>JAWZYV010000674.1:0-360060 GCA_038373885.1 Cheiracanthium punctorium | reverse complement strand
GATAAAAAGAAAAGGAAGCCTTCTTTATTCGACCCTAAAAATTTGACGCTGAAAATTATCTTTCCTCTAAAAGGCCACAGATGTTTAGTAGAAATACATAATGTGTTTTGTCGTGCTTTCTTGCTCTTGTATTGCAACGAAGAAATAAAATCACTTTACAGCTCATATACACTCATGTCCATAAATTAAGGATAATTCAGAATCACACAGAAATTGATCTCTAAAATAAAAATTTCACCTGTGGAATGATCACACACATCTTGAAGAAGAATATGCAAATTACAGGAAACCACCAGATGGCGTGGATGGTACGTCACAATGACGAGAGTGTAAGAGAGGGGTATATAAGGAATGGTGGCAAAGAAGTAAAATTGTTCACAAGCGCTGTGAAAGCCTTTCAGTGCAAAAACCGCATAGTTATGGCACAAAGGAGGCATTTGGATGATGTTTTACGTGGCAGAATTATCGGACGACTGGAATGTGGACGTACCCAGCTGGAAGTATCCGAGGAACTTGGAATCGCCCAGAGTGTCATCTCCAGGCTTTGGCAACGATTCCAAGATGATGGTAATGTGAGTAGACGTTACAGCACAGGTCGCCCCCGAGTTACAACGCCGAATGAGGACCGCTATTTGGCAGTTACTGCCAAAAGAAACAGACGGAGTACAGCATCAGACCTGTCTCGTCAGCTCTCTTCAGCTACCGGTACGACAGTTTCAAGGCAGACCGTGTACAGACGCTTAGGGCACATTGGTCTATATGCTCGTAGGCCTGTCAGATGTGTTCCACTTACCGCAACTCACTGTCGCCTGCGATTAACCTGGAGTAGAGAGCATGCATTGTGGACACCGCAACAGTGGTCTTGTGTGATGTTTTCCGACGAGTCCAGGTTTAGTTTGGAGTCTGATTCTCTCTAGACATTCATCTGGAGAGCGCCAGGTACCCGTTACCACCAAGAGAACACCATTGAAAGACACCGTTACGGTGGTGCAGGATGGCTCGTTTGGGGAGGAATTATTCTTGGTTCCAGAATTGACCTGCATGTTCAGAGTGTAACGATGACAGGCCACATCTATCGGGATGTCATTCTGGAACAACATGTACGTTTGTTTCGGGGCGCCATGGGTGCTGAATTTGTGTTTATGGATGACAACGCCCGTCCTCACCGTGCAAACATTGTAGACGAATGCCTTCAATCGGAGGATATCACCCGTATGCATTGGCCAGCATACTCACCGGACTTGAATCCAATAGAGCATGTGTAGGATATGCTTGGCCGACGAATTGCAGCCCGTCAACCCCCTCCCACCTGTCTACCGGAATTTCGGAGTGCATTGCTTGATGAGTGGTGTAATATTCCCCAAGATCAGATTGATCATTTGATACTCAGCATGCCTAGGCGTTGTCAGGCCTGTATTGCATCGTCCGGGAGACATACTCCGTATTAACCATCCTACTAACCATGTTATACTGTTTTTTGTAAATAGGTTCTTTTTTGAAATTTGGTCAAGGGAGTAAAACTTGCAATTTTTATTAATTATGTCAAACATATAGCATCTTTTTTGCTCTTTACTTTTTGTTTAATGAATAGACTTTACAAATAACTCAAATTTGTTTTGCTTCTTTCTCTTTCTTTGCCTGAACTTCATTATCCTTAATTTATGGACATGAGTGTAGATGACGATGTTTTAGTACTTGGAACTTCAGATTTCTGAATGTAGAAATTTTTTCTTTTTATACAGGGTATCCTAAAAAGGTGGTAAAAGCTGTGACTCTTTATCTATTACAGAAAAGTGGGCAATATTAATTGAAATAACGTTCAAAATAAGGTAGGAAAAAAAGACTGCTTTCCGTTCGTTAATTTTCAAAAAGTTACGTATTTTAAATTTGTAGACCACCTTCCTACAAAAAGGTCTCACTTAGTAAAATGAGCCTCAAATAATAATGAAGTGATGCAAAAAATTTGAAAGTTTTATCCAAAAAAGTGTCAGAGACATGAAGATAAATATATGTTGACTTAAATCACGTATCCATGGATCTCGAAAGGAAAAAATCACGTCGGATGGTACAGAAATTGTAAAAGAAAATACTTTTTTGCTCTCTAGCAATAAGCGTTTACATTCAAATTCATATGCAGCTCTTGGCCATCTTTGTTAAAAGATATCTCTGAGACGTTTTATGATAAAAGTCTGAAAATGTGTACATCTCCTAATTAGTGTATGAGGAACATTTTACCTTGTTTTTTTTGTACGGGGGGTTTTATATAAATTTAGAGAAAGTTACTTTTAGAAAATGAAGGAAAGGAATTTTTTCTTAAGGTAACTTTTTTAATACCTTATTTTGAACATTTTTTCAATTAACATCGCCCATTTTATCTCTAATGGGTAAAGAATCACAGCGTGTTAGCATATTTTTGGGACACCCTATATTTTAAATTATTCTAAGATTGATAATGTTAAAAATATTTTTAAAAACATTTTTGAAATTATCTTAATTTTCATGTTGCAAAAGACATTTTGACTTCTTCGAGTGTGACATTAATATTTTTTATATTTTATCGCAATAATAAAGTGCTGAAAATTTTTTGCAAGCGCATCCTTTAAAATGACATCTTAATATTTCCCACCTGTAACAATAGCTCTTAAATTTGAATGATGCATTAAAAATAATACTTGGAATATAATTCACTGCAAAATTTCCTGCTAATCAGTCAATTAAATTTTCCTAAAACGTTAAATTTTTTAAAGTTCTTATTGACGTATGTAGATATAAAAAAATCTCTGTCTTTTTACTGCGCGTATTAAATGTCAAGGGAAGTAAAGTATTTCTGGTCATTTATCCTTACCTGTGGTATGTTGCGTAAATATATTTCGAAAACCATATATCCGAAGTTATACGATAAATTATCACATCAAGGTAAAAGCTGGAAAAAATTTTAGAATCCAATTTATTATAAAACTCTGAAGTCTTTCCATAACTAGTTAGTAAAAATTGAAATCTCAAGGTAACGAAGTTTCTGAATTTATAATCATACATGTATTAAAAGTCCCAGAGACTAAATCCAAATAATTAACAACTCTGTAGAAAAAATTAAAATCTGTATAAATTGAAGAAATTTTGATTGAAAATTTTATGAATAGCGTTTGATTCCCAACTAAACAATTTTCTAGGAACCCCATGATTAGATTTCTGTATAGCAAGTTTTGCTTTAATGCGATTTTTTCCAATTGAGTCATTTGCTTAGTTTGTAAAGAAAGACATTTTAATATACAATACTGCATGCAAATTTCTTGCTTAGTTTGTAAATTAAGGAAAAGCTAATTTACATTTTTATACACAAAATAGTATTTTGCAATTAAGTTTCAAAAATAAATTTTTGCATATTACTTTGCAATACATTACTTGTACGTGATGTTGCACTCTTCATTTAAAAAATTTACACTTCCACATACAAAATTTTAGAATTATACCTTATAAAGTGTCAGAGATATGAAGATAAATATAACTCTGATTTAAACCACTTTTCCATGGCTCTCGAAGGGAAAAAATCCCGTCGAATGATCGCTTCAGGGGTCGTACAGAAATAACGAAAGAAAATCTTTCTTTTTTTTTTTTCTACTCTAACAATAAACGTTTACATTTAAAATCATGTATAGTTCCCAATCACCTACCTTAAAAGATATCTCTGCGACGTTGTATGATGAAAGACTCAAATTTGGTACATCACCTCATTAGTTTATGAGGCACATTTTACTAATCGGGAAGGTTTTTGTACGGGGGTCGTATACAAATTTAAAAAGTATAACATTTTGTAAATGAACGAGAGGAATTTTTTCTTAACGGAGTCATATTTCCGACCTTATTTTGAACATTATTTTTCTATTTACAGTGCCCACTTTTCTCTAATAGATAAAGAATCAAATCCCGTTACCACATTTTTGGGACACCCTCTGTACGGATGCATGGAATAATATTTTTTATTATAGATCTGTAGATCGTTGTTTTATTATATGAAATTAAACAATATTTTTGCCCATAGTTTCTTAGCTTACACATTTATTATACAAAAACATTTTGAAATGCTAATTTAGATGTTTTATATTTAAATTCCTGGTCCTAATTAAATTTTGTAAGCAGAGTAGTGTTCCTAAATTTTAACTACATTACAGACTATTTATGTGACTAAACTTACTATAATACACTGCCGATGAAGAAAAGCTTTGAAAAGTAATCATCTGTAATTACACACGACAGTTAAAAAGGACAAACCACTTTGGAAAAAAAAAGGAGTTTCAAAAAGTAAGACCATAAAAAAAAAAGTGAAATCCGTATCCGTGCGTTAAACATAAAGCAATGAAATATTTCATCGGTAAACTTTATGTATTTTTTTTTTCTAAATGTCTAAGTTCTTAAATGGCCGTTACTCAGTTTGGTTACGGGCCCTTATCGCTCCAGCCTAGCAATTATATTCCGCCTTTAGAGTTTGGACGGGAGAACTGAAAGAGCGAGAGCTAATACATATGTATAGCTTTTCAGGGAGTTTTTCCAACTGATTAGAATAAGTATCTACATTTTATGTCGCCAGGTTAAATACAGATTTAAAATGGAAATAAAAGTTTTGTTATTTGACGCGGCCATCAGCTAGGGGAAGAGTTTTGGGGAACCAATATTTCTGTCGTATGCAAATCCACCGACAACCCCAAACAAGCGTCAATCGATTGTTTCTTTCGTCGCGCTATACGGACTTCACTAATAGCGCGCGATTTATTTTCCGACAAATGAGGAAAGGAAGATTTTATTGATTCTGGCTCTTCCCAATCTTTGCCCAAGTATCGGAAAAGTCTGCTACGTTGCAATCCTTTTTCCTGATGGCCTTTTTATGATCATTGTGCAAGGTGGAATCAAGGGAAAAGCCAGTTCTTTATGAACTTGTGCCTTGATCAAGAAAAAGAGGCGGCATTTTCGACACTTCGTCATGAATTTTACGTACGCGGAATTGTGATCAGCCCAGGGAAGGTCGGGATCATTATTGAGAAACAGAAATGAAAGTTGTGAAAGGTGCATTAGATAGCACAGGACAAGCATTCGGAATCAGACGACGCTTCCGTTTTTATAATTAATTACGGATTTTGAGAATTTTTGCTGCTCGGAAGTGTTATTTGTATTGCAGCGGTGATTCCTTGTTTCTCTTTCGAAAATATACGAGCACAGTAGTAAGGTATATTTAGAGGGTTATCTTGAATGTAAAAGAAAGCTATTTTTACGCTTCTGAACTTAGTTTAACTGCTGAGAATAGCAGTAAGAGCAATAGATCTTTGACATTTCTTTCTCTCGAGTCTTAAAATCACAAAGAAATAAGTAAATGTGAATTAAAATAAAATGTAAATCAAGTATAAAATAAATTTATAAATTAAGAATAATAATTATTATTCTATTATTCTTAAGATAGCCCTCTAAAAATAATTTAGAGGGTTATCTTGAATGTAAAAGAAAACTATTTTTACGCTTCGGAACTTAGTTTAACTGCTGAAAATAGCAGTGACAGCAATGGATCTTAGACATTTCTCTCTCTCGTATCTTATAATTCCAAAGAAAAAAGTAAATGTAAATTAAAATAAAATAATAATGACGAAAATTGGGTTTTTAAAAGGAAACTACTTCAAGCTTATTGCCGACTTTTGTCAAATTTGCATACCGTAAACTTTTCGTGCATTTGGATTACGCACAAACAATATTCTGTTCGTACATCATTTTCTTGTGCTACCTTACTAGAAATAAACATTCCCCGTGTTATATATATGTTACGGTAAATGTGATTAATCCGGTGATTATATATAATAACCGGTGATTATGCATAATCACCACTAAATTCGGTAAATATGATAAATTTTTGAAAATTTATCAAATTAACCGGTTTGTTTGCATAATTATCAAGTGGTATTGGTAAATGTGATAAAAGTCCCTAACTCTACGAAAATTCGTTCAGTTTGCGTAACTGCTTGGCTTCTATCAATACGTGACAACCACGTGATTTCAGTTGTTGTTCTTATTTAGTTGCATCTAGACGTTTTTTTCCCTACCCTCTCGTATTTTATAAAATAAAAATATAGTTTAAAAAAACTAAAAAACACGCCTTAGTGATAAATTGAACTAACTAAAAAGTAAAAAATAATTCTTAATATAGAAATAAATTAATGAACAAAAAATAGTATTATTGTGAAAAAAAGTGTGGGGCGCTTTGTGCTGTATTTTTTGTATCATTTTTGTACTAATGGTACCGATCGAATATTCTCAGGTACTGATATATGGAGCACCCCACGCTTTTTTCACAATACTACTATTTTTAGTTCATTAATTTATTTCTGTATTAAGAATTATTTTTCACTTTTTAGTTAGTTCAATTTATCACTAAAGCATGTTTTTCTGTTTTTTTAAACTATATTTATATTTTTCACTTTTTAGTTCGATTTGCTATAAAAGCGTGTTTTTTTAGTTTTTTTAAACTGCATTTATTTAAAATTTATTTTTAGTTTTCGATATCTCTCAAAAGATACTTAGGGACACTAAGTTGGAAAGTACAAACTGTGAGATAATTTATTTTCACTGTGTACCAGTGGCGTAGCCAGGATTTTACTTCCGGGTGAGCTGGGTATCAAATTTAAAGCTAGAGTTCAATTATAAGCTAAATATCAAATTCTAAGCTAAGTAAAGAGCCCCATTTTGGGGGGGGCAGCAACCCCCTCATCCCCCCTCTGGATACGCCCCTGCTGTGCACCAAAGTATTAATTAATCTGCAGTTAAATGCTACCTTCCTTACTAAAAAGGAAAAATAGGTTTCTAATTAAAAAACAAGTTTCGTAACGACTACAACAAACACAAGCATCCATGTAACAATATTGAGGTAAAATTTTTAGATTTGCCATCTGGATTTCAAAAACCCAAACATACCATTGAATACAGTTACCAATAGAGAGAGGGGTTCTACTCCATTGTGCTGAGCCGAGTGCCGAAATGTTACGCATGCGTAGTCCGCGCGCTTGCTCCATCTCTCTCGCTCTCACGCAAAGGATCTCTAAGAAAATGACTAATCCTGACGATCCTAAACAGGATAATGGGATAAATTTATCAAATTATTGTATTGTCATCGGTCCTTGATAAGTCTACAAAGTTTAAATTAAATCTGACCGTTTAAAGTGGGTCAAAATCGAGTTCAAAGGAGTCGGTTACAAACAAACATACAGGTGAAACTAATAAAAGCGTGTTAATATTGAATAATGTCTGGTATGCTTGAGCGTTTTAATTCCAAATTAGTTAATATTATTATAATATAGCGAAGGTTTCAAATCTTAAATTTCCTGCTGGTAAAGTTGGTGACGCAGTGAAACAACGAATACCAGACATTCACACAGCAAGAAGTGATCCCCGAAATTTATTAGCGGTGATATTAGAAGTTCAAAATGAAGAGTTTTATCAGTCAGTTATCAGTTTTATCAGTTCCTTCTTAGGAATGAAACAAGGAAGACTTTCACAGTTGTATACCAGAAATCAATTCACAATTTGTGAAGAAAAATTTATTTTGCTTGACGATGTTCCAGATCTAGCAATATCACTTCGAGAATGCGTTAGAAAGACATCTGTTTCTGGAGGTCAGGGATATCAGCGATGTGTTTGTAAGGGACAATGCGAGTCTGATAAATGCAAATGTAAAAAATCTGGCAAACTTTGTAATGCTAAATGTCATAACAGTCTAATATGCTTAAATAAGTAAACTTAAAATATTTAGGAATTAGTAGTAATGGTATTTAACGTTGTTTGAAAAAAAAATGATTTTTTTTCTTTGAATATGGGCTTAGTTTTTTTTTTTTTATGTGCAACTGTTCTGTACAAGTTCATGTAAATTGTATTTATTTCACAACACCTGTCAGTCCCATATTCAAATTTCGTTCAGACTAAATAAATGTATGTGACTTAAAATAACCATTTATTGACTTTTTAATTGTAAAATATAAAATAATGTAATTCGTGGTCTCTTACGCCATAGTGTCCAACGAAAAAATATCCTTCTGAGTAGTAACTACACACCAAAAAAACTGCACTCTATTCTACTGGCCTAGTCAGTCATGATATTTATCACATTTACCATTACGAGTTGGGAATTATGCAAACAAACCGGTTAATTTGATAAATTTTCAAAAATTTATCATATTTACCGTATTTAGTGGTGATTATGCATAATTACCGGTTATTATATATAAGCACCAGTTTATTACTTTTACCGTAACATATATACTACTATGTGCAATTTTCTTAAAGTTATAATTTTGCTTCTCCCAACGCCTAATCCTTTTCCAATCAGTAAAAAAGGGGACTCTGTAAAATTTATGCTTAATCGGAGAATTTTGAGGTGACCCTCAAACGCCTTGAAGTTTGAACATAGTCTATGCAACAATTAACTGTGTTCAAAAACAGTATAGTTTTCCCTGTTCCGACAAACTTCTGTTTTTCTTCTTATATAAATTGATGTGGGCATATGCAAGCAACACCAGCAAATGTTTAAAAATATTCTGAATCACATTTCTCATTAGTTAGTTTTAAACATTTCTGGAATATCATGAAAAATTTCTCAATTATTATTATTTATTTTTTGTTTTACAGAAGCACACTTCTATAAGAGAAACGCATTTTTGTTTAAAGCAATTATTTGTGTAAATATAATTAACCAAAATATAAATAAAGCATAATTTTAACGAACAATGAATTTTGCATTATTTTCCCTAAAAGAGGATTTAGTAGCAGTTGTATAGTTTTTCGACGTTTAGCAACGATTTGTAAAAGAAATTATTTCTCAGTTTCATCTTTTGTGAGAACATTTGTTGTAATAATTCTGATTAATTCTGAAACCTTTTTCTGCAACGTCATTTGCAACAACTAAATTCTGAAATTTTTCTATTCCACTTTTATAACTAGGATCAAATTTCCACGTTGAAGGATCTTTGCCGAGGAAATCAGTGCTAAACAGAAAATCTTGTGAAGAAAGACTTTGTACCAAGCGTTACAAAAGACGAAAATTCGTTGTTTTTACAAAAAGAAAAATCATTTCGGTACAGAATGTACTTCTTCAACTGATTTTTTTGTTATTCCTCTTCTTCGTCTTTGCCTGCTTTTAGCATAATTTGAGCCATACATTTTCCAACTGATGTTGGAACATTCTCATCAAATAATGAGAAAGCCACAGTTTCAAGAGCAAAGTACCCGAGATGATTACAAAATTTTTTAGCAGTAGCCGTAGCAATTTCTGGGTCAATATCCTGGTAGTTTATCAGTTGAAGCATGAATATAGGAAATCATGATAAGGTGCTTTAATTGCTTCTGATGAAAGAAACCAAGCCCGAAAGTACACTCTATCAAGGTAAATGCAGATTCTTTCTATAAAGAGTTTTTAATCCTTGTCAGATAATTGAAATTGATTTTGAAACATATATATCTTAAACGCATAAATTGCTTTTGACATCCACATAGCAAGACTTCTCCTGGTGTACGAAACGATATTCCATTCTTCGGAATGCCGCCAAGAAAGATCGTTGTTCGCTCCAATAATTCTCGGTAATCATCTCGCTGTTGTTTCTGCTGCATGTTCAGAAATATGTTCAAGAAATTCAAGAATGGTAGAGCAGACATCATCGGGTATATCATTACTACCAGTTATGTAAAAGCTTTTGTCGATTTTTGTAAAGGTTTTTTAAAATCTTTTAAAAAGTGCCATGTCTGAACCAGAAGTTGGACCGAAGAATGAGTCAAAACAGCTCTTCAAAACTAATTCAAAAAAGTGATGATGACAAGGGAGGTATAATAAGTTATGACTGAAAAGCTTTTCTAGGTTTAAACAGGCACCATTCATTCGACCTGTGTTGCTTGCTGTCGTATCACAGCAAAGTGCCTGAATTGTGCCACTTTTCAACTGCTTGATAAATAGCCATAGCCTGAATTTCTCCCAAAGAAGCTGATATTTCAAGAACTCCCAGCAATTGTTCTTGCCCTGAAAAATTACAATTATTGCAAGTCTATCGACCTTTTCAATACCTGTAAGTGTCGGTAGTAGCTTTCCATTCCAGTGCAGCACTAATCCTTGACAGTGCTTAAGTTAATTTGGTGTCGAATTTCTCTGTATCCTTCTTCTCTAATTTGTTTCTAAGGGCTTGAAAAGAAGTGCGATTTATTACTAGGTTTTCAAGATCACGTCCAAAAGCATCATACGCGGCAATTAATATCTAAACTGAATTTCTATCACTGATTTTGCATCTGTTAAAAACTTCAGACAGACAGGGAGTAAAAAACTGCAGTGTATCTGGAGTTACTGGAACTGTTGCTGTTGATGACGTTGTAAATAATTTCTGAACGATGACAGAGGAAACATTACTGTCGTTGACACCTTCACTACTTAGGCTGCTTAGTGTTGGGTGGCTGCTTAGTTTTTGATGTACAAAGCTGATGAACAGGAAAATGTTGTTCCATTTCTTCATAAGTTCTTTTTCTCCTAATAGCTTCCTCTGCAATGCGCTTCAGAGCTCTTGGGAAAAACGTTTTGATCACTGTTATGCGTTTTTGTGTTTAGGTGGCTTTGCGGCCAAAACAATATTTAGAATACCCAATTGTTTACCTTAGATTGTGATGATAATAATAATAATAATAGCAGTAAAAAACACCTTGTACCGATTAAGTTAAATAAAACATGCAATAATTTCCATTATTAGTTCTTACAATGGTTACACATAAAATAATTAAAATTAAAAAACAACAATCTGGAAAAAATTACTTTTTTCTGAACTTCAAAACTTCATCGACAATGAGGGTTGCCTTGTTATTGTCCAATTGAGCTAAAATTTTACACAGCGCGTTTTTTTGATGATTGAAACAAGATAAGGAGCAAAATTTTTAATAAGTTGAAAAGTAAGGGCCACCCTAATATTAATATATATATCTAATTAAAAATGCAAAAAAATGGCATATAAAGTCAAATCAACCATCCATAATTAAATATTTAGAAGATATCCTATTTGTAACGCGCAACTGCAGCTAGACAAACAGAATAGAATATAACTAATAAGTAAAACATAAAACATACTGCAAATAAGACATACCTCGCATATAAATATAACAGCTTTAAGCAAGAATTAGAAACCACATTTTGAAAAGAAAATAAATAAATAAAAATAAAAGCTAAGCCAAATAAAGTGCAAGAATTAATGTGAAAATAGAAAAGAACGGAAATTATAACCACTGTCACCATCTTCAGGGACCACAAACAGTGGATTGTAATTAAAAGCAAACAAAATAGTAGGGTTTCGGTTGTGTGGCATATCAAGAGAGATATTAACTCCACACGTTCTGGGCCCTACCCTACTATATAAAGGAAAAAAGAAATCAAAAAGATAACAAAAAATAGAAATAGCAATTATAAATCTACATACCAGACCTTGAGCACATGGATAACTCATTTAAATAATATGTGTTGCCAATGTTAAGAATTGTAAAAAGTGAAAAATGGTGTTGCCACAAAATAAAAGTGGAAAAGTGGAAAGAAGAAAGTATAGGAGTTGCCAAATACTAAATGGTAATATTATTATACTTAAGAGTATCCAGGTATATTAATATAGTTAAATATATATAGAATAACAATAAATTAAAATTATGTAATCTATCATTTCAATCATGATGATTTAAATGATAGATTACATAAAGAAAACTTAAATATTTTAAAACACAGAACTTTGTTTCCATATGGAGTTAACACATACCTAAACAATATAGATCTTAAAAATATTGATAACTTTTATACCTGTTTTTTGCTTTTTTCAGATAGAAAAACTATAAATAGGGGAAAGAGAGGTTCAAAATGCTTTTCTAAACAATTTAATGATATAATTCCAAACATCTGGATTGAAACTTTACATAACAAATTTATCAAAGATAACAATGTTTTATATGTCAAAAATGAACTATTTAAACTTAAAAATAGCACCATCAAAAAAATACTTAAACACTATGATAATTTTAATTTTTTAAATGAACAATTTGCTGCTTTACTTAAAGATCTTTTATATTTTAAACTTAAAAATAACATTACTACCTACCATAATGAATATCTAGTCATAAATTTTCTACAAAAAAGCTTTAATAATCTCAACATCCATGATATGATACAAAAAACTACAGATGTCTTCCCTATAAAAAATTGCAATATTATTCCTACAAATACAGGTACATACTCTTTGGGAAGTCTACTTTTTAATTATAAAAAAGTTCTTGAAGAGAACAATAATTTAAAATGCTTTTGCGATGAATTTAAAAACACTGAATTTTTTGATTCAAATTTTAATCATGTAATCACTGGCAATCTTAATATAATTAAACACTATAAATTAAGAAATATTATGAGTTTTGGAAGTAAACACAGAATCAATACTAAAATGAAAATAGCCTTTTTAGAAAAATCTTTTAATACAAATCTAAACGACTTTATTTTAAAACTTAGCTATAAATACAATATTCCACCACAAGCCTTCAATGAATGGAAATGTTTATTATTCAATTTTTTCAAATCAGATTTTCTAAATAATTATGCTAATACAAAAACAGATGATTATATAATTTTCAATAAAAAATTTTCTAACATTATAAAAGATTACAAAAATAAGTTTGTTTTTTGTCCTGTTGATAAAGCCTCCAATAACTTTGCCATAATTTGTAAACTTTTTTATTTTAACACAGTACATAATGAACTCAATAATAGTAATGTCTATACAAAAGTAAATAACAATCTCTCAACGATTATAAAAAAAAATTCTGCTTTTTCCAAAAAAATTAATTTCAATATAAATAAAAACAATAAACTAGCGAATTTATATGCCTTACCAAAATTTCACAAAAATCCCATTACTTTTAGATACATATGCAACACAAGAAGGTCAATAGGTTATAATATTAACAATATTTTTCAAAAAACTCTTTGTAAAATTTATGACTTACTGGATTCAAATTTTTCTATCAATACTGGTTTTTGGTCCATTAAAAATAGTTTTTCTCTTATACACTGGTTAAAAAATGTGAATATTTCTATGTTACAGGTTTTTGATTTTGAAAATCCTTTCACAAGCATTCCAATTGATGATTTATATAGAACTTTACTAAATGTTTTTGACCACTTTAACATAGAACATGAACTAAATATTAATAGAGAATTTTTTGTTACTATTTCCAATTTTTGTCTTCACAATAATTTCATATTATTTAATTCAATCATTTATCGCCAAACTAAAGGAATAGGAATGGGCACTAACTACTCAAGTACTGCTGCTAATATTTATTTATTTTTCTATGAATATAACTTTTTCAGTAATAATCCATTGAATTTTGCAGTGTTCCGTTACATTGACGACATTCTTGTCGTCAATGGAAACTTTAATGATATCAAACATTTAATTTATCCCAGCACACTTAACCTTAAACCAGCTTACTCTAATTCTAATTCTGTTACCTTCTTAGATCTAGATATAAATTTATTTAACAATACCTTACACATAAACATTTTTGATAAAAGAAATAATTTCAATTTTGAAGCTATATCTTTACCTCATTGGTCCTCAAATATTCACAAAAAAGTCTTTGCTAACATTTTGATCAACCAACTTATCAGATACTATCGCTTATGCAATAATAAAGATCTTTTAAATTATAATATATATTTATTAGCAGCCAAATTATTTTATACAAATAATTTTCCACTTGAATTCATCAATAGATATTTAAAAAGTTTTGATTATAGCCTGAATCCCTGGTATTAATCCTTCCTTTACATTTTCACTAGTTTATGCGTTGTAGAAATCTCTTGACAAATGACACACTTGCACCAAAGCCCACAGAGTGCTCTTAATACAGACTAGAACCTCAGGGACGTGCTTTTAGTTGATGAATGGCAACAGGTCTTCTACACGCGGATTGGACAGGCAATGGACAACGAATTACAGGATTTTGGAACTACAGTTTAACGTGTTTCTTTGGTTTTGTAGTACATTTGCATTGATTGTTCTTCGTTTTTTTGATTTGTAAGTAATAATATTTCTTTTCTTTCCCATAGGTAAGGAGGAGTCACACCTCTGAGATTTGCCTGTTACAGTTTATATTTTGAATTAATATAGTGCACTTTTAAAAATATTTTTAAAAATATCTTTAAACTGTTTTAATAATTTTAAATCAATCTTTGCAAACTACAGCCTTGAATACAATACATTACCTTGGCAAAATCTCAGGCTGTGAGTCTGAAACCTATGGTGTACTGTTGTGCATTTCCCCCTCTGATGAGGACAATGCATTTTACCTTGTTTTGATGTTTTTACAATGACTGGCTTGGGGGGTTTTTTCAATTTAAATTTTTCTAATTATATATATATATATATATATAATAATAAAATAAACTTTGCTAATTTAACTTAATTTAATTTAATGTTATTTGAAAAAGCTTCTTTAATCTTTTACTCTTACTGTAAAGTTTGTTTCTCGGCCATACAAATATTATGTTCGGAGACGTTTTTTGAAGTTCCATAAGGAGTAAAATTGTAGATTCAGCAGTAGTTTCAGTTTTCTGTGGCTTTGCTACGACGCACTTTTAGAACTTCTGGGTAAGCAGGTGTTTCTCATGTCTTGATTGACAACCTAGTTAACTAATTACGTTTGAGAGTAACACCTTCGTGATCGTGCTGCACCCTGCCAGCAGGTGTAGTAACTAAGGAGTATTTAAGCAAGAACGCGGAAATTTTGGGAGCTTTTAGAGTTTTAGCTTAGCTTTTAGGAGTTTGGAACGCGAAGCTTTTGCAGGAGCTTCCAGCTTTAGCTGTTAGACTGCGATGTACGAAGATAGCCCCGAAGCTAAAAGGTCGCCGGCCTGACTCCTGCCCTCTGTCCGAACTTTGAAATAAAATATTCAACCTAGAACCCCAATGGAGTCGTGTCAATCATTTCAGCAAGGAATGGCGTAAGGCCCATTCTTTACATATATATATCTATATATATACAGGGTGTACCAAAAAACGGCCCAGTCTTTTGTTCCTTAAATATTGATCACAGACATATACAAGACATAAATACAAAGTTACGTAAAAAAGGTACAGTACTTTATTGTACGGATTTCAAATTTTCAGGAGATTAAATCTAAATACAAAATTTAAATTTTATGCAGCCATCGTAAAAAGATTTCCAGTTACTAAAATGTGCTCCACTCATTAATTAGGTGATGCATAAAATTTCAGCCTTTCATCATAAATATTCTCAGAAATATGTTTTAAAAAGTTAGTAAGGGGTTATACAATGCCAATAATAGTAAAAGCATATATTTATGCAATCAATGTGTTCGTAATTTATGTACAGCCCCTGAAACGCGATCTTCTGATGCGATTTTTTCTCTTCGAGAGCCACTGAAACGTGGTTTACCTGAACATATATTTATTTTCATAACTCTTAGCATTTTTATGATGAAAGGCTGAAATTTTCTACATCACTTGATTAATGTGTGGGACACATTTTATTAGTGTTTTTTTTTGTACGGGGGTCGTATAAAAACTCAAATTTTGTATTTATTTGGATTAAAGCTGAAGAAAATTTTAATTGATACCATAAAATTCTGCATCGTTTTTTTTCTACGTAACTTTTAATAATTTTATTTTTCAATTTTTAATTTTTCAAAATTTTTTAATTTTTAATTTTTATTAATTTTTCAAAAGTTTGAGGGGAAAAAAATTTATTGTATATGTCCATGATCAATATTTAAGGAATAAAAGCCTAGGTTGTTGTTTTTGAGACACCCTGTATATATTTCTCTCGAAAGCTAACCCTTTTACTGAAAGTTTACTTTGAAAAGGGTAAAGAAAAAGGAAAACGGGCTGCTAAAATAGATAATGCAGATACAGTTTGTCTTGTAAAAATCAAGTATAGAATTACGATTTGATTAAATAAAATCTTTGAAGTTCTTATACAGCTTTAATTTTTCAAAAGTTTGAGGGGAAAAAAAATATTGAGGAATCACTGGTTTAGCTCATCTCTCTTACTGAGAAAAAATAAAAAAGCTAACATGAAAACTAACGATTTTCCATTCTTTGTTCATAAGTTGCTAATCATATTAAAATTGACTTTAATTGTTTTATCTTCTTTAAAACTTTTACTGTTAGTTAAATAATTTAATTAAAAAAAAAGTTATGTCTGGCGTGTCAGGCTAAGTTTTAAATCTTAATTGGCTTCAAACATCGAAGTAAGGTCATTTTCTAAATCCCCCCAACCGTCTTTTTTGTAAATTTGAAATAACTTTCTTCAAAAAAAGGATTTTTCGAGTTCACAGTAACTATTTCAATAATTTTCATTCTAAGTAAAATATAAATAAGAAATTGAGACGTTCGCGCATGAAAAATGAAGTACTGGATTAATTTAGAAAGGTTTTCGATTATTGAAGTAAATACATGTTTAACATAGAAACTAAGCAAAATTTTGCTACTTAATATTAATTTCGAATGCGGAAACTACTGCCATCTATTGGCTTTAATAGTTAGTAATACCCAAAACTTTTAAGCATTTATACTATTTAACCAGCATATGAATGATCACTTCGATTCATATTCCAGATCTTGAAGGAAAAAATGAATTTGTTCCTGTTTTAGGACAAAACTTTTGCTTTTGTGAAAATCAATATCAGTTTTAAATGCTGTTCATTCGCGTACAGATTTGATTTTCTTCGGTTAACATGAAATTTTGAGCGTTCGCATCTGCTCCATTTCACTTTCTCCCTCGTTTTTTACGTACGCAAACTCATCCGTTGACTTGCTTAACCTAGATTAGCAGCCACCTCTCAGATTCTTGTTTAGTCAAAGACTCTCAACAACAGAGCTTAAAATTGAAAACTGTCAGTTCCTTAATCTTAAATCACATAAAAAGTTGTTTAACACAAAGGTTTACATTTCCATTAATACTAAAAATACAAAATTAAATGTCTTTAAGAGGCATTGCAGGGGCAAATCAGGCAGGGCGTTTCCATCACTATTTCAGAATTTCATGAATTTTTTTTTCTTGTGTTGCCTTACCAAGGGCGGATTAAAGTGGGGGCTACCTCCCCCCTAGTAAAAAGAAATTAATGTAAAAGATCCTATTTTACTTCCATAAGATGGATGTATATTAAATCTTCTAACTAACCGCCCCCACTGACAAACTAACCACCCCCCCGCCCCGACAAACTTGCATTAATCTGCCACTGTGCCTTTCCCAAGGAAAGAACAAATGTGAAATATTTATGATTTACCTCTTTTAGTTTGGTCTCTTGGAGTTATGGGGGGTCAAAGTACCCCTGACGAGTGACGTAGAAGTAATTTAGGGCCATTTTTGCCACTTTATTGTCTCGACTGTGACTGGTTCAGAGGTGCTTCAGCGAATTTTTTCATTTTATCCTATAATATACCTTGGATATTAGTATCTCAAATTGAAAATTCATTCGAAAATAGTCAGAGCCCCCAAATAAAGGCCTCGCCAAATACCCCCAATTTCATAAAAAATACAGTTTTAAGAATGCTTTAAATCTTGGTTCTGACGTGATACAGAAAAAAATTTTTGCACAGTGCAGTTATATATCTTCATATAAAGTGAATCCAATGTTAAAAATTTTTGAAGTAAATACGTTTTGAAAAAATACGTATTCAATATCTTTTTCAAAATATCCCATGCGCATTCAAATAAATAAAAAGCTGCAATTTTTTCAGTGCACACTTGCAATGCATGTATATCAAAACATGTACGGCTATCCTAAATATAATTAACATATTATTTTTTCTTTCAAATTTGTTAAAACAGCGGGTGCATAGTTACAGGAGGAGCACATCAAGTGTGCCTCCCTCTCCTAAAACGACTTTTAAAAAAATTGCAAATCATTAAAATAAGTTTACTTAATTTTCGGAAACAGGTAGATAAGCAAAAGATTGGTGGTTTAATGTTTATTTAACAATTTTTAATGATTATTTCTGTATTATATTGTCACAACTATCGGAACGATTATCTTTGTTCTTTTTTTTTCTTTTCCTTTATAGAATTCTTTTATGAGCAATAATTCTCAGGATCGTTTTGCGGAATGAAAAATTGCTTCCTTAGAAAATATCCAACTTAATTTGTAACAAATATCAGACGACCTAACACTTTCTAAACTACAATTAACTCCTAGAATAGGGAAGACACATTTTGATATGCTCCTCCTACAGCTACGTCCTCATATGTATATGAAATAGGAGCCCCACATTAATAAATTTCTAAAATTCCACCAGCCTCTTTTGTATTATTATTCTTTTATTTATGCATTAGTTTTGTATTTATGTCATTATTTTTTTCTCATTTATTTTGTGTTTAAAATTTACAGGGGGGAGTTTCCATTGCCGAAGAAAGAAAGAGCATGACAATATAAACAAAAACGGAATTAGTTATGTAAAAAATTGTTTGAATTTCTGTTTGTCGGTATTAAACATATTTAATCTCTTTAAAATGAGTCAACGCTAAAGATTTTACTGAACGGGGCTGGAGCCCATTCTGCCTACCCCTACTCTACAAGCTACGCCACCGACCCCCTCTCGTAGGGCCGTATATCTCTCTATAACTTTATAAAGCAGGTGCGTTTGAACGTATTGCTGCAAAACCAGCGGCTGCGCCGCAATCTGATTCATTCCAGGTAGGAAATGGGCACTAGGACTCTCTGCGCCTGCACTTTTTTTTTTTTTTGAGACGAAATAAGTGATCAAATTAAACTAACACTAAAAAAAACCTGTAACATTGTAAAAAACATTCAGGAACTTTCCTTGGAAATAATGTTGAGGATGCCGTGCAATTCCTAGTAACGTTACATGAAAATAACAGGAAACTATCTGGTTTTCTCAGTTTCATTTTCCCTCATCAAAGTAACTAATCCTGCTCCTTACATGTTCGTGGGTGCTCCGCACCCAGAATATCCTTACAGTGGGTGCTTGAGCTCCAGCGCACAAGCATAGTTGGCGCCACTGGTTTCGTTTCACTGGAATCATTGGGTGGAGGAACAAACAAAGCTCGAATGATTAAGCCAGCAATTAAGGAACTCCATTGAAGCGTGATGACGTCAAAGCACTGGGCCTTAGCAGGGAAGGGCAAGGGGTGCTTTCCTCCTACTAGATTTTTGTAGGTCGTCTTTGTACGCTTTTTTTTGTTCTTTCCAACATGCTAACCATATGCAAAATTTATCTTTGACCTTCCCTCTCACTGAAGAAACTTCTGCGGACGTCCAATGTCTAAGTGCATAGCTCACCGAAACATATTGGGCAACTTGTTGTTGCCAGGAAAATACGACAAAACAACGTGATCTGCAACGTACTATCGTCGATCCATCCTATTTCTCATGCCATGAACATAGTCACAATGATTGCCATCTAACCACACGCAATAGCTTCAGTGAAGAACAACGGACTCATTAGTAAAATCAATCCGACTTAGACAGTCAGACGTTTTTTAATAAATAAAAAACTGAACACCACCAAGTTAAAAGTATTGAAAGTCTGTTTTTTATATAAACGAAAGTACTGATATCAATTTCTGGTGAGTTAAAATAGTCTTTTAAAGTAAAATACTAAATCAGATTATACACTACCATACTTGAGTTTTCTACGAAAAAAATTCTATTTGTTTGAAAAACAGATTAAAAACAGAACCGTGTAATAGAACTGAAAATTCATCTCGTAATTTTTCAAAAAATATTATCTCACTGAATTATTATTAATACTCTTTAATTACATTCATCTGTATGTGTCAATGTAATGGAATCAGTAGCATAGCATTCATTTTTTCGGGGGGTTGGTTGAATACTCGAAAACTGAAAAGCAATATAATTCATAAAAATCGATATAACGCATCCGTTTTTCTTTTACGGGTGTTGGAATGGGCCCTCTTTTTTTCATAAATATGTTAATTTATAAAACTGAATTAAAAAAAACACAGAAAAATAAGAAATAAATTCAAGAATCGAGTTTATAAAATCTTTCCTGTTGGAAGAGCTTAGTCTGTAAAAGCTAATAAAAGATTGGTTCAGGTCCGTAGATGAACGTCAAATTTCTCATGGGAAATTTTAAATTTATCCACGAATACGTTATTTTTTCAATATCTTATGCAATATCTTAGAGCAATATTTGGTTAAATTACGGGGTAAAGTAAACAGTAGTTTTCCGATGAAAATGCTTACTTTTTGCATGGTATTTGTGAGTCTAACTTTCGCTATTATTTCCAATCAATGTTCCTGGATTTTTACAGTGAAATGAGGATTTAAAGCACAAATTACTTTTAAACCAAAAGTATTAGTTTTTAAAGTATGAATTTATATTATGATCCAATGCTGTGAAGCGGGAAAGGAAGAGCACCAAAGAAAGATTTTTCAAGAGCGCTTTCTACTCTAGTAGCAATCCTGGAACTCTGAACTCAGTTCCTGTCTTTTGAACAGAGATTTATACATGTATACATTCTTTTTGAGAACCGAATTTTGAGGCTCCTTAGATTTGCGAGGCATTACGCCTATTGGGAAATCCGCCACTGGGATTTGGCATTGGACTGATGAAGTACAAAACAATTCTTGAACGAAACGTGCGTATCCTCTTACCTATTACATCTTATGTGTGTTTTTTACAAAGTTTTTTAATTACTTTATCGTTTAACACCAGTATTTCGAGTGATTTTTCGGTAGGAAATTTGCTATAGGAAATAGGTAGGAAGTGCTTCCAGCGCCAGTGTCAGGGCGAGTTAGACTTGCGGAAGAGATCCTGTTTTTCAACCGACGCCCAGTCATCGATGACCGTTCCCGTGGGAACATCTGTCTTACTGCCGTCAACTTGATCCTGCTCTACGTGCGATTGTTCTGTCTTGCGGCGGAAGTGCGCCGGCCAGTCCTCGCTAGCTTGGTCCGTAGCGTGCCGAGCTACGGAGGAAGCCATCCAGTGTTCGAGTCCCGACCCGGATTGAGGAGCTTTCTACATCCGAGGCACCCCTGGGCTTGTGTCAAGATTGTCACGATTTTTTAATGAAGTCCTCAGATTTTTTTTTAAATCTCTTGTTAGTACCGGGAGTGATCGCACCGCCTCCTCTTTTCAGTGCGCCTGTAAGCCTGTGAGCGTGCAGAGCCCAAAGGGTGCTGGAAGAGGGTTCATAGGCAAAGAGCCGGCTCCTCGCCCCCCCCTTTCTTCTTTTACACCACAACTATCTTCCTTTTCCTTTACACATTTCTCTACACTCATGACTGAATCAACTCAGTCTACAGCAATGTCTCGTACTGATGATGACGGAAGGGTCCCTATGGACGCCTACCTCACCTTCAAGGGCAAGTGGGATGCAGAAAGATGTCAAGATTATGACTTTTACCTTCTGTACTTTGCCTTCTTCGACTCCAGGGACAGACAAACTCGCCTCGCTTACGAGAGCGAATTGTGCGACCTTGTCAACAGACCTGACATTAACACCCTGATCAAATGCCAGGGTCTCTCACTCTTCCGAGCTCTGAACCGGGAGGCCATTACGAACTTCGGCATGGCATAACGCTACTGTCAGTTAACCAGATTGCCAATCCCTCAGCTCTCAAACGTAAAGAACCAGAACCCGACTCCGACGGTGCAGTAGCCGAAGCAGCAAACCACCACTGCAGGGGAAGACCTCTATCCAACAGATGGAGGAAGACCTCTATCCAACTGTGCCGTGCCACGACCCGATTGTGGCAACCGGATCACCACCAGGGCAAGAAACCATGGAGACCAACGACACGGAAGTCCCGCCCACCCCCTCACCGCCTTCCTACACCGCCGCGGCCAGGCGAGCAGCTAAAAAGACCGCCAAGTACACAATCTATGCCGAACTAAAAAACAACTACGCTCAGGATCTTGAAGCCATCTCAGAGATAGTTGGTGAGGATTTCTCCTCGACACTCACCGGAGATAAGCATAAGCTAAGCATCCCTGACGACCAAACTTCAGACAGGTACAACAGTACCTTAACGATAACAATATCGGGTACCAAACAATGGGCCCAAAGGCTATGCAACCTAAAAAGTACATCATAAAGGGAATCCCTCCCTCCACCCATGCGGCGGAGATAGACGAATTCCTCCGAACCAAAGGCCTCGAACCGGTAAACATAAACTTCCTGTATTCCAAAAAATTACAGAGACACTGGCCCATCGCCCTTGTCGCGTTGCGCCCGAACACCTGCCTTGAAGAAATCCATAGGATTACGAAATACGGGAGACTCAATGTCACTACCGAAAATTACAGAGACAAGAAAAAAGTAAAACAGTGCCATAACTGTTTAGACTATGGTCACCACTCGGCCACCTGCACCTTAACACCAAAGTGCCTAAAGTGCGCCGGCACCCATACCTTCATTTCCTGCCCCGTGAAGGAAATTAAACAAACTGCAAAGTGCACCAACTGCTCAGGCGACCACGCCGCCACTTACCGAGGCTGCCCACGTAACCCAGCCAACAGAAACAAGGGTCCCAAGCCCTCAAAACCACCAAGAAACGAAAAACTGGCCATTTCTTTTCAATACAAATTTGCCCCGCTCATGCCCCCTCAGGAGGAGAACACAGAGAAGGGAGCAGAAGCTCGACCGACCGAGCCCGCCAGGGGTGACACACAGGAGGTTACCCCCCCGAACCTTCCAAGAACCCAAGGCCCAACCAAAAAACGCGAAGCCAGCAAACAAAGAAAGAGAATGCAATGAAACCCTCCCCATCGGGCTAACGCCCGCTCCGCAGGCCCCAAAGCCCAAGAAAAAAGAAAAAGAAACTCCAAAAGAACCCCAAACTGCTGACACCCCGGAGTCAGTTTCTAACGTGCTCGAGCTATTCTCGGCTATGAACGAACTCACCAGGCTCACGGACATTAATGGACTTATAAAGTTCTTCAGAGATGTAGTAGGAAAACTAAAGCAACATACAAAACCTGTTGACCAGGTCTTTCAGTTGCTGATGCTCTATAACAGCCACTTCAACTCCAACAATGGCTCTGAAAAATAACTTAAGAATCCTTTC
Source organism: Cheiracanthium punctorium (assembly GCA_038373885.1). Classification (NCBI taxonomy): domain Eukaryota; kingdom Metazoa; phylum Arthropoda; class Arachnida; order Araneae; family Cheiracanthiidae; genus Cheiracanthium; species Cheiracanthium punctorium. The sequence goes on along the minus strand of JAWZYV010000674.1, from coordinate 336,956 downwards.
ATGGAACGCCAACAGTCTCCATGGGAAGATGCCCGAATTTCGGGACTTCCTCTCCCATGGAGACTTTGATATCGCCCTATTGCAGGAAACGATGTTCCACCCGAATAAAAATTACTACATACCGAACTATACCATCCACAGGAAGGATCGGGCGATTTCGTCCCACCGCCTGGCGGGTGGTGTTGCTATCTATGTGAAAAGCAGCATAAAGCACAGACCTGTCACGGACTTACAGCTCCAAACGCTGGAAGCAGTCTCCGTCATTATAGAAGCTGATGTCGACCTAATGGTCACCTCCGCTTACGTACGCCACCTCCCCGACTTCCCCACCGAAGACATTAAAAGGCTCCTCAACTACCAAGACAAGTGCATCATTATGGGGGATTTTAACGCACAGCACTACGCATGGAACTGCAGAAGCAATGACGCCTTCGGCTGCCAACTACTAAGGTTCCTGCTCAGTGACCACCACAAAATGGCATACCCGGCCACCCCCACGCACTGCGTGGGAAGCGACCCCGAACGCCACTCCCCGCTGGACTTCGCCCTCCACAATATTGACTCCACCATTGAAGTCTGCACAATGAAGAGGCTCACCTCCGACCACCTCCCGATATACACGGACCTCCCAACCAAACCTCACACTCTCCCACCAAGGCCGAGAATGAAAACAAACTGGCACGAGTTTGTTGGGCATTTAACGGACTCCCCTCAAATTCTGCCCTTCTGCAACACTAGAGAGGAAGTTGACCAAGCTGCGCTCAACCTAACCAAAGAGATCAAGGAGGCCCACTCGAGAGCCTCTAAACCTACATCCAAACAAGTTTCAGGCACTCTTCCCAAGGACATCAAATCCCTCATCACGAGGAGGAACCGCGCCAGGAGGGCGTACCAGCGCACCAGATGCCAGCAGGACAAGTCCACCTACTTGCAACTGAAAAACCAAGTTCGACATGCGATCTCAAGATTGCAAACGGAACAGTGGTCTGCCTACCTAGAGTCTTTGGGACCGGAAGACAATTCCATGTGGCGTACAGTGAAGAGGATCAAAAGCAAGAAACTCACAATCCCACCCATCAAACAGGGTGACACCTACCTCATTAACGACACGGATAAATTCAATGCCATCGCTGTCGGCTATGAGAGCCAATTTCAGAACAACGAGCAGTCGCCCCTCAATGTGGAGCAAGACATGAGGGAATTTCTCTCCCGTCCGCCCACCACCACCATCACACCTGCTCTCCCTTCGGAGCTGATAGACGTCATCCAGTCTCTCTCCAGCAACAAATGCCCTGGACGTGATGAAATCAACAATAACATGTTGAAGCACTTGCCTGCTCTGACAATATACAAAATCAGGGCAATTACAAACTCTGTTCTGGCACTGCACCACTTCCCCAAATGCTGGAAGGACGCGATGATATGCCCTATACCCAAACCCCACCAAGACCTCTCTCGCCCCGACGCCTACAGGCCTATCAGCCTGCTTAGCTGTTTAGGGAAAGTCGTGGAGAGGATCATCCAGAGAAGGCTCCAGACAGTCCTTGATGAGGCTGGAACAATCATCCCGGAGCAGTTCGGCTTCCACAAGAAACATAGTACAACTCAACAGCTGTACCGTGTTGTGGACCAACTGGCCGAGGGGCGACAATTGAAACAACATACGGCCATAATCATGTTAGACGTCTCTAAGGCGTTCGACAAGGTGTGGCACATGGGCCTACTTCATAAAATGAAAAACATCGGCATACCGTACTCACTGGTACACCTAACGAAGAGCTATTTGGAAGACAGATCCTACACTGTCCGACAGGGAGCCAGCCATTCCAGAAGGCATAGCATCCGAAGTGGGGTCCCACAAGGATCCATCCTGGGCCCCACACTTTTCAATATTTTTGTTAACGACATCCCAAAACATCCGGGGACAAGCATCGCACTTTATGCTGACGACACTGCAATTGTCGCCAAGCACTATAACCAAAGATTTCTCAAAAACGCACTACAAGCTCACATTGATGCCATCGACCTGTGGATGAGAAATTGGAAAGTTAAACTAAACGTATCCAAATGCACTGCGATGTATGTCGGAAAGAAGGCTCCCCCCAGCCGCATCATTGTCGATAATACCCCAATTGAATGGGTTACCAACGCCAAATATCTTGGACTTACACTCGACCGCAACCTGACTTGGAAGCAACACGTCGAAAAAACAAGGAACCAAATGACCAGCGCATTCAGCGTTGTGAGCAAACTTATCTTCAACAGAAAAATCAAAATAGCCACCAAAATACTCCTCAATAAAGCATTGGTCAGGCCGATAGCTCTCTACGCAGTCCCTGCCTGGGCCTATGCCGCCAACACCCACCTTAAACGGATCATGGCACGTGAAGCCAGAATCCTTAGAACTATACGCAACGGCCCAACCCACATTTGTAATAAGGCCATCAGAAAGGACCTCCATATCAACCCCTTCATGTCACAAGTCTGAAGAATGACGAAGAGGTTTCATGAACAACTCAGCCATCTCCCCAGCGAGATTGTCTTCGAGCTGCCAGACTTCGAGGTATCCGATCCGCGGTTCCGCAAACGGCCCAAAGCCATCCTTCACTCCTCCACCTGAGTCCTCTGTCGAGCAACCCAGAGGAAGATCGTCGCTTGTCGGCGAGGGGAATCTGGGTCGACACCCGAAGCTCAAGCTGCACCCGGCACCAGGACTTGAACTGAAACACACGGGGCACCTCATGCTCCACGACGTGTAGCCGTAGGCTACACGTCGTGGAGCATGGAATTCATTTCATTTCGTGGAATTCATTTTCATGTGTATATTGGGAGCGGCATCCATAGACATTCCAGGGAAATCACTTATGATATTGAACGTGGCCAGTCTCGGCGAAATGAATGTACTCCTGTATAAATTCTCTTTAATAAGAATGAAAGGGGAGAGGATGGTCTGCATCAACTGAATTCTATCTGCGATAAAAAACAAAACAAAACAAAGAAATGAAACGAAAAAAAAAGGACAGAAAGAAGAAAAAAAGAAAGAAGAAAACGCTACCTTAGACCATATTAGAAACACGACCTTGTCTATCTTTCCTACTTACCGAAAACCATATACTTTTGTTTCAATTGAAGTAGGCCTAAACATCAGGCAAAGGTTTCAGCCTACACGCACTACTACTGCTTATTAATTAAGTATTTAGATTTAAGTATTTCAGCAGAATTCCTCTTTACTTTCAAAGATGACGATAGGTTATTTAAATTATTAACTAAACTTTTTATTTACTTTTTCGTGGATATTAAAAATCGGCGTTTCTTACCCAACGAAAGTCATAATCGATGTGGGCGTAAACACCGGGAAGAGGTTTCCGCCTACACGCGCAAACAGTTGCTCAAACTCTTTATGATGCGTTTTTTTTTTTGTTTGTTTGTTGTTTTTTAAGTAAGCAAAACTAATCATTACTTTCAAAGATCACGATGGATTATTCAAAGTTTTTATTTACTGTTTGTGAAGCTTAAAAATATGTGTTTCTTACCCACCGTAAGTGATATTCCTTCTTACAACTGAAGTGGACATAAACACCTGGAGAATGTTCCCGCCTTCAGTATGTTTCCACTTGCTCTCTTAGAGCAGTTCCGTTTAAAAATTAATAGGCGTCGCAGGAACCCTAATAGCACAGATGGTCAGAAAAGAGTCGCTGTGACGTCACAGAGGGTCACAATTGTCACAGGACTGTCACATACTACTCACATTGTGACTTGTGAGTGATGTGACTCTACTGTGTAGTCACTGTGAAGTTTATTTGTGACCAGTCACCAAGTGGCGTCGCCGTGAAGTCACCATGTGACTAGTATGTGATCGGTCGCTAAGTGACTCCACTGTGAAGTCACCATGTGACTAGTATGTGATCGGTTGCTCAGTGGCTCCACTGTGAAGTCACCATGTGACTAGTATGTGATTGGTCGCTCAGTGACTCACTGTGAAGTCACTGTGTGACTATTTAGTGACTACTGATTTTTTTGGACTTCAAAATGACGTCACACAGCCGCTTTTCACTCATTTTTTCTAATATTGTGTGGCAATTTCTTTCGTGAAACGTTTAATAAATAAATCCGAAAATAGTAATTCAATAAAACCTCGCAGTTATGTAGTAATGGAATTTAGTTTCATTTATTAATTTTTAAATTATTTCGTTTAAACAAGACAATATTATTTATAAAAAAATATTATTCTTAAAAATATTAGAGTTGAGAGTTCTAATCACAATGGTGAAAACTAAGTATCTGTGAGTAAAATTAACAATTTGTTTCATATCCCCATGGCATATATGTTTCGATAGCGTAATGTAAGGTTTAAATTTCGGATGGGGGAGACTATCCGGTATTTTCAACCTTATTGTTACTAGAGTAAATACAAATGTCTCAAAATTGCTGTTTTTTAATAATTGCTTTAAGTTTTCACACCCCCCCCCTTTTAAATACGTCTCTGGTATGTTTGAAAGTTCCACTACGAAAAATTTGAGGTAAAACTTTGGGTCTAAGTCAAAAATACTTTATTTTATCATGTTTTTCCAATTAATTTTATTTATTTTTATATGAAATCCCTTTTAGGCAAAATACAGCAAAAATATAAATCTTATCCCTCATACCTTAATATCAAACCCCACATGTCGCACATTACAAATTTATTTCATAACCGAATAAAAAATTTCAATAAATCATTAGTTTTTTCGGATGAATACTTAAATAAAACAGCACATTATCTCCTGAAAATAATTTATGTGAAAAAAGAAATATTTCCAAGATTTTTAATTTATATTTATTAATTATGATATTTTTTATATTATTTATAAAATACTCACAGAATATAAAATTTATTTATAAAATAAATATATATATTTATATATAAAACTTATTTATAAAATACTCACAGAAAAAAATTAAATTTCCAAAAGAAGCCGTCAGAACTAGCTTTTGAAGCAATCAGTTTACTTTTAAAGGGTCACGAACAAGGTAATCACCGCGTTGTGGTAAGATGCGGGGCTACCAGCCGTTAGCTCCAAGGTTCGAATCTGGACTTCAACTTTCTCTTGCCTGAGAGTTTGGTGCTGCCATCTGGTGTATATTTTCGGTAACTCTTTTCCCCCGAATTTTTTCGCTGTCGCAAAACTGTCCCATCGTGACTTCTCTGAACGGTAACAATGCGACTACACAGCGAGAGGACATAGGGACCCTGGCGTGACTTTGCTGCGCAGTCGCGGCGACTGTTTGTAACTCTATTGTGACAGTATTGTGTGGTCGCATTTCAGTCACAGGGGACTGTTGTGCTGTTAGGGAATTTTGAACAGCTTTAAAAGCAAACCAATAGTGTTAAACACCCATTTTTAATTCTTTATAAGCGCCCTACTTGTATGTTTTAGAAGCGATATCAACTGTCCATCTTTAGATTGAAAGACACTTCTATTTACGTTATGAAGATAATAAAAATGAAACAACAAAGCGTAAGGTTAATTTTACTGGATTTTAGTTTATTTTTAAAAAGGCAGAAAAAAGAGGCCGGGCCAGTTTTAAGCAAAAATGTTGGCGGAAGGGGTTTCATAGCCGAAGGAAGACAATATAAACATAAACTGATTTACTTATTTAAAAAATTGCTTGAATTTCTGTCTGTCGATATTGAACATATTTAATCTCTTTAAAATAAGTCAATGATAAAGATTCTACCGCCCGGGGCTGGCGCCTCTTCTGCCTACCCCTGCTCTACAACCTACGCCACCGATCCCCTCTCGTAGGGCCCGTATATCTCTCTATAACTTTATAAAGCAGGAGCGACATTTCAGTTTTTCATTTTGGGGGTGCCAGGTTTGATGTATTAAAATCTAGAATATGGAATAATAAATTTTTTATTAAATTTGGGGCTGCGACCGCGCCCCTACTTGCCGCCCCTGGCATAAAGTGATAATTTCTAACTACTTTGGTGATCTTTGTTTTATAACAAATTACCGTAATAGTGTCAATATAATTCATCATTTCCATCCCAACTTTCTTAAATGTATATATGTTACGGCCAAAGGCCGAAATCGGCCTGTTCGCGAACTGGCTGGTCAATTCGCGTTTTGGCCAACGTAGCTGTAAACTTACCGGCCAATGTCCGATCTTTTCTTGATTTCGGCCTTTGGCCGGCTGATTCGCGAAGTGGCTTGGGGCGATTGGCCAAAGTAGGAAGAAAGAAATCAAGAGCAGATTTTTTTACACACTGTTAGAAATGAAGTATTTAGAAATGAGCACTTCTGTGTACTGTTTTTTTTTCTTTTTTTTAAAAGTACAATTATTTTAGAAACGAGTTCAAATATAAGTGACATCTCTGAGTTAAAAATAAGCTTGTAATGTATTAAAATAGGATCTCGTGTTATTCTGTTCTCATATTAAAGTATAATAGAAATTATTCAGTGAGCGTATACGCTGAAACGACGAGATAGTGCGAAGAATATCGGATTTGCGCCCTTCAAAATGACGAATTATAGCTTGAACAAATGCGTTACGTATGAATACAAAGGCAAATTGAGTACTCCATTTTTCAACTACCTTTAAAGGGGTATGCTTAGTCTTTTTCTGCTCTATAGACCTAATGCTAGAGATCCCTGATCACATTGTCTCCCGAAATATCGCTTCAAAAAATATTAAACTTTTTGCAAAGGAAAATAGATACCGCTCAGTCTACCATTATCACTTCGGGCTTTGGCCAAGGATTCCCATCCACTTCGCGAAATGGCCAGCCAAAGTAGAATATACAATATTGATTGTGCAAGTACTTCGGACTTTGGCCAAACCTCTTGGCCAAAACGCGAATCGGCCAGCCAAATCGCGAACTGGCCGAACTTCGGGCTTTGGCCGTAACATATATATAAACAAAAGCGACATTTTCAGTGGCGGATTTAGCTCCTGAGAGGGCCGAGGCACAACTCAATTTTAAGGCCCACTTCAAAAAAAAACAAAAAAAAAAAACACTTTCACCAACCCTACACCTTTACATTGCGCGTTCTATGCGCTCATTTTTTTACCGTATTTAATGACTTACTTAATCTTATTTTCAAAATTTAGTGCTTATTTGCATTTTTAATAATATAGTAATCCATGAATAGTAAAACAGCACTTTTAAGTTGTAATGAATTTCATTGTTATTTGCTAATACTAATACAGACATTTCGAACAGCAGTTGAGCATTTTCGAACATCAGTTTGAATTAATTTTATTCTAAAGATTTGAAGTTATATTTTGGAATTTCTGGGAATGGACTGATTGATGAAATCCAAGCAAGAACAACGAGAAAGCCAATGTGTAGCACAGTGGTTAAAGCCACTGGCATTGGGAGATGGTTCAAGTGGAGGAACAGGGTTCTGTCCTTTCGCGGGGCCGTCGGTCTTGCGGTCTGGAGTTTTGGGCGGTTTTCTCCAGATGTAACGTGAATACGCGCTAGATATCAAGAAAAGTCCTTACCCAAGGCATTTTCTCCCCTTGTGTTTGTCGTTTCTTTGACGTGAATTTAGAAGTGGTTCCTCGTGACCAAGCACAAAAATCCGAATACTTGTACCAACACAACAGCAACAACAACGAGAAACCTTTGTATTCTCTAATGTCTTTTGTAATAGTCTTTTGTATTCTCTTACTGTAAGTAAATTGTCAGAAGTATAAACGCTAATTTATGTTAAAAATATTTTAAAATTGTTTCACTCCTTTTTATATCTAATTTATGTCTAAAAACGAGTATTAAAATTAAATTTTTTTTTAATGTGTACGGATAAGTACATATTAAAAAGTCTTGTACTACATTTCACTTTTTATGATTAACACTAAATAAACATCATCATAGCTCTGAGTATAACCCAGCAATTGCAATTTCATATTGGTGATACTTGATTATATCGAATCACTTTTGTGTACCACTGGAATATGCCTCGTCTTTCAATCATGGAATTTTTTTGCGCACTTCAAAGGGACTTTTGGGGGGTCAGAACAGGAGAAACTGGATCAGAAACAAGACTTGGACATCACAAAGTTTAGAAGAATTTTTTACTTGGATAAAATGAACCAAAGATTTAAAACATTTCTACAAAAACATATTTATAAATATTTAAATATATCCATAAATTTCCCATTTGAAACTGCAAAAGTGTAAGCCGTTTAACAGTGAAAGTAAATTTTCTGTTTAGTCTAATTATCGTGTTTATTCAAAAACTGGCAATAAGTTTAGGATTAATAGTAATGAGTAATTAGATATGAATTTAAAAAAATTTAAAAATACATATGTCTATATTTAAATATAATGAAAAAAACTAGAAGATAATAAGAAAAAAATCGTTATTTTAAGTAGTTCAATACAAAAACATATTAGTGAGTTAAAAATAAATTACACTTTATATTGAAAATTTATATGCTCCCCAGCAAACACACTACTGCCCGCAAAATAACGGCAGGGTTCTGGTCGTGCTGGCAAAGTGCCGTATGTTGGGAGCAAAGTACACTGCCGGCGACAGAAAGTCACTGGAATACCAGTATCTGAAAAATGTATATGCGCCAGTACATAACTAGCAATGGAGAAGTGCCATGTGTCAATAGCATACACAGAAAAGTTAACAGCGTGGTACTGTTTAAAATGTACCGGACCAGCACTATTTGGCGGTAATGGGCCTGTATATATTTTGCATTGTTTGCGTAAAATTTCATTATTATGATTGAATAATATTATTTTACATTTATACTGTGCAGAAGTGTTAGGGGATATAAATTCCGTGTCCCCAAAGGCAGCGTCACTGCTAAGATTCCTTTTTTTTTGGGGGGGGGGGGGAAGGAAGAGTTCACATTGTGCTTTGAAATATTTTAGTACTAAAAACTAAAATAATACCAACGATTTCAGTATACCATAAAAATGTTCACTACACGAACAGTGAAACCCCCACACTGTATAAGAGGGCCTATCTACAGAATTATGAATTTTATTGTTAAAAGTTTCATAATTTATATTTTTTTTACGATTTTGATAAAATTTTTCTGAAAGCATATTTGAAGATTTTTTTCTACGTTTAGCCCCTTTTAAAATCTACCAAATTGGGGTGCAGAAATATGTTAGAGGGAGTATAAAACGAAGGCCAGCCAGGGGTTAATTTGAATGGGAGCTGAGCTCCTCTACCTCTTTTCTTTTTAATTTTAGATTAAATTAAAAATTTTAACAGCCTTCATAACAATTTCTATTGACAATAATCTTATTACATTAGATATAACAGCGGTAAAACAAAAGTAGGGATGGACGCGAGACGAAAAATAGGCGTCTCGCAAAACAGCCTAAAAACTTTGTCTCGTCTCGCATCCATCCCTAAACAAAAGCTTTCTTAATTTTATAATATAAATTAAATATTAATTAATGTAAATTAAATATAAATTAAATCTTTATGATATAAATTAAAAATTAGGTAATTAATGCTAAAATCTATATAAATAAAATTAGACTTTTGTCTGTACATTTCTTGGAATTCAAAAATTTTGCGATTTCTATCCGTTTCAAGCACCCGGGAATCCGATGCGACCCTCAAAAAAAAGTTTGTCCGTCTGTCGTTCTGTCGTTCTGTCATTCTGTCATTCTGTCCGAGACGCTTTTTTTGTTTAAGCATCACGTAAAAACGACTGAAACGACTGATATGAAATTTGGTGTCACGATAGGTGGTCACTCAAATTAAAACATAGGCGTCGAATTTTTAAAAAATCTTGATTAGATTTTCAGATTTTGCGAAAATCGTTTCAAACTGCGTAAATTCGTGTTCGAACATCACGTAAAAACGACTGAAGCGATTGAAATGAAATTTGGTATCATCATTGGTGGCCACTCAACTTAAACATTAGGCAGCGTATTTAAAAAAAATCTTGATTAGATTTTCAGATTTTGCGACAATCGTTCCAAACTCCTTAAAATTGTGTTCGAGCATCACGTAAAAATGACTGAAGTGAATGAAATGAAATTGAGTATCATGATAGGTAATCACTCAACTTAAAAAATTGGTCGTCGAATTTTTTTAAAATCTTGATTAGATTTTGAGATTTTGCGAAAATTGTTTCAAACTGAGTAAATTTCTGTTCGCACATCACGTAATAACTGCAAAGGTGAAAAAATGGTATTTGGTGAAATGATAGGTGGTCACCTTAAACTATAAGCATCTAAAAAAAAAATCGATCAGATTTTGGGATTTTGCGAAAATCGTTTAAAACTGAATGAATTTTTGTTCACGCATTACGTAATAACGACTAAAGCGAATGGTATGAAATTTGGTCACATGATAGGTTGTTGCTCAACATAAAGTATAGGTGTCCAATTTTTTAAACATTTTCATTAGATTTTGAGATTTATTGAAAATTCTCCCAAATGGGGTTATATTTCTTCAAGCATCGCGTAATAACGACTAATACGAAATTTGGTGATATGATAGGTAGTTGCTAATCTTAATTTATAGGTGTTGAGAGAATTTAAAAAATATTTTGATTACATTTTGAGATTTTGTGAAAATCGTTTTAAAATGCTGAAATGTTTGTCCCAGCATTACGAAATAAAGACTGCAGGGAATGAAACGAAATTTGGTGACATGATAGGTTGTCACTCAACTTAAATTCTGAGCTTCCAATTTTTCAAAAATGTTGATTAGATTTTGAGATTTTGCGAAAATTATTTCAATATGCGGAAATATTCGTTCGCGCATCACATAATTACGAATGAAATGATATTACTTAGTTACTCTCTAACCTGTAATATTTTAACAATACATAAAAATTATAACTTCGCTTTCTTTACTTTGGCAACATACTACATCCATTCTGTGTACTCCTAGAATGCTGACGAAAGTTCTTGCTTTTTAGAAATTTGCATTCAGCACTAACCCGTCAACGACGGGTACTTCAACTAGTTTAAAATAAAACAAATTAGGGCTACTGCGCTTAATTTGTTAGAAATAAAGCCATAGGCCAGTATTTTCATATAACAGTCAAAAATAGAAAGTACGCGAATGGGTTTCATGTAGGGTTTTTTCTTTACATTATTTTGATTTACTCTTCACTTATCGCTTGACGTACGTGGAAAAAACCTGACACAGACACATATACCCCAGATGTCTTTCAAATTCCCAGCCGCGTCAACATCGCGGAAGGAGAAACAGTTGCAATATTCGAACTGCAATATTCTCGCGGATGTGGCTATATTAATTGATATTATTTACGGGAAGTACAGAAATATTTTAAGCGTTTGAAGAAGAAAATAAAAACTTTCTTATCTGTTTTAATCTGAGGTGTGCAAGATAACGTTCTGGCTATATAAATTGAGATTATTTATACGAAGTACAAATAAATTTTTTATGGTTTGTAGAACAAAATAAAAACTTGCTTGTCTATTTTAATATGAGGTGTCCAAGATAACCTGTTACCTGTATTCATGGAAACTGGAGCGAACGATATAGGTATCTCCGTACTAGCCAGAAAAAGATTATACGTGCTGTTATGCGCCTATTGTGAAGTAATTACCAACACAGCAAACAAATAAAAAAGTTATTAAATCATTCCATTTAATTACCGCCTATCCAACGTCATTTGTGATTCTTTTACGACAAACTGTACACGATGAGTTCCAGAACAACCCAGACTATTATAAGAACATTAAGATTTATTTCATTTTAGGTTAAATAAGCAAAAAGCCTCACCATGGCACAATGGTTATGCCACTGAAAATGGTAGACGGCCGAAGTGTGAAGGTCCCGAGTTCGGGTCCCATCGCGCGGCTGTTGATCTAACGGTCTGGAGTTTTGGTAAGTTTTCTCCAGATGTAACTTGAATACGCGTTAGAACCCCACAGAAAGTCCTTTTACCAAGGCACCCCTCATCATTGGCAGATCGCCCTAGTGTAGCGTTGCCATAATCACACACAAACAAATAAGCTTAATCCAATTTGGGGACGAATATAATATGGGTACACATGATAACAAGTTACCTCGCATCAATTTTCAGGCTGCCTATGGAGTGAGTTTATCCTATTCGATACGCAAATATGGGGCAGTTTTTCCTGAAAGGCCGTCATTTTCTTCTAAGTAATTTACCCCGTCCTCCAAGGGGCATAAGATAGATCTAATAAACTTTCAAGTTGTGAGTTGCCTCTTTTTAGTGAAAAAATAGATTACTATGGTATAGCATAATGATACAGAAAGGTGCAAACCAAAACATCGAAATATCTAGAAATTCCGAATAATATATATTCTCAAAGAAAAAAGCGATAAATAAAAAAAAATTCTAGGAATCGACCAAATATTCGACTTATCTAAGTTTCACGGAAGAATTGTACACACGTTTCGGGTAGTACAAAGGGTCCACCCTTTGTAGGAGGGTGGTTGAACCTTTTGTACTACCCAAAACGTGCGTACTATTTATTCGACTTTTGTTTAAGCGAGTTTATGATAATATATCATATGCATATTAGCATTTAACGGTGTTTCCATGTTTAACTTGTTCGCTCTCATTATTGAAAAGATGCAACCGAGAATACTATCCTTCTTTGACAAATGTTACTTCTCAGTATGGGTCTTTAAATGCCCCTTCCCTCAGATAGCACTAGCCCAGTCGCTGGGCCTCAGCGGAACATTCAAAAACGTATGCTGCAGAAGCGTAAATGGAGTTTTTAGTGTCCGGAACTGAAGCTTTTGCGCCCCTCTTTGCCAGAATAGAAAACAATGGTAGCTAGAAAATATAGCGTCCCTTGTATATGCTGCGCCCGGGGACAGATGCCTCTTCTAGTTTCGTCACTGCTCAGCTAAGAATCAGTGCTTGTCAAAAAGTGCAGTCTTCGCCTTTGCATCTTTCCAATGATGAGCGCAAATCGGTTAAACATGGGTGCATCATTAAAAATGAGTGGGGGAGGGGGGGGAATTACCCATTTATAGTAAAATGTTTTGTCATGCTTATCGCCCCCCAGCCAGTGACGTAGTGAGCATATATATCTGCCGCCTGGGGCATGATATAAACCCCTCGCTGCACCACTGCCTCCACCCCCCTGGAAACGTTTCACTATCCAATGGTTTGTTTGGTTAAGGCAACGCTACACATTGGCGATCTGTCTAGGATGGGGGGCGCCTTAGTCAGAGGACTTTCTAAGGTGTTCTAACGCGTATTCTTGTTACATCTGGAGAAAACCGTCCATAATTCCAGACTGTTAGATCGACAGCTCCGCGATGACGAGACGCTGGGCAGGCCGGATTAAAGTGCTCTCTGGCGATTTGGCGTGCAGTCAGACTCCTTTGGCAAGAGTCGTTTCTCCCGCTGTTACACACTGCACGCTAGGGGTTGCCGCCCGCATGAAATTTTATCTCGCAGCTATTTACAGTTTTCTTGTTATCTTTTTATTTTTTCTTAATGTTTTACTTCTTTCCCTTGTCTTGCCTTTAACATTGGAAAAAAAAAGATAAAATGTCATTGACAATACAAGAAATTTCCAGATTTCACCGTTCAATTCACGTACCCTTGTGCCCTCCCTGTAGATCTGTGATGGAGGGGGGCATCACCTGAGCTTTTGACTGTTTTTAAATAATCGGAAAAATGAGAAACTCAATCATTTGAAATGAATTAATGAAATATAATTGATGTAGATCCCATATATTGCATTATAATTTTTTTAATTTTTTTGTCTTAATTATCTGTTCTTTTAAAATTCATTCGTTCTTATTTCCCCCTTACTTTGGGTTTAAAATTGCTATATTTTGTATGTTTCTTTTTAAACAAACAAAATCCTAAATTATCCTATACAGTATCTTAATGTTAGCAATTCTGAGGTCGTTCTATTCTAATCGAAAATTCCCACAGCTAGGTTTAGAGGATGGAGAACCGATATTTTAAACACACTTTTCTAATGAATATTTTTTGCTTGTAATTTTTTTAAAGCACACTTCATGTAATACACAAATGAAAATAGATGTAGTTTACATGCAAATGAACTTTACAAGTCATGACCTGCAGGCTCTCTACTTTACAATGTTTAAATTGACTAGTCCCCTTATGCGCCCAGCGTTGCTTCCTAACTTTAGTCTTTCAATGCTAAAGTGCGGAGGCAATGCAATTATTTGAAATGAAAAATTGATGAAAAATAACTGATGCAGATCCCATAAATTGCATCAATCCATAATCACCCCACAGGCCTCAGCGTAAATCAACGCTGAGCGCTCTATTTATAAATCGCAAAGAGCAGAAAAACTATTTCGTTTGCATAGATCAGCCTTTCTTAAAATGTGTTCCAATTTTAAAGTTTAATATCTCTTAAAAATCACTTATCAACACCAGTCAAAACATTGTCTATGTATAAAGACAGGGAAAAAAAAAAAAAATTGAACGGTGAAATCTGGAAATTTCTTGTATTGTCAATGACATTTTCTCTTTTTTTTTTTTTTTCCAATGTTAAAGGCAAGACAAGGGAAAGAAGTAAAACATTAAGAAAAAATAAAAAGGTAACAAGAAAACTGTAAATAGCTGCGAGATAAAATTTCATGCGGGCGGCAACCCCTTGCGTGTAGTGTGTAACAGCGGGAGAAACGACTCTTGCTAAAGGAGTCTGACTGCACGCCAAATCGCCAGAGAGCACTTTAATCCGGCCTGCCCAGCGTCTCGTTCCGCGATGGGATCCGAACCCAGGACATTCACCCTTCAGCCTTGATTATCCAATATTCAGACTCTTTTGTTCGCATATATTTGATAAATTATTATAAGCTACTTTTGGTCTAAATGAATAGTGTGTAATTATATTCAAATTCCTTACAAACATAAAATAAGAATCACTTCATTTTCCAGAACAAATGAGATAAACGAAGATCACAACTTCTCCCAAAAGCTAAACTACACTAATATAATAAAATTTAATAAAACAATTATTTCGGCAAATTTTAATCTGAATAATCACAACACACACACACACACAAACACATACATACTTATATTATGAGCATAAAATGTTTATGAAACGTGAAGTTAATATTAGTGGTGTGGTAGGGAGGGTCTGCTGCCGCGCTAGAGACGGCTCCAGTTAGATGCTTTGAAAATTGGCGAGTTTCATTAAAACGGAAGTGGCGCGTTTATGGGTACACATTAAGTTATAGCAACCAGCAACCCATCCTCATTGTCTTTTCGCATATCTTGAATACATTGTGCAACGGTCAGTTCCATTTGATGAATTACGTACGTGTGAAGTACCCTTTTAAGATACAATTTTTTTCCTGTTCCTCATTGTTGAACAGCTTTCCAAAAAGTTTAATTGGTATTTTTAAACTGTTCCAGAAGACTAACGAGATATCAGCGTTAGGAATAGTTATTTTAATAACACTATTTCAACGGTGAAATCTTGTTGGTTCACGATAACCTTGGATGCCTTGCATTTAAAGAGTTGGGAAAAAAAACAGGTAAATTTTTACTTACACTGTTTTTAATATAAATACTCGCATAGCGTATTATAGTGTATAAAAGTGTTTTCCTTCATAAAATTTCAGTCATGTAAGTACAACAGGTATATAGAAATTTCTTATCACAATAGCTAACATCAAAAATATCATTTGATCAAAACAAAATGTTCAATAAAGCAAAATGTTTCTCTAAATTTAAGTGTAACCATATACACTGCTCAAAACAATTCAAGGATATTGCGGTTTTAGGTGGATCTTGTGGCTGGGAAACTTTTTAGCTGATTGATACATGATCGACAAGCGTAGTAGGTTATATGAGAATAAATTACACATGTTTGGCAGAAAAAAATGCATTTTAATGCGCATTTGTGTAGAAAATTTGTAAAACACAATTTGTACATATGAGAAAAAAGAATAAGAAAAGGTGTTTTCTTCAAAGGAAATCATTTTCTGTAGGGGGTATGGTTTCCACGGACGGCCAGCAACGTTGAACACCTTTGAGGCATGGAGTCAATGAGGCTATTAATCACGAGTTGGGGTATTCTGTCCCACTCTTCCAGAAGAGCTCTTTCCAGTTCTTGGAGAGTTTGTGGGGGTGGTTGGCGGCCAGCAACTCGTCTTCCTAGAGCGTCCCAAACGTGCTCTATTTGATTCATGTCTGGAGAACACGCTGGCCATTCCATTCGTACGATTCCTTCCTCGAAAAGGAAATCCTCCACCAGGTTAGCACGATGTGGCCTGCAGTTATCGTCCATTAAAATGAAGTCATCTCCGATTGCTGCAGCGTAAGGGACTACAATAGGTCTGAGGATCTCATCCCTATATCGGTGACCAGTCAGAGGTCCATCTCGAATGATGTAGAGGTCTCTGCGCCCGTCAATGGAGATGCCACCATACACCAACACTCTACCACCGCCAAAGCTGACACTTTCGTGCACGAACGCAGGATTATTCCTACTGCCACGGTCCCTCCAGATGAAAATAAGCCTATTATCAGGATGAACTGAAAAACGGGACTCGTCAGAAAAAAGAACATTGCTCCATTCATTTCTCTTCAGTTCACATGCTCTGTTGCCCACTCCCTGCGGTCGCGACGATGCCTTGATGTTAGTCTAACACATACCATCGGTCGGCGAGCATACAGACCTACACCATGGAGCCGGTTTCGGACAGTCTGAGTTGAAACCGTGGTGCCAGTAGCTGAGCGAAGGTGTTGTTGGAGAAGAGTAGCGTTCATATTCCGGTGTCTCCGAGCCGTTAACACTAAATAACGATCTCCATTGGGCGTTTTTGCCCGTCTACGACCTTGCCCTGGTCTTCGGCCTGCACTTCCATTCCCCATAAACCGGTTCCAGATCCTGGAAATCACACTTTGTGACACTCCAATGGCTTGCGCTACTTCGGCTTGAGTTTAGCCCCCTTCTAACCTGCCGACATCTCTCCAAGCTTCTGAATTGGTTAAATGACTTCGCTGAGACATCGTACTCATCGAAACAAAGCAGTCACTGAATGCCGATCATCCTTGTCTTCATTGTCTTTTATTCAGTTGAAAGTCCAATTTCATTCGCTGCCGCTGAAGCGACGTTTTTGACGTCGAACTCAAAATTAGCATACTCCACAGTTTGAAAATCAGAAAAATTTGCATTTGTGATTCTCTTCTTCCATTTTCGGCAAAAAAAAAAAATAAAATAAAATAAATAAAATTCGCTTATATCTTTATTTTATATAAAACTTACAATATCCTTTAATTGTTTTGAGCAGTGTATATAGTGCAACTTTATTACTTCCTATAAGATTTTGATTAATATATACCTATATATATTATATATACATATATCAACCGTGAAGCATTATAACTCATTTATAAAATGTCTCTAATTATGAGATATTAAAATTAAACTGTTTAAAAATGATTTTATGTAGTTTTTGAAATGTGTTACCTCCTCTCTCATAAAAAAGTACTTTTTGCAACTGAAACTTTGCAAGAAAATTGCAATTTATGAAAACTGCACACAATTCACTAATTTTGGGGGAACATAATTTGCAAACGATGGACTTTGCTGTTGTTTTTTATCTTTCATTATGTTGTTTTTTATCTTTCGAAATGTTACCCTTAAGCAGTGTAATTTTTTTGAGGGGGTGGGGGGTTAATGAATACTCCCTCTCTCCAGGATCCGCCACTGGCTCGTATTTTAATTATGGCAGCATTATTGTAAATAGGACTCAGCCGACACCGTGCCATTATATTACCGCCACTGTTAAGATACCAGGCCAGTGCCTCTATTTTCAATAATAGCCTTCACCCTGCCGTTTCGTTTCAGGTATTCTAAACTCAGTGGTGGGAAAAACTACTTTTTTTTTGTAGCGCGCTACAACTACCGCTACTTTTCGAAAAATGTAGTTAACTACAACTACAACTACTTTTTGACAAATGCAGTTAGCTACACTACTTTTGAAATGTAGTCGCTACTTCGCTACTTTTTCGCTACTTTTAGGAGACAAATTTTGCTAACAGATTCAATTTGCATTACATTCATATTTAAGGTATTTATATCCTAATTAGAGAAAACTATCGATATCTAAAGCCTTGGTTTTCTACTCGCGTCCAGCGTGACTAATGACCTCAGCGGGTATCTCTCGCGTCCAAAGAACGAAAGGTGGTTTCCTTGTAGCGTTGAGCGCCGCAGATTTGGTGGACGCACGGAAGACCCCGGGCACCTTTTCGCTTTTAATTAGAAAAAACTATTGCTCTAATAAACAACTACCAGGCGAGTATTTGAGCAGGGGGAGGCGGGCCCCCTCCGAAAATGTAAAGCAATTATTAAAAAGGAGCTATTTTGAAACATTTCTTTTAACTTTAGAACAATAAAGTTTAAAATACCGAATCGTCCCCCTCCCCCCGAAATGGAAGCCTAGCCTATATATACGCTACTGGCAACTACTGCTAATTATTGAAGTATTGCTGAAACTAATTAAGTTTTAATACCTCTATGATAAAAATAAATTGGGAAAGTGAGCTCTGAAAGCATGAGAAAAATCATGAGAACTAAAAAAGTTTTTAAAAATATAATAAAATGGATGTCTGAACGGGAAAAAATGCCCGTTTTGAGACCCCTTTCATGTTGTACAAACATTCTAGTTTCTTGAGCACAAATCAAAATTAATGAGTATAAAGGCCTTTTTTTCATGACTTACCAAATTAGTGATTTATGACGAATGACCCGTGTGAACCATGTAATATTGTATAATTGTTTTAATTGAAAACATCACATATGATATCCATATTATAAAATAATGAAAACAATTACTCATTAAATTCATGATATATCTATTTAAAACGTTGCATTAAAAAAATCCTCTATATATGTTAAAGAAATTTTAAAAGTTATTATCATCAACACAACTTTTTCTTTGTGTTAGGTATAAAAGAATTTTATAGAATTATATTGTTATTTTAAAGCTAAGAGAGAGATAAGTCTAAGGATTTTACAAACTATTAATTATTAATAGAAATTCTCATATTTTCGTATTAAATTCTGAAAATTAGTACACAAAAAACCTAATAATTTAAATATAATAGACACTTTAAAATTTTAACGAAAGAAAGCAGAATTTCAACATATTCATGGAAGACTGCCATGCCTCTAGTATAAAATAAAAACCACATAAATTTATTCAAAAACATGTTTATTAAATTTTAACAAGAGCTGGATCTCAAAATTGTTATCCGCCAAACATGATCGTCGAGGAGAAAATACGTCCGATGCAATCGAAAACAATCTTTGTACAGATGCACTGGACGGCACGCGAGTGTTAGTTTTTTTGAAGGCTTCTTTCATATACGTGTACGCCGAAAGCGAAGATACGGGTTTGATTGGCTCTGACAAGAACCTTGTAAGTTCTTCCTCGTAACTATTTCGAGTGCATGCGAAAGAGAAATTAAAAAAACCAGAAAAGTCATCATCCATGGGCCTCATCATCCAGTCATGATCCTCGATACTGATATCTGAAGTTGTCGGAAACATATTCTGGAGGTATTCCTCCATCCATTTTTTTGGCTTCGGTCTTCCTCTCCTCCTCAATCCAGAATAGTTTGAATCTGGGATGGAAACAAGCTGAGAGAACAGTTTCTCTGTCCCACAGCAAATGACTAAATCTCGTTTCCACCTGACAACTGAAGATTTTGCGCCCCCTCCTATTTTTTAAAAATGCAACTAGGTAGCTTTCATATACCATTTAGCGCCCCTTGGCCGATGCTGCGCCCGGGTACAGTTGAGCTTCCTTGCTCCCCCGTAGCCAGGGACGGCCCGACACGGTAAGCAAGGCATCGGAGCGCCATATTCGAACTAAAAAACTAAGGAAAACTTAATCTGGAGCATAACACGGGCTTCTTTACGTTTGCAGGGAGGCTCCACGTACCCTAGATCAGCTCTTGCACCTAGCTACGCCACACATTTAGCTATAAAAGCTTTCAGGGGTTAAAATGAGGCTTTCAACTTCAATAATATACGGACTGTCAAATATGCATGGTGCTCTGAAACTCATTGGCAAAAAGTTAAAGAGTGGTAAAGGTAAATAAGACGGTTATGAATCACGTAACAATGTAGGGTTTGATAAGTCGTCCTCGAGTACCTGTTAATAATTTATTTTTTCACAGAAAGTTCACTAAAATTCACTATTAACATGATTGATTACTACTGTACATTGACTAAAAGATTTATTATTAAACAATTATTAACAGGTAAATGAAACCATTTCCGACATCCACAGTGCTATATTATTCTGAACAGCCTTGGTAGAGATGGCGCCCGGTGCGGTCGCACCGTTCGCTCTACCTTAGGACCGGATCTGAAAACTGTCACTACAAACGAAGAACACTGTAACCGAGGTCAGCAATATTTTTAGCCCCTGAAATAATATCTTGGATGCATATGCTTATACCTTTTGTCCCTTTTCAACAAACTCAAAAAAGATAAGGTTATCAACTCGTCCAAAAAAAAAAAAAAAAAAAAAATGTGTACAATTTCTACATATTTACTTTCTTTTTTTTCAGTTTCAGGTTCCACGAAAAATGTACTAATCAGTTTTTACACTTCTTTGAGACAAAAAACATTCCTAGTTGTAGAACATAATCACGTGATTAATTAATGTTTGAAAAGCTACAATACTGCAGAACTGTCATTACTCTTGTGGAAGTTGAACACGACACAAGGATAATAAAGAGTGCCCAAACTCAAAAAAGTGCACTGTAACGTCGAAAAATGACCAAACCTTAATATAAATAAACTTAGTAAAACTAAGCATAAATAAAATTGTTGTTCAATGCATCGATCATAAGGAGGAGGCAAAGAGAAAATTAAAAATGTCGGTGACTCTTCCAGAAGCGGTCTCGATGCTTTCAAGAAAATTCCTGTGAGAAAACCGTAAGTTTTTCTCACGCTTCGTAGTTTTCCGTAGATGGTGAGTGAGAGGATGGGGGGGGGGGTCGCTAATTGCGAGGACTGACTATATATCATGTCAGATTTGAAAGGATATCGCCTAAAAGGAAGTTCACGGAATACTGGACACTGAATGATTGGCAATCATCCTGGCAAGTGGACACTACACTGTATTTATGGGTGCAATAAAAAAAAAAGATCAAAGAAAATTAATGATGTTACAAAAGCATACAATTTACAGATATGTAAAATTCCTTTTCGAAAGCAAAAAATACTCATTTTTATGTTGATTTATGTTGCAAACACGCAATAGCAGTCAAAAATATACAGACCCTGATCAGACATAGAAGGGGCCCCGGGGCAAAAAAAAAGGTTGTTTTGGGCCCCTATACTATTACAGACATTTTAACTTATTTGTGATTGTTTTCTATTTTCCCAGCATAAAAATGAAACATTTCAAAATAATTCTAAAATTAAATTAAAAATTACCCATGTATTTATACTCATTTAGAACAAGACTATGCATTTAAAATTGATTTTAATATTTTTTTAATCCATTTGTATTATTAGCGTATGTGTGCGCTGAGTTCCACCTGCCAGAAAATTTTCTTTTCTTCATCATAATATTTAAAAAAATGCTAACTAATGGATATTTTGTGATAAGTACATATGGCCATAAATTTTCAATAACGCCTTTAATTTCTATTTTATTGATCTAGTCTCAGAAACCATTATCATTGTGTTAGAAAGAAGAACAGAAAATAAGTCTCGAAGCCTTTTTATTGTTACACAATTATGATATAGATAAAGGAAATTTAGCTTAATAAAAATTATTATTGCAGCATATATAAATTTAATATACAATAAATGGAGAGATTTGCGAGGCCTTTATTTTACAGGGGCTCACGGGCCCACACGCCCGTGTGATAATGAGACTCTCGAGGCCCCATCAAAATAACCTCTGTTCAACTTTGGACATCTCTTTCCTTCCTTTTTTGTCCTCTTTATGGCAGATTGGTGATTCTACAAATAATACTGAGAACGATAAAAAGAAAAAAGATGCACAATGTCAGGCTTCCGCTTCAGGCAAAGCAACCCCCCTCCCCCCCCTCGTGTGCGTGTGTCCCCTGCATGAGGGGGGGGGGGAGATTGGGTGTCTTTCAAGCATCAGTTTCAGTTATGCTTGGAGTGAGAAGAGAGAGAAATTGCACCACGGGATCAATCGCCGGAAATGATGACACGGCAAAAGTAGCTTCCAAAATTCGCTACAAACTACTGTTTTTTTGTAGCGCGCTACACGCTACACTACTTTTTAAAAAAAGTAGCGCGCTACACTACAAACTACAAAAAAAGTAGCGGCTACTGTAGTTTCGCTACAAGTAGCGCGCTACTCCCCAGTCCTGTCTAAACTTAATGGGCCAGTGTCTTTATTGTAAATGATGCCAGGCACGTGTCATAGTGGCAGGCACGTGCCATAGCACAGTGCCGTTGCCTAACCGGTCTTCTGGCAAGGTACTTCTCGGGCGTCCACTTTTGGTACGATTCTGTTACTTTTTGCAGTGCCGTACCAGTGTTAGACGTAACGGCAGAACGGCACTGGTAAGGTATTCTGCCAGCAGGTGTGTGTTTGCTGGGTCTACGCTTCTGCCCTATATTTCTTATTAATGTTTAGCATTTTCATCTGCAACTATAAAATACATGCCGTATTTATAACATGGTTCTTATAAATATTTTTCGGTTGAAAACAAAAAATTATTTAAAGCACCATTTTTAAAAATAATTTAAAGCATCATTTTTAAAAATCATTTTTATAAATAATTTAAAGCATCATTTTAAAAAATCATTTTTACTTTATCAAGTTTTTAATTAACTGTGTATGTTATTCCAGGTCATAATATTTTTTTATGAATTTTAACCCATTTCCTATCATCCAATTGAGCTGAAACTTTGCAAACATGCCTAATTCCGGTGAAGTTGAGTACTGCTCCTTTTAATTTTTCAATACATTTTTTACTTTTTTTTAATTATCAAATATCCCCCCCCCAAATTTATATTATCTCCCACATATCAGCTCGTATCTGCTTGTTTACTGGTCCACAATTTTTTCGTCATTGCTTTCCCGGAAAGTTCTTTCAATCCTAAAAAGATAAAATCGGTTATCTTCAGCTTAAATTTTTAATTTTTAGTGATTTTTCGAAAGAATATAAATTATTACTTTCAATTTCTTTACATTATGACATCCATAAACTATACATTCTAAGTATATTTGAAAACGTCACTGAATGCAGAGTTTTCTTTCCCTAAATCATTTAAATGAAGAACGGTTGAATAATATAAAATATTTAATTTTTGACCAATTTTTTAATCAGAAGCTGTAGAATGAAGCGGTTCAGGCTTTTCTCTTTTAAGATATAAGAAATATTCTTATCAGCCAATACACTTTTTGGTTGTTGCGAAAGGGGGAGTTTTTAAAGCAGGTGTGTTTGAATGTATAGCTGCAAAACCAACGACTGCGCCGCAATCTGATTCATTCCGGGTAGGAATTGGGATTGGGACTATGCGTTTGCTACTTTCCTTGGAAATAATGTTAAAGATGCCGTACAATTTCTAGTAATGTTGTATGTAAATAACAGGAAGTTTACTGAACTACTCAGGAAAACTCCACTGAATTATGCATATTGTTCATTAAGTTTCTTGGTGTTTTCATGTAACTTTCCTTAAAGTTTTGGGGTACCTCAGCTGCGTATAATTTTCAAGGAACATTCCTGTATTTATTTATTATTATTATTTTTTTTATAGTTCTGGTCATTTTTAAGTTAATTGCTTGTTTTAAAGCGAATCGTGAGAGCAATAGTCGGTTAAAGTACGGGTTAAAGTAAACAGTAGTTTTCAGATAGAAATGCTTACTTTCTGTATGATATTTGTGAGTCTAACTTTCACCATTATTTCCAAGGCATGTTCCTGGATTTTTGCTGTGAAATAAGGATTTAAAGCACTAATTATTTTTAACTAAAAGTATTAGTTATTAAAGTATGAACTTAGATTTTGACCCTTTGCTGTGAAGCGGGAAAGGAAGAACGCCAAAGAAAAAATTGTTCACGAGCGCTTTCTAATCTAGGAGCAGTCCTGGAACTATGAACAAAGTTCCTGTCTTTTGAACAGAAATTTATACATGTATATTTTCTTTTTGAGAACCGAATTTTGAGGTTCTTAGATTTGTGAGGCCCGAGGCACGTGCCTCATGCGCCTATTGGGAAATCTGTCACTGAACGTTAATAAAAAACAGAGATCAAATCACATTAATGTTTGAGCGCAGTACGTTTGAGCCAGAGAAAAAACGAATGAGAACTGCTAAGCACGAAGTCGCACAGCCAGCTGTGTCAGGAAACTTCTTTAGCTCTGTTGTGTCAGAGAAGCGATTCATTCGACCGCCATGTTATTGGTAGTTAAATGAATCGAGCTTCAAATGACTAGTCATCATCAAAACTAAGTGACAATTAAGACGGACTTAGAGAAAAGTAACTTTTACTGTATGTAATAGACAATTTCTTGTACATTATTCATTACAAATCGAACACACCATTTACTAACTGAAGATGAGCGGAATTTTTTGTTTTCTTCTTTAGCTTGTACCTCTACACGACTTTCTTTAAATCCATACTGAAAGTTAAAGACCACAAGAGAAATCGATCTATTTTTATCGGTTTTAGCTTCCATTCGAACTAATCCGCATTGTCAGTCTCGAAGATATAAAAATCCGTGTAAGAGCTAAACATTAGCGCTTTTAAAAAAATTTCGTCGCATCTTCCAAGGGAGATTATCGAGTTAGCCTTATCATCTCATTTGCCCGGGTATTCTTCCTCGCAGGGAATCATATTTTTGCATTATCCGATAATCCGTTCCCCAAACTATTGCTTCTCAATCTTTCTCATCCCTGCCCCCCTTCGCCCTTTCCTTATGATTATACTGCACACTCTTTATTCTTTTGAACGATTGCATAAATATTTTCGAAAAGTGCCGATATTCATTTTGAGAAAACGAGATGCAGTACTTAACTAATTATTTTATATTCTCCGAGGACGAGGCAACCTATGAAATAAATCCGCTTTCGAATTCCCGATAAGGAATTTATCAATTTATTTATCGAAAATTAAAGATCCTGTCTGTAATTATTTATTCGTGGAAGTGCGCTTTGTGCCTTCAAAGGAAGCTATTTTGATGTTTTCAAGATAATGGCTCTCTCGGATCAGTAACAACTTTGTAATGAGAGACGACTTAAGACTTTTCGTTGAATTAAACAGGGATTTAATAATTACAAAGGGTACTAGAAAAGTTTTGCAATATGCTTTTGTTTATTTACTTTTCCCAAAATAATATCCGTTACGCACAATACGTTTCTCCATCATCCGAAAACAATCCTTAAACCAGATCTGCCAAGTTTCTCTAGGGAGTATTGCACACCTCTTGAACAAAGCCCTTAGATGGTCCTCATCAATGAAAAATCTAATCCTTTTCATCTCCGTTTTCGCATGCGGATCAGTGCGAAGTCACAGGGAGCAATATCTAGAGTGTATGGAGGGTGCTCAAGAAGTTTCAGTCCAGTAGTGGGTCAAGTACTCCGCGGAGGCCTTGGGGTAATGAACTGTAGCGTTGTTTTGACGGAGGAACCAGACTTTCATTGTTAACCTATGCCGCTGGTTCATAAAAGATTTGAGGAATTTAGACTGCCGTTGCTCAGAGTACCACTTAGCTGTGACTATCTTCTGTGAGTTCAAAACGACATTCTCACAGTTCTGCTCCATTTAAAAAATGCAGTTACCATTTTCATCTTAATGATTGAGAATTTCTAACAGATGTGTCTGCATCATCAAAAACACAAACTTTGTTTTGAGCCTTAGTCGGCACATCATATAGTATAGCTAATTAGTTAATTTCATCACGTCTCGTTGCTGTTCACATGCCTAGATTATCCCTTATCTAACATTTTTTAGCATCTCCTGCACTAAGTCACACCTCGTATCATCGGCTTTTCGTCATGCCTACCAGTTCATGTTCTAAAGTGTACCAGCTCTAAAGTGTCTACCTATTCATGTGCGCCCAGAGACAGCAGTTTCTGTACGCGCAAATGATCATGCAGAATCGAATGAATTGCAGGTGTATTTAGGGCTAAGGCAAGGCCTCAACCAGGGGAAGATCATGGGGGTTCGATCTTCCCCGAAACTTTAGTGAATGCATTAGTAGTTTCATATTTGTGTTGATTCTGGAGATCAATTATAGGCGAAATTTTTTAGCGCTACCTATCCCCCTGAAGCGATACATACATACATACACTTTTATTTTCTGTATACGGCCTCGGGCTAAGGTATTGTCTATCTACTGGTAGGTCACTTGTCTATTTTCAGCAAGCATTTTCTTCACAGAAGTAACGTTTTTCTCTATAACTGACGTTCGTAGCTTTCCCACCTTTTCAGAGTCCTCCAGGAAAAAGTTTCATTTATGAAAATATCTGTATTATTTGAATATATTCTTGAGATGTGAACAATTATCACCAAATGTAAGAGTAATTTCTGCTTAGGACTCGGTCGATGTTTAAACTACGAAGTTATACCGCCAAAATATATATATACCCCATTTCGTGACCAGAGTGCCACTAGAAGAAATTCAAACTGTACTACTGCTAATAAATAACTGGGTTTACAGATTTTTTTTACTTACAGCTGCTCAAGTATGAATATATATCAACATTCAGCAACAAACAGCCTCCTGTTTGGTCAAAATGCAAAACTTTCCCAGTATTTTTTGTAAAAGTCACTTTTCATACAATTTCTTTCTTTCAACAAAATTATAGTTTAATGAAATATAGTTAAAATATTATACGAATTTATCAATACAGGAAGTCTATTCTTTCTCAGTAGACAACTACCGACAGTCGACACCTTAACAACTGACCTTATCCAGTCGCTCGATATCTTCTGGCTCGTCGATTTTTTAGACCTGGTTTAGCCAACCACAAGAGAAAGAATCAAGGTCTCTTACGACATTTTCAAGGTTGGTCCAAGATATAAACTGTTGGTTGTTATTTACCGAGGTAGAATAAATCTCCTGAGTGGTAACAAAAATACTTTCCCGATATATGAAACCACACGGGCCTATCAGCTTAATCAAATGAAAGGAAATTTCAGATATTGTTATATGAAAGTATACGCTCAAGTTTTTTTTTTTTTTTTTTTGTGATAATAATAAATAATAAAGTCTCATAATTACGGTTACAGTGAAGAAATTTCGAAATGTTCTGATGGCAACTCTCACTTTTTCATGCTCAAGGTGATTTGCGCATTGAAAAACTGTGTGTGGCGGCGTTAGGAAGATACACGTATGACAAAATTTGACATTAACGGGCATTCGCAAAGAACATCGTAAACCAATGACAAAGCAAGAGAGGAAAAGAAAAAAAAGCTTGCATCGGAATTGTTTTGTTTGAATTTGTTTTCAACTTGTCCACTTTTACAGGCGATAGAGTTATGGTATATCCTTGTGAGAGTTATGCAATGTGCGCTAATGCCTCTCCTCTCTTTATGACCACCCTTTATTTGTCCATAATGCAGTTCTATACAGGGTGTTAAGTAAAATCCTTGCCCAAACTTTATTTGCGAAACCGTTCGTAATAAACATATAGTACTTCGAATGCTAAATAGTTTTAAATTAGATAGATTTTAAAAAATTATAAATTAAAAAAAGCGCTTGGGGACTTAAATTTCGGAATGCCCCTCTTTTCACAACCATTTGTAATAATTTCACCAACTGCAGTACAGCGTGTCCCTGAATGCTAATAACGCATTATTATTGTAAAATTTAACTGACGGTAAATTTAAATAACATAAAAAATTTCAGTTACATTACAATTTAATCTTCATAGTAATTTTTTAAATTACCCATTAAAATATAAAGTTTACAGATGGATATTCGGCCAAAAATAGCAATTTTGCGTGTACTAAGGGGGGGGGTGGAGGTTCAGACCCCCCGCTGAAACCCCTCGCCATTATACGTCCGTGATTAGGACCAACTTGGATGCTCCATTAAATTACCGAAAACACAAGTAAAATTTTTGTACATGGTTCAATTTCTGGATTATTTAGTTTCGCTTGTCAAAGTAACTGACTGGATAGTTTAAGCATCCTATATTGTTTTATTTATGAATTTAATTTATTTTATAAAGTTTTTTGAATTAATAAAATTACGGTAAATATTTGGGGGAAAAATAATCTAGTTCTTTACTCTGATTATAAATGAAAAGAGGAGCTCTTATGACACAAATACTGCTGCCATCTATCGGAAGAGCTAATTAAAAATAGGTTTATTTTTAATATTATGTAGGCTCCTATTCCCTGCAGCTTTTTAGATGATTTGATATGAATGAAATAATAAGTTACAGGCAGCGAAGTGAAACATTACTATGTAAATGAAAAAAAGAAAGAAGGAAATGGAAGCACTGATTTTTTTTTTCCTTTCCTTTTTCTTTTTTTTTTCACCTGGGCAATGTCTTGAAACGATTCACTTTGTTGATGAAATTTCACGACATAAATGAAATTTTCACGGGTCTGTTGAAAAGTCTTAAAATTTATTGAATGAGTAAAATTCTGCACCTTTTTTGATATCTATATCATAGATTTGAAGGTCGAAGAAAGAAAGAAAAAAAACTGTAACACATCGTCAGTCAGTGGGATTATTTTTTTGATTTTGTGTGATTAAGGAAGGAAACGCTACACTAGGGCGATCTGCCAAGAAAAGGGGTGCCTCGGGAGGAGGACCTTCTAGGGGGTTCCAACGCGTATTCACGATACATCTGGAGAAAATCTACCAAAACTCCAGACCGTTAGATCGACAGCCGCGCGATGGGACCCGAACCCGAGACCTTCACACTTTGGCCGTCTACCATTTTCAGTGACATAAGCACTGTCCCATGCTGCGGCCATTAGTGGGATTACGGCCGATTAGCTATGCCTGGGCTCTAGGCCTAGGGGTGGGGTGCCCTCCGTGGGGGTCTTTCTAAGGGGTCCTAACAAGGGATGAAACGAGACGAGAAACGGGGCTGCCTCGCAGTGGTAAACCTCTATCTCGTTTCGTCTCGCAAACATTTTGTCTCGTCTCGTCTCGCGTCTCGCAGAGAAATTGCATGTCTCGTCTCGCGCGAGACACGAGACGTCTCGCGAGTCTCGCAAAATTAAGGACTGAGATTTTCTTAGCATGTTTTTAGTAACATCAATACTATTTTATTGAAAATTAATACTAATATTAACAATTAGTCACATATTAACATATTAGTACATTTATAAGTTACCATATTAACTCATATGTGCATTTGAAGTGGTAAAAATTCAGCAGATTTAATCAGTATATATATATATATATATATATATATATATATATATATATATATATATATATATAATGTGAATTGTCACCAAAAATATATTAATTTTTATTTATTTATTTCAGCTGTCAAAAATGGGTTAAAATGCTTATGATAGTAAAGGGGCCCCCAAAGTTAGTGTCCCTGAGCCCCATCTTAATAGGGTCAGGCTTTGGACATACGTACTGACTTTCTTTCCTCCGTTATTATTTTTCTGTGTCTTCTACTTTTCTCTGTTTTCTTTCCTTTTTTCCGTTTCTTTCTCTATACTCTCGTTTGTGTGTTTTGTATATCCCCGTGTTGTCCTAATTTTAAATGTTACATGTATTTGTGCATTGTAGAGTGCTGATAGTATATCAGGAATAATAACGAAAGAGACTCAAGTTAAACGGTAGAGGCTTCAGGCAAAGTGTACCCTCCCATCTCAGGATGGTATACCTCCTCAAATGCAGCACTGCTATTCTGATTGAAAATTAATTCGTATCGTAAGTTTATGCGAGACGAGAAATTCTAGCTCGCGAGAAATTCTAGCGAGAAATCTCGCACGAAACAAGACTCTGTCCCGTCTCGCATGCGAGACGAGAACGCGAGACAATGCGAGATTTCTCGCATCTCGCGTCCATCCCTAGTCCTAACCCGTATTTACGCTAAGTTTCGGAGGAAACCACGGAAAACTCCGAACGGTTAGGTCGGCGGACGCGACCTGGTTTCGAACTAGGCGCCTTCCGTCTCCCAGTCCAAAGCGCTATGCGCTATGCCAGTGGTGTGTCATAGCCCATCGTAAAAGTAAAATATAATGTATGTATGAGTTTTAAAAATGCCACATTTTCACAATATTTTGAAATGCCACATGCAAGGTTGGATGTCTTCTAAGAATATAAAGAAACTTTTTTTTTTTCACATGCAACACAAATACAAGAAGAGAAGTGTCCCGCAGTGGTCTAGGTGCTAAACTTCGTTCCCATAAGACCACGGCCAGTGAAGCAGCATCCGGTTTGGCTAGTGCTTGAGAGGGTCAACTACCTATCGGCTCGACAGCTGTGAGACCGTGTACGCTAATAGGATCTAGTGCATGTAAATTCCGTCGTGACTCCAATGTCCTCCATGTTTAACGCTACCCCTCGTAGTGCCGATTTCAGGTGGTGGTTGGTTCCTCATCTGGAATAGATTCAAATTAGGGTGCAAAAGGTTGGCTACCCCTGATTAAATGAAGGGTTCAGATGCGAATAATCACATTATTCACTTTTCCTAAACTCATTTAAAAGTAAATTATAGCTTTATCAGAATTATTACAGGTTTAGGACTACGTGCAAGTAGTTGTTATGGCAACAAATATATCAAGCACAAAAAAATTATGCTAGTATACCATGTTTATTAATAATAATAAGTTTTTGCATTTTTCTAAATTAAGTGGAGACTGTGAGTTTTGCATTTACACCTTTCAAATGCTAAGAGACTTCAGGGCAGGGCAATCCATGATATCGTCACTCCCGCATAATAATAGAAAGAAACTAGAAAATGTTGAAGAAGCTTGGAAACGTTGAAAAAAATGTGAGAAAAGTCGCTCAAAATTAGTCTATTATTTACATAAAACAAATCAAAATAAAATCAATAGGCATAATTTAATAATATCTTAAAAAAAACCTATATTTTATTGATGAATATATTTCTAGGGATGGATGCCAGGCGATTTTTTGCTAGACAAGACAGAGAATTACAGCTTTTTTGCTTGACGAGACATATATTTTTAACATTACAGTACAGGGAATTTGCAAGACGAGACAAAGCTTTTTGGCTGCTTTGCGAGGCGAGACGGGCCAATTTTTCGTCTCGCATCCATCTCTATATATTTCTAGTACATAGAACTTAGATTCTACAAGAGCAGTTGTGCGCAAACTATTTCCATTTGCGACCCCCTATTTTGTGTAAAATTTTGTCGCGACCCCTGGATAGACAGTAAACATTTTGTTTAATTGACAACAAAGTTGCATTGAAATTCTTTCTGAAATTTACTCTTACAGGGTGTTTTTAAAAGAGTGTCGTGTCGTGACGTCATCGATTGAAATTATGCCTTTTTAAAATAGCGCACCAAACTTATAAACCATCATAAAAATGTTATAAAAGTTGTAACATCATAAAAATCAGTTCATGAATCAACACATAATTTTATGAAACAATGCTTTATTTATGCATATGGATATAAATATTTTTTAATGAAAAATACTTTAAAGACCTTTACATCATAAAAAGTCAATGTGAAGTATGTGCTTGCAAAGAGTTCATGATTGCTTCTATGCTCGGATCTGTATTGGAAATCGCAAGCCGTAAATCCTCCTCTGGATCCAATTGAGATCGATATTTTGTTTTAATGGAAACTAATTTTGAAAAGCCAGATTCACATGAGTAGGTCGATGCAAACTGAAACAAAATATTGATTGCCTTTCTTTTCAAATCAGCATATTCGTTTCCAATCGATAACCAAAAATTTTGGCAAGTCAGATAATTAAATTGAATGCGCAGTGTTTCGTCGCTTGAAAGATCAATTAACTGTTCTTTTACATTTAAAAAAGAGTAGGTCAATTCACATGGAGTAGGTCGATGCAAACTGAATCAAAATATTGATTGCCTTTCTTTTCAAATCAGCATATTCAGCATATCAGCATATTTCAAATCAACATAAGGAGTAGGTAGACTCACATGGAGTAGGTCGATCCACATGAGTAGGTCGATGCAAACTAAATCAAAATATTGAATGCCTTTCTTTTCAAATCAGCATATTCGTTTCCAATCGATAACCAAAATTTTTGGCAAGTCAGATAATTAAATTGAATGCGCAGTGTTTCGTCGCTTGAAAGATCAATTAACTGTTCTTTTACATTTAAAAAAGAGTAGGTCGATGCAAACTGAATCAAAATATTGATTGCCTTTTTTTTTTTCAAATCAGCATATTCAGCATATCAGCATATTTCAAATCAGCGTAAAGAGTAGGTCGACTCACATGAGTAGGTCCATGCAAACTAAATCAAAATATTGTATGCCTTTCTTTTCAAATCAGCATATTCTTTTCCAATCGATAACCAAAATTTTTGGCAATTCAGATTGTTAAATTGAATGCGCAGTGTTTCGTCGCTTGAAAGATCAATTAACTGTTTTTTTAAATTTAAAGAGATATTGGAATTAATAATATCAAACGAAAATGGATCACGGATCCAATCTAATTCGTTTTCTGGAAATTTTTCGTACCTTATATTAGTTATAAGTGGAAGTAAGCTGCCGATACCGCAGATCACTATGCATGATAACGGGGTTTTGAAGCTCCGTGATAGCGATCGCGAATATCGCGCTCGTAAAATAATAATTGTCAGTTTCTTTTCTTGTATTATTTCCGTTCTTTGAAATGAATAATCGTAGATTTTTCATAAATTTCAATTTCTTTGAATTTGGCGACCCCCAAAAATTTTCTCGCGACCCCTAGTTTGCGCACCGCTGTACTAGAGCTAAACACAAAAGTGTAATTAACCAGTTTGTGTATTTGTCTGTCATAAAAGCACACATGTAAAGAATATCCTTAGTTTACTTTTTGGAAGTTTGTATAAGTAAAAAAAGAAAAGATTGTTGTCAAAAGGAAGGGGTACACTAGAGCTCTTAGCTTTTCTCTGCAGTAGCTCTTTTGTTGTAGAATGATCGATCTACGACTAGTAGTTTCTGAAAGAACATTGAAATGAAAATAGAATTTTCTGATACTATACCTTTGTTCATATTTATCAAATCGTTTTTTGTTCGACCCATCTTTTAGATTTAATATTCTGTTGCATAAAAACGAGTAAAAAGGACTGCGAGAAAAGAAAGACCCTGTATGAGTGAAAAGTGATGAGGTATCAGAAAATGGCCTAGTAAGTTCTAAATGTAAGGCAAATGGAGATATGCAAATGTGCAAAAACCTGTAGAATGTCTGCACATGTTAAACAATGTGAGTATTATACCAAGCTCTACTAATAAAACCAATTTTAAAAGAAGAGTTGAATTGATTTTAAAAAGTCTCAAAGTGTAGCAATGTGCATTGTTTCTTAAATTTGAATACTTTGATTATGTGTTAGAATTCTTTAATACTGATTGGAGGCGAAGAGAATTGAGCTTCCGTGCTTTTTAATTCAGATGATTGGGGACACAATTTAATCTGTTCTTAAAAATGAAGACATTATCTATTCGCAGCGTACCGCGAAGGATAACGAGATGTCTTCATAAGTGTGAAATACAGTGTACATATAACCATTTGATAGTACACTGCATTTCAACCCTCTTCAGCTAAGAATAAATTTTCGATGATGCATATGATAAACATAAGCATTAAAGGGGCAAAAATGATTAACCATCCAGAACAGTATTCCAATAATAATTTCGGTGACCATATTTCGTGCGGACTGACGGAAAAAATAAATCGGACTTTTCGTCATATCATCATTAATTATTATATTTTCCTTATTGGATGTTTCTTTTATGTTAGATACATCTGTGAATTATCATCAGTATCATTTAGAAAGATTACTATTGCATCAATCAATTAGCATATTTGCTATCAAGGACTGTTTTCTTAGTTACGGTAACTTTACATTATCGATTTAGTGTAACTATAGTTGTCTTTGGTGGTTTTATCTTTTAAACAGAGTAAATATACGTCATAATTTAAACACAAATATTTATAACTCTAATAAAAAAATTTCATCTTTTTAAAATGACAACGAAAATTTGTGATTGGAAATATCCAATAAAGATATCGTTCTTCGAGCTACCTATTCGAGAAGTATTATAATTCTAGAAACATTGTTAAAACCTTAATAGTGTAGACAATAACAATAACAATAATATTAGGTGAGCCATTTGAATCTTTTCTGTGAACCATTTGAATCTTTTTGAAATCCTATTTTAATTATTTCTTGAGGAATACTTTTCGCTAATTTTCACGCGTTTGTTTCATGAATTACAGAAAGTATGGGTAAATTTTACAATATTTACACCTTCAAGATTTATATTGATCTAGGTGCTTTTGCACATCGGCTTGCAAATCCATAGTAATAATATCAGAGCTCACGAAACATTCAGAAAATATATAGCAATCAAAAAAACTCGTCAAGGACTTGCTAAGGTAATGAAATACAGCAAAACAGCTGACGCTGAGAAGTACAGTGAAAGTATAACAACAAATTTTGTTTTGAACAGAATAAGTGCTTTTTTAATTCATTAAATAGGTTAAACGATGTTCACGCTGCAATAGTAAGTCACTCAAAAAGCTTAATTTAAATTATCACATCAAATTCATTGACATGTGAGGACTAATTAGCCCAGGGGTGGGCAAACTTTTGCGTAGAATGCGCTTATTTTTTTTACCCCCACTTCGCAGACAACTTCAGATGCGCCATACAACTCAAGCACCTTTTTCACTTCCTTACACGTTCACGGGTAGAGTTGGAAAACATGAATACGAACAGGATTTAATTTAGGGGAGGATACAGCATGAGAGTGTAACTGTTGTTTTGAGAAAGAGGATTCAAGAATTAATTTTTTGGATATTTGGAAAGGGATCAAAGATAGTTTGATTTTTGATGACAACGCATCTTGGAGCGGCGTACAAATACTTCTTTTTTACGTAGCATCATATATTATAAGAAGTAAACTATTTTCAGGCATGAAATTATTTCGAAAGTCTTGAATCCGACTTAAAACAATAACTAGGCACAAGTATGCAATGAGCCACATGAAATCATCGAATGCGCCAAGTTTAGCGCATGCGCCACAATTTCGTCACCTCTGAATTGCACCGTTATTAACAGTTTAGAACTAGACTACGAAGAAACACCCTTGATCGAAGAGGGATTCGAAAACTAAGACTAATGCCTTGATGAAATTGCATTTGAGTCCAGCTGTATAGCCAGAGCTGGAACCAGAAAGATAGAATGTTGTCAGATTCGAAACAGATACATATAGGGTCATCATGACCACTCTCTACAAATTTCGACTACGGTGAATTTTGAGCTCTTAATTATAGGAAAAAAAATATTGCTTAGGTTAATTAGGGAGGAAACTTGATCTTTTAAGAACACCTAGTGAAAATTTTGTTTTCGTAAGATTGTTTGCTTCAAATTTAGGAGGGTGGTCATAATTACCCCAACAAAATCACGAAATGGCAAAAAAAAAATGGTTAAGTATGACCATTTGATACTTACGGGTACAATGCTTATTGGAGCAGTTCAGACTACTATTCTTGTTTTTTTTTAGTAGAGTTACTCCCGTGCGTAAATAATTGATACGAATTGAGCAGTAAGGTTATAATTTCTATTTATTAAATCAAAATAGTCTCTTACTACCAAGTTATGTTGCAAATCACTCTCTTTGTAAAAATAAAAATATTGAATTGTAAGGATCGTTTAAAAAATTGTCAAGTAATGTTTGCCTTTTAAGAACAAAATAAAGTCAAATTAATGAAATAAAAATGAAGTCAAAATAAATGATTAAGACAGTTAAAAAATGTAAACTGTTCCTGGGATGTCGATTGCCAGAGTATTTTGTTTCAGAGGCATGAATTTTACAATAAAACAGTTTCAACTACGTGACTACAGATGAGCTCCAATATTTTCCGAGTGGCATATACCCACCAAGAATATGTGTAAGGGAATAAAAATAAATTTTTCATGTGATGGCTCTTCATTACGAATGGATCGTGGTGTAGTGTGGAACCGTATTTTTGTTTTGATTACGAAGAAGTAATTATTTACTGCATAGAAATGTCCATGTTCTAAAATCAATTTTTAAAAAAAATTATGTGTGTTTATAAAAACTCTTTTATCGTGTACTTTTAAAATCTTGGAATGTACTTCTCACTCCATTCACAGGCTATGACAGTGAGTTTTAAGCATTTGAAATTTAAAAAATAATAAATAGCAAACTGTTCATTTTATGATTCTTTTCTAAGTTAACATAAAAAATAAATCAAATAATTTAAAATTACTTTTCCTTATAATTTTTAAATGATGTGAGACAGAAATGTGTTTTTCCTGGCCAGAATAATGTTTTGTAATATGTTTTTACACAATATTTAATTATGTTAGAAAAGGCAAAAACATCTCAAAAGCTCTTAAATATATTGCAAACATACTTTTAATGTGAATTAGCTTGTTTGAAAATTTTTTCCTCTACATCAAATAACTTTGAACACAGAACGTCAAATCCGTTTATTAAACATTTTATGCTGTTAGTTTATTTATAATTGTTAGGGCCTTAAAAATACCCAAAATTAATGATGAATAAAAAATACATTATAAGCTTAGTGCCTAATGGGTTGGAAAAATTCTATCATTTAACAATTATTTTAAAATTCCGCTGGCCATAACTATCCTATTTTCATAATTGCCTCACCCGATCCTATATTTTTAAATAAAAACCGAAAAATGAATTGGACTGAGTCGGGTAATTTTTTGAGTTAAAGAAAGATCCGGACGACTTCTATCTTTTTCCCTAACTCGTAACACTGAAGTTTTTTTATTTGTAGCTAAGGCAAATCACAGTATCAGGGCTATCTACCAAAAGGAGGAATACCTTGGGCGGGGGATTTTTCAAGGGGTGATAATTTAACGTGTTCGATCATTAATATTAATGCAATTGAAATTATTTTTCTAAAATAACACACATAAAAGGTACTTATCAACCAGGACCCACGTTGCGGGCAAAAAATTTGCGTCCTTCATCAGCTGAAATCCACAAACAGCAACCACAGAAGAGTGGGGCCTTTTTCAGTCCCCGTTCTTCTGTGGTTGCTCTTATGTGATTACTCTTCTATTGTTTCACCCGAAATGTGCATCCTGATTGATAAATACCTTTCATGAGTGTTATTTTACAAACTTTAAATTATTTTATCTTTTAAGCACCAGTTTCTTTTGAGTGCTTTTGTTGTACTTAATGCAATTGGTTTGTTGTGTTGTATTCGGTATTCATTTATTTAACTCTAAACTTTTGCTAAAATGTTTTAAGGAGGAATACCAAGCGTAGTTGGAGCTAGAGCAGCGGACACATAGGCTGCATCCGAAGTCACTCAAATTGGACACTACATCCGAAGCAGGAATCTAACAATTTATTTCTGATGGAGGCAAAATTCTAAGCTTTAAGGTTTTTGATGAATCGAGCAGCTGTTTTATGGAACACGATGGAATAAATCACACAATCGAGTGGGTCCGAGTGGATATCTGGATGTTAACTGCATGCGACCTAGGAACTACTATGAAGTCACCTGCTATCCTATGAAGTCGATGTGTTATTTC
Organism: Cheiracanthium punctorium; assembly: GCA_038373885.1. NCBI lineage: Eukaryota > Metazoa > Arthropoda > Arachnida > Araneae > Cheiracanthiidae > Cheiracanthium > Cheiracanthium punctorium. Next base: position 299,344 of record JAWZYV010000674.1, on the reverse strand, counting down.
AAAGGGACGTGCAGTTAAAGCTATTTAGGCCATTATTTTTCATAGAAGAAAGTGATAAATAAAAATGTTGACTTTCTTTGCTGTCATTATTTAAATCTATTTTACACATATCTTTAATTTTCTAATTAAAAAAAGGACAAATTTTGTACATAAACATACTCTCTAAAGGCAACATTTGAATATAAAAATATTTTAAATCTTGCATTTTTATACAGGATAGAACAGAAGCATACTTTCAAATTTATCTGCTAAATAATAACACGGTTCCATATAAAACACACTATAGTTCTCTGTATTAGACTGAAAGATATTCCTTTCCAACTAAATAATGGAAATTGTATTTTACTTTCTAAACAAACAGAAAAGAAAGCTGATTGCTGACACTGTCGTAAAAAAAAACACAAAACTCACTACGAGGGTGTTAAAGAAGATAAAAATTTGATTTTTAAATATCATCTTCTGGTTGCTGTGAGAAAAACAAGATTGAATCTTCTCTTTTCCACACACCTTTAATTCTTTAACCATTCTTTACACGTTTTAATTGAAAGCTCTTGTCTCATAAATCTGCTAATTTATATACTTTCAAAAGATTTAAAAGCCTGAAAGTACACAAAACATATTTTTGTGCTATAAATGGAAAAAAATTCTAATTTCAATTTTAAAAAATGCAGCCGTTTTATTAAAGTGCAGAAAAAAAAGAAATATGTAACGATCAGAGGAGAAGAGAGCCAACTCGGGGCCCTGGGGATAAAATCTTCAAGGTCCCTTTTGACACTCAGTACCTCTTTCGATCTCTTTTTACACAAATCCTTCATTTATCCTTAAAATAATTATTAATAATAATAATAGTAATTGAAAAATAGTTAATACATTTAAAGATATTAGTAATTAAAAAGTATAATTTCCTAAAAATTCATGCTCTAAACAACCCAAACATTTTGTTTTGTAGTATCAATCACCTGTATAGAGGAACTGCATTTGATACGTTAACATTTTTTTGCATGACATATTTTCTCAGCACTGGAAAAAAATATATTGTTCACGCTTCCATTCTAGAAGGTAGGCGAAAATATTTCAGGGAGGTTAAAAAATGTGAAAAATTCAGAATTTATCACTAAAAGTCGATTTTTACTATTTTGATAACGAAAATTAAAATTTCGGGGTTTGGACTAGGTCCATAGTGTTTTCTTTGGCTTTGTCCTTGCTTCCATTACTTAACCGATGTCTTGAAATTTCTTGTTAATAAATCTTTTCTAATATTGCCAAAATCTACTTTTCGAGAAAAAGACGATTTAGACACCAACATCCAACGATTTTGTCTTCAGGTTTGTGGATTATGCTAGCTGTCTTTCTGCACTTTGATTAAAATAGAACTAAAATTTCCGTAAAAATTGAATTTGTATTTGTTGCTTTTTTACAAAGAGAAGCAACATTCAATTAAGTAGTATTTAGAACAAACAAACAAACAAGCAAAAGGCCCCTTACCGAATGCTGGAGATTCGGAGATTTTTACCCCCCCCCTCTCTGCGCCACTGATAGAGTTACCTTCTGTTTTAATTGATGTACAGGCAAAGAAAGAAATCGTTTTTATTTCACTATGCATGGTAAATTTTGCTTTAATAAGGAATCCACAAGCTAAAGCAACATACAAATTTTAAAGTGATAATGTTTATTCCATATTTTAGTTCAGGATTTCAAAGCAAACCAAAATGAGTTACAAAACACACACACACACACAAATGGACCAGCATTTAACAGACACAGCTCTAAGAATAATTGATGCATTATTTGCCTTTTCCCCTCAAAAAGTAATTTATAAAAGCCCAGTGGTAATGACAATGTTTATTTTGGTTGGATAATAAAATGTTTTTCATATTAATCATGAATTAATAAAGTATATATAAATTATTCACAAACAGTAAAAAATACACAAATTTTACTTTTCTTAATACAAATACTTTTTTAAAAGTAGAGTCGAAGAAATTGAAAATTTAAGAGGATGAGGCAAATGGTATCACATTTTTTGAAAGAAAAACCTTGCAGATAGGGGGTTTTCGGCCTCGAACTTGGCGGAAAATTCTTTCTAGTGGCAAGACCCATCTAAGATAATTCAACCCCAACACTAAGAATCAATAGGGCTCATATTGTTCAAAATAAATTTGCTTGCATTTCGAACATTGGTTTTGAAAATATCAGTTAATGCATTTGAAATCGAGTCTAGATTACTACCTGCCGAAGTTGAACCTTTTCACACACAGAACCAACATTACCTATCATTTAAATTAAGACTTGTATAAGTTGACCACCTGTCTATGTTGACTAGAAAACTCTTGCACTATATGCAGTCAACTTATAAAAGTTTCACTACTATTCCATATTAGTGTACAAAGCGTTTAAATAGCACGTTTGAATATTAATTAAGTTCGCAAATGCCAACTCGCTTAACTCTTATCGTAGAGAAACGAAACTTCATATTTGGTGCAAACTGGAAAATCTAACCAGTCAATGAAACACTATGGTTTGTATTTAAGATTTGAATCAAATAATTATGATTCTCCAAAAATTATTTAGCACAGAACATAAAATATATTAATCCAGAATTATTAGTATAAACAGATTTTATCTACGACAATAAGAACTCGAAATTTCAATTTTACTCTGTGTGTTTTAAATTTGCCTCACTTATACTATTTTATGTTTTACACATTACAGCAGTATATTTAATACCTCCCTCTGGTTTATGAATTGATGAGTTAATAAAAGTAAATAAATATGTTAAGTGTACGTAAAAATATTTATATAAAAATTTGGACGAAAACATTGCTTTTTTGGCCTCGCTTGAAAAGAACGTTTGTTTCTTTGTTCACAGGAGAACACAATGTACGTAGCACAGTGCATTGATTTTATTTGCTTAGATTTTATTTTGAGAAATCAATAATTTTTGGAAACCAAAATATATATTAATTAGGTATGTTTAACTGTACTGGATAAAGAAATATTTAAGTACTTTCGAATATTCAGAATTCACTGTTTTATAAAAAATAATCTCAACATCTCTATCTAGGAAAATTATTAGAAGGGATGCTTTCCCCAAAACCTAAAGGTGGGGATTCTCATAGGTGGGTTCATATCTTTACTTCTTATGCCAACAAACACGAGAAAAAAGAATTTTTACGGATTTTGATATTAGTCACAACATAAGACAAAAGTAAACCCTTTAGCATTAAAGTTTATACTTGATTCTTAATTTTTTGAACATTTCAAGAAAAACTGTTCGGAAAAGAAGATATCAATTATCGAAGAAAAAAATTGTTCGAAAAAGAAAAAAAACCCCATCAATCATCGAAGAACTTGATTTTTGATGTTCCCGAAAACAATAATAATAATAATAATTGCAATAATAATTTTGAATAAATTTTAAATTGAACTGTCGTACTTGACATTTTTAGTAGTCTCAGAAATGCACTGGACTGGTTGTATTGCGCTGCTCTGAAGCCTGAACTTGCTTGATATAAGTAGTCATTGCCTATTAGACGTAAGTACAGGCTGTGGACTTGAATTTCACTTTTACACCCCTCTTCAAAATATATTCGAGTAAGAGTTAAACTTCCTAGGTTGGTTTCATATATTAAGAGACATTTATCGTAGAATATGAATTAGGTTGTGCATTTTAGGTTACGAATTAATTATAACTTTTCATAATTCTGTCGAGTCGTATGTTTTTCAAAAACTCACTAACTATTCGCAAAGCTAAAATAAGAAATTTCGCTTATACTTGAATACATTTTGGAGAGGGTGTACCTGAACATATTTTCAATGATCTCGCATTAAGCTGAACATTTGCAGTTTCAGTGATAACCTAAGTTTGTATTTTATCTTATGTTGTTCCACATGGAACGGCATGCAGTGTCCGACGAAAATTACCAACCAGAAGCATAGTAACCCCCTTCCCAACCTCATATGCACTTATACTGGTGTTACTTTTCAGGTTCAGCAAAATAACATCGAGGGTCTCTTAGTTTCGTCAGACATCGCACAATCACTACACATAAAAAGATTTCTGCTGTAGATGCGCTTGTGCCAGATGAAGCGACAACAAGGGCAGTTGTATTAATTTGTATTTGGCTAGTATTATCTTTATAAGGAATGTCTTTGCAGTGGCCATCATTGGGATGAAAAGAAAAAAATTCCAACAGCACGTCCAAACACGGCTTTTGTTATCTCGTCAAAAACTTACTTTGGATCACTTGCCATTTTCACTTGCTATTTTTTAAAGTAATGAACACTTTATGGCTTTTGTGAATTATTTCTTTAAGAATTTCATCGAAAATTGTTGAATCAAGGAATCGAGTAGGCCGAGGATGTCAAAATGGATCTTAGGTATAATTTCCTTGAAAGTCTAATTTTGTCTTATATTATATAGGAATATCAATATAGGAATATCAACTTATAATCAACAATATATCTTTTATTATGATAGGTCATGATAAAAGATATATTGATATTCCTATATTAAATTTAAGGATCGGATACTGATGTTGTACATGTGCTTTCATATAACATATGCTCAGAAATGTATCCTTTAGGGTTAATCCACAAATGATTACGATTTGAAACGGTGCAGGCTTGCAGTACAATAGCAAAAAAGGCAGTTCTATCGGACATTTGGAAACTGCTGTCTCTTCTACTGTTGCATTCCAATGTTTATAATTTGTAAGAAGGTCTTAAAGTTGGATAGTCTCTTCATACATTTCGTATATTTTACGTTGTTTAAATGTTTTCAAATTTTGAAAAGATGTAGCATCTCGAACCTCATGCAGAACTAGCTTCAAATAACTGGACAATATTTCGAAATGCTCAAGCATATTTTGTTGAACTTTACGCAATTGCACTTCTTTGTTTTATTATTTCATAGATAGCAATTTGAAACATTCACTCAAAAAAATTTTGAGTGCCAGTCAAATTTCCTCTGTCGGTTTCACACACACACACACACATACATATAATCGTTTTTAGGAAAACTAGTTATTCACAAAATTTAGGTAGGAAATATTTGCTTTGCACTCGGCTACCTTTTTGTGTGGGAGTATTTGATGATAGAAAATAGAATATTTGATGATAGAAAACTAATGCTTATATTCACAAAATTATAAAAGTCCATACAGAAGCGATCATTTTCTTCTTAAATATTTTAGTAGATATTTTTCTTGCGTATTAGAAATGGTATTTGCCAAAACATTAGCGGGTATTGCAAAGGATCCCATAATGTATGAATATCGACATTTTTCTGAATAACTTTATAGTTTCTATCCAGTATATCCGTCCACGGCGATTCTGCAGTCATAACAGTTTGATTTATCTATTTTTTTCCATAATTAGATCCGAGAAGTTCGTTATAATACATACCTTTGGTAGCCAAGTCTTACTTTTCGTTAAAGGAGTTTGGATTATTCTTCAACTTGCCCTAGAAGTCCTGTATCCTTTGCTTGCAGTTTTTTGTATTAGAGAAATTTGTAACATTCGGTACCCTCTTCTTGCAATTTTATCGTCTCTTCTTACTCTTTTATTGCAACGAGATTTTTCTTTGTCGTCCTTTTTAATTTTCTCCTCACCTCATGTTGTGATCATAAGAATTTATTTTTTATCGAGACAATGCCATTCAATTAAATTAGTTTGTGGAATATCGCTTTAAAAACTGTTAGGGCAATAAATGAAAAATACTAATCGTGTTATTTGTAAGTCAAATTTATGAAGTCTGTTGCCATGGCATAGTCCCATTTTACTCAAACGAGTTCAAACTGGCAGAAGCAAACAATTTTTACAAAAAATTCCTGCTACGAAACTTTTTTTGAGTACAATTGCGAGTTCATCACTGTAAAAATAAGATCACAGAATAACATGGCCATTCTCTTGCTATTAAGTCCAAACTGTGTGTTTATTTATGTAAACAATTTTTTAGATGAAAAAGCACTAAGTGGTCATATAGTAAGAAAAAAACTAAAGTCAGGGATGTCCAATTTGCAGGATTTCTCAGAATCTTTTTCTCTGGCTATGTCCTGGGAGGGTAAAGAACGAAAACTTTTATTAATGATTAAAAATGATATTATTTGGCCCATGCTATGCCAATTCCATTTAGATAATTGGTGTCATGAATTTCGTAATCCGACAGGCGCAGATTCTTTCCCCTATTATTACCAGTACAATGAGAAGTTTCGAGACAAAAACATTAGATATTTATAGCATTCTTGAAATCACAATTTTTTCATGTAATATTTCTGAGAAGCTGGCCATTTTTAAAACGAAAATATATACAAAGCCAAAAGAAAATTCGAAAACGAAGGATACCGCTTCAGACTGGTTTTTTGTATTATGTATTTATGATGGATCAATTCAAAAATGTCTACTAAACGTATCGAATTTTACTACAAAATAACTGCTTACTTCTGCTAATATTGCGAAATAAAAGTTATCTTTTCATACTATTTCATGCTGTAAAAATAAATAAATAAATAAATAATAAAAATCGAATACATTAAGAGAAAAATCACAGAATGTTTTAGAGAAAATACTTACTGTTGTTATTTGTATTTATAACGTCTGAATGCGGTTTATGATTTCTATTGCAGAAACGTATTTGTTAGTTTGCATCCTCATTGCAGAATGAAAATTTAAAAAAAATTAAAATTTGCAGTAAACAATTAAGAATTGCAAGGAAATACTGTTAAAAATAAAGTATCCATCCTTTCTTTAACTCTTCTTAGTCAACAGGGATTTTTTTCAAGAAAATTATTTGATGCAAACTACTAGCTTACTACTCAGAATTGCACATTTTCCTGTCATTACGTTTACAGAGCCGCATCGAAGTGGACGGGCCATTTCCAGCATTTTCTGTAATAGGAAATTCTCCCGTTCATCAAAAAGTGTTGATTCCGCGTGAATCTTTTATATATTTTTTATTTCGCCCACTCTGTACTGTATAACATGAATATATTTTTCTTAAAGACAAGAGCACACAAAAGAATTCTAATACATTACAGTCTATGATCACATCGTTGTTTACAGTGCATTTTACACTTTCATCCGCTTAAAAAAAATAATAATAATAGTGATCTCGCAAAACTAGACACGACACAACACGGTTCCTGCTAGTTTTCTAGAGTTTTTTATTATTATTTTTTTAATTTTACATAAAGCTGAAGCATGAATTTTTATTTATAAAAAACAATTTATCGGGTATTTATGAATTTTGGTATACGTTTCTAACGCAATGTCAATAGGGTAACGTTTAAAAAGAGTGTTTTCAAGCATATCACATGAAAAATGATACTCTTTGAAATAATTTTAAAAAGTCTGAATAGTTTATTAAAAAAATATGCATAATTATAAACATTATATATGGCTGTTGAGCAGGAGGGCAGGATCCAGTTGTTTGCGTGACGTCACATGAACGGGATGACGTCAAACAGGTTAACAATTCGTTATGGTTGATTTTATGGATTATGTGTTATGCTTCATCATTTACTCTATGTGTTGGAAAGAGATTGCTAATCAATGTGTTCGTCACGATTTATCTGCCCTGATTTGATTTGAATAAAGGAAAAAAAAAAAGACTTTAGATGTTTTGTGGCTGTTATTATACCTTTGTCTATGTAAGCGCCCTTAATTATTTTTTCAGCCTTGTGCAATGCTCAACTTGCACCATGGCCGTGCCTTAGTATATGATTACAGAAGACTTGGCAAGCTGCTTCAGAAATGATAGATTGCTTTTCTATTTTTAGTGTTTGTCTGGTAAGTTTTTCTTTTCTTCTGATTTTGAAAGATTTTCTCCGAACTTACCATATATTGGGGGAAAGTCGGGGGGCGGGGATAGTGAGAAGAATGGGACACCATCCATTATTCCTCTGATTTTTCCACCCGGTTTAGTAGCCATAGTATCATAGTCATTGCTATAAGTCATTTCAGTTACAAATTTCTGGAAACTTATGTTACAAAAAAGCTGTTTTCCAACACCAAAAGTACATAATTTCTTATTTTCGATTCAAGTTCTCAGTCTCATTTATTGTAACTAACAAAATTCTTAATGTTTTATAGACCTAAGAACGTAACTTTATAAATTAGCAGTTCAGTGAGGACTAGCAGCAGCATATTTTTAGGAATAATTTATTTAATTTATATTTTGTGTAAAGGGAGGAATGGGACACTTTAAATTAGAGAAAAATATGAGAAAAATGAAATTTTATCTTCCCACGAGAAACTGACTGTTCATCATTGATAAAGAAAATATTACCGCAAAACTGCCTCTACCAAACACGGTTAGCGGAACTGGTCGTGCACACGCCCAGGCATATTTTTCATTTGACTTAGACAATATGTTACATAAATTACTTATCATAATATGCAATAAACCCGGGGAACATAAATTATACACTGTCTCTGTCATTTTTTGAAAATATTTATGAAAATTCTGCATAAATTTCAACTTTTAAAAGCATGTTCCATTCTTCGCCCCGGTAAGGGAGGGATGGGACTTTTTTCTTATTCTTACTATCTTTATTTGTCAATATAACCAAGACTTTAAAATTACCATAAAATCTATATTTTTTAAACATGTTAAAATGTTTCAAGATGTTATTTTGTAACTTTCTAAGTTGTACAAGTTGAAAATAATTTATTAGAAATATTGTTAAAAGTGCCCCAATCCTCCCAACTCTCCCCTACATACAAACCCATAACATAGCATTCAAACACTTAAGGACATTCATTAAGTATAATTGATTCATTCATTAATTGGACATTCATTAAGTATCATATCATAACGAGCCGGACGCATGACATGACATCCGAGGAGATTTTCTTTAAATTGTAATAGTCGCAAGACACTTAAAAAATTCTTAAATCGAATTTTAACAGTTACATCTAAGTTTACTGGGTCTTTCTATAAAAGCATCAAAATTTGTTCAATTCATTTAAGGAGTACGATATGAAAGCGATACATATCCAACGCCGATTACATAGTCATGTGACCGCTTAGAAGCGTTCATTTTTTGCTCATAATTTCAATTTTAAGCAGGGCCGTATTTCTAAATAGGCCGCGGCGTAGGTCTAAAAAATTTTACGGTCGGCATTTTTTTAAATCGGGCGGAATGCAGCTTATGCAGACCTCCTTTTTTTTTTTGTTTCCATCGTCCATATTAAAACGTACGAGTATTTATCCCCAAATCAGTGGCGTATTTAAAAGGGGGGGCTCTCTAAAAATGTAAAACAATTGTTAAAAAACTATTATCAAAAAATTATATTAACTATAGTAACAATAAGATTTAAAGTAAACTAACTTTGGAACACAATAAGCCGTATTATTGTTAAGTTATGATGCTTTATCCGATTTTGAAGGACTCCAGTACAAATAATTTTTCATTATATCGTAGTTTTATCTATATTACTATTAATTTGAAATATCTTATAGTTTTCAAATAATTTTCATTCTGGTAATGCGCTCCGCCCCCCCCCGGAAAAAAAACTGGATCGACCCCCTCCGAAATGAAAAGCTATTACGTCATTGCCATCAATACATTAATTTCGTTGAGAGTAGTCACTTCGATATCATAAGTCATTTGCCAGAGCGAATAACTATTGATGCCGTCCCCACTAAACATGAACAGGAATTATATGTGTTCAAAAATCTGCCTCATAGAAACATTAAACCACTTCCCGAAAAATTTCCAAGTTATGGTCCTTTCAATTTAGTAAGTCAATATTTTTTTTGGAGATACATTTTTTTTTTCACTTACAACGCACTAATAATAGACATGGAAATATAAAAGTAAAAGAAGCATGCTGGAGGCGGCAGATTTTAATTTTGCCTATGGGTGGCATGGACCTTCTGGTTTTAAGTCATTTTAAAATTTCAGTCGATAACGTCAAGTTTTATCAGCATAATAGGATCGTGATAAACATCACTGACAAAAAATTTTCAAAGATTTTTCGTCTTTTCTCAGTTTTAATAATTATAATAACAATCACAGATAGTACTTTTATTCTAGACCACGAAGAAAAGTTTGTGAACATTTGTCGCTTAAAATTGATCATAAAAAAAAAAAAAAAAAAAAAAAAAAAAATGAAGAATTACCGTAATTTTACTGGCTTTGACTTTTCATTTGGATTCAATTATTGTTTGGAGCATAGAAAATATTACGGAAAATGATCTTATACTACTTCTGCCTCTATATAATTATTTTTAATAATTAATGGCGCTGCACTTAACGTCATCTGTATTTTGGATTTATTTTTTGAAGTATCTGGCCCAAATATTATATTTGAAATGAAACCCGAAGTTGCAACGTCTTTAGAAGGATGCAAAATAAATTATTAAGTTTTTATTTCAAAACGGGTATCTTTTTCATGCATTGGTTCCTCTTTATATATGTAGTTCGGAATAATAAATTTATTTGATACACTCCTGAGTTAAATGACATGAAAATATTTTATTAGCAAATGCAAAGTCCATAACAAAGGTTAGTTTTATATAAACAGCAATGTTGATTTGGTAGAAAATTTTTTTAAATAAAAGGAAGCAGTTTTTTTAACGCTAGTATTTAACTTATTACAGCTAGCGAAAAAAACTGCTTATTTCTCGCGAAGAAATGACGCATATTTTTCATACTTGACACACAGAAACCCTGCTTATGAGATCAAATGTCACGTATAGAAAGTTCAACCCGTAGTCTCTATTGAAAATAAATAAAAATAATTAAATATGAAATTTAAAAAACAGTTGGGGACCTACCTCATGGCTGTGTGGGTTTTCGCCCCCTTCACTGCCAGCCGCCTGCAAGCGGTGAGGTCTCTGGTTCGAATCCCGTTAACCCATTACTGTCATTTCCCCCACATCTTCTGTGTTTGTACTTCTGTTGTGTTCTTCTATGATTGTTATTAAATGTTATTTGGATTAATAAATGTTAAACGGATATTCAAGAGTATATGACCATCTTCGAGAACGCAGTCAGAAAAAATTCTCTTCAAACAAATAAAAAACGGTTTAGATAGAAAAACCATGCAAACCAGAATTTAAGAACAATTAAATCAGCGCTTGGCATTTGGACAGAAAATTCCAGATTGAGTACAAGTACTTTATAAACATATCACCTACACTTAAATTTGAAATTTACACGTAAGTCTTTAGATTAAGGTAACCAACTGACCGAATTTCAGGAGGTTTTTCGATTTATTCCCAAAATGTAAAACAGCAATTGCGGACAAAGTTTCCTTTAATGTATGAATGTTATTAATACTTTAATTGAATTAGTAGAAGTTAATTTGAGAAAAGAACCGAATTAAGAAAATATCCCCAGTTATTTCAGAACTGGGAATTTGTCCCCAATTCTGTGTTCAAAAATCTGGTCCCCCTACTTTAGATATAGCGCATATATTTTCTATTATAGTTGAAATTTTTTAAATTTGCGAATTAGTTATTAATGTTCTACTGTACACCTGCAAGCAGACCGATTTTTGATACATATATACGCATCGATAAACTAATAACACTTCGTAAAAGTTAATAAAATAATTGCATGGAAAAAGTTTCAGTGTTTCAAGTTATGGACAGGAATCCGATAATCTGAAAGATTTATCAGGTGAAGTCATTGATTAAACATTTTATATAAGCAAGATCGGAAAAATTTAATATCTTCTATTGGCACATTAATTTAGCAGCGAAAGAACAGGAGGGACATAATTTGTACTGTAAAAATTCGAAATTGATTAAAAGGTAGTGATACGATATTAGTTAGGTTAGAATTTAATTTACTTATCTAAAAAGAAAATTTTATTGAAACTGCTTCTTTGAAGTTATGCTGAACGGATGTGAAAAGTGTAGGAAACATCGGAAGATGATTTTGTCCCATTCATTTGAGAATGCGCATGTCATTTTATAAAATATGCAAATAATTCTATTTGTCATGTAAGGAAAAGGTCTTTAACTGCAATCCGATTATGAAAAATAGACCATTCGGCTACAGGGAAAGTAGTGAGAAAATGGTTATCAGAAAAAAAAGTAATTGTTAATTTACTTAATTGTTAATTTAATTTATTAATTTACTTTAGCTTAGAATATCTTTCTTTATCCTATATATAAATGCCTAGCTAATACCCAACGACGTGCTTGAGCAGTCGCTAGACCTCAGTGTAGAATTGCAAATTCTTTAGCGGAGAAAGAAGGATCGATTGAGCACGGAAAGCGAGTCTCTAATATCGTATTTCGGAAAGTTCCTTATAATCGATGTGTTTGGGCATGATTTATCTGTCTTTTTCCCTTCTTGAAAATCTCACTTCAACAAGAGTTAGTTTTAATAATTTCATAGGAGGGCGAGTAAGAATATCATGATGTCTATATTTACCACCAGACTACTTTCCTACTAGAGCCAGATTAAGCACTTCATGGGACCCTAACCATAAAAATTCTGTTATGCCCCAAGCTACAAAAATTATGCAATGGCCCTCTGCTCCGCAAAATGTGCCATGCTTGCAACGAAATAGTAAACCTTTAATGTTTTAAAAACATGCATAATAATAATAATAATAATGAATACACAAATACTAGACAGAAAGAAAGACTTTTATGTCCTACTTATTCTGCGGTTTATATAGAAAGTTCTTTGAACCTAGAGGATAATTCCGCCGTGCTTTCATATCATTGATCAAAATAGTATTAGGTTGTAACGAAAGTTTCCCGCCACCGTAAACTTCGTCAGCACACAGTTCTCGTTGGCGTATTTGCTCATATTTTGTCAAACGATTTTTGGCATTTGAAAGAAAGAGTCGTACTTTATAACACTGTGTTGTGAAATCTGTAAAAATTATAGTTATCATTAAGTATAAGGTGTCTCAAATGGAACTATCACTCTAGAGGATTAGAACCATCATTTACTTCCAGTTGTGTTGCAAAAAGTCAGCTACATAATATCAACGAATTATGAGTACAGCTTTAAGTACTATTGTTGTATCATGTGACACTGTGCAGGTTTGGTACCGAAAGTTCAAAAACAGTTATCTAAGGAGTTAGAAGTTAATTTTTCAGGCAGATATGGCGGAAAACTTTCGTTACAACCTGATATTTTGATATATACAATTATAAATACTACAGAATTGAAATGCCTGTTCGTTTCTCTCTCTCTTTCTTATGTTTTTCGAAGAAAAGTGATTTCGGAATGATTTCTTCCGGTTAGTTTTATTTCCACGAAGTATGAGTCAACTGGTTACTTTACGTACGTACTTGAAGACGAAATTGATGCGTATTTTAAAGTTAATAATTACAGAACCCACTCAGAAGAAAATTTTCCACTAAGTATTTTAAATAAATGCACTTTCGAGAATGGAAGAAAAATTAGATATGTTGTGGAACCAATTTAGTAGTAATGATTATTTTTCTGTAATAAGAGAAACCAGAAGGTGGAGAAAAACTGCAAAGAATATTAAGGAAAAACTAACGAAATAGCACTTGATGCAAATTTATTTTAAACATTTCATAATATGTTGGAATGAGAGAGAAAGAATAAGAAAAAGCAATGTTTATGTTAGTTTTCATAGGGCTATTTTTGAGTTTTACATCATGAGTCATACACCTTACACTAGTTTTCGACATGGTCACCACCGACATTGAGGCATTTGTCGTGCAATCAGCTTGAAGAAACTACTGTGGTAAAGCTCCGTGCCCTGTGTTCAGCGTTGTTCTGGAGTACTGAGGTTGCAGCTTTCAATGCATCAGAGGCATGGTCACAGGGCACGGAGTTAAACCACAGAGGTTTCAGTAATTTCACTACTTATTCTGCGGTTTTCGTGCGAAAAAAAAGTTCGAAGTTTTCGTGCAAAAAAAAAAAAGAAAAAGAAAAGAAAGAAATACTAAACTTACTTTCAGAGCGTCCTTCGTAGAATCAAACAGAGATCTCTGATAATCATGATGAAATATCAAAAGATTTTGATAGTGTTTTCAAAGTATACCTGCTACTTTAGGAGGGCTCTAAGCAAAGAAAGTGAAAAAAGTAAAACCGGCATCTTTGTTGATAGCACTGTAAACAAGGATTTTGTTCTTCATTAATTAAGGGGCGATTTTTATTTATATTTTATATTTTTATATTTTAAGGGCTGTTGAAAAAGAACATGCCATTAAAAATGTTTCATCCCCTACAGATTAAAAAATAATAATTTTTTTAAAATCTCAATTTTATATAATTTATTCTTTACTTTTTCCAAATAAATCTTCATTCAGCATTTTAGTATTAATGAAGGATTAAAAAAAACTTATATATGAAACTTAAGATAGTGAAACATTACACTATTTATAAAGTTTTTGAAAAATTAGAGATTTTTCTGTAAATATTTTCCTAAGGAATTTCACAGATTCCATATCTTAGGTTTCAGTAAATGCCTTAACTGTGGATGCTTTCTAATGCACACAATCAATACGTTCTCCAATAAGGTTCAAACAGTAATCTCTGAGTATATTACTGGTACACTTGCTTTGATATGGGGTTTTCATTACAGAATTATACTAGTGCAAGCTCTCTCTACATTCTCGTTGCTTCAAGATCCCATACTTTCAGGGAAAAAAATTAAATGAAACTCCAAACAATCAATTTTTAATAACAGTACAAACATCCTCAACTTTTGTAACTTTTTAACATGCCTTTAATTAAAGTTTCCTGGCTGGGACTTCAGTTATTTCCTAAAAAATGTGTCACAGTATATTTAAAACAAAACCAAGCTGATTTTTTCAAATCAATATATCTTCAAACTTTTTGTCCATTATAAGGCGTCTAGCTTGTGAACTTCTTATAGTCCGTAGCCATAATTTTAGTAGCTATTATTTTTGCGTAGCATAGCGATGGAAAAGGTTCTCGCTGGTATGTGAAAGAATAACTTTCTTGATAATGATTAGAGAAAACTTTTTTTTTAACCTGCAATTGTATAGTTTGCTCTGGCCGCTACTTTTTAATGTAACATTGATGTTTTGCCCTGCTAACCGACTAGCATTAGAAACAGCAGTATTTTGTAGAACCTAGATAAATGTCAGTGAGAATAGCAAGTATTTTGCTATCTCTCTACACATATGTTCCGATTATGATGTAAATAGTTGATTTCATTTAGTAATATACTCACAATTTCATAAGGTTCTACTCACACCTTCATAAGATTCTTTCTTTATGTAAGCATATGCCACCGGAACTGATGGGATGGCAGGTCATTTTCATCGTGGAGTAGCACAGCCATCAAGCTCATTTTTGACTTGGATGAACAATCCCTGATTTTTTTTTAATTCACAATTTAAAGCAGACATTAAATCGTTTTTAACAGTACAATAGAGCAAACCGTCTTTTGTAGGAAAGACCATGCATTTTTATTTTATCGATCTTGGTGAATTGATATGTTTAGGGTTCTTTTGCTGGGAAGATTCCAATCTTGCAATATTGAAGTATTCAAGGTCATATGCATCTATCTATATAAATAGAACGAACTGTAAAGTGTCAGTTAGTTAGTTAGTTTGTCTGAGTCTCGCATAGCTCTCTGACGAGTGATCGGAGACCTACCAAATTTTGTATGGAAATTCTCTCCCGACATACCTCGAAGCGACTTTTTTCGAAATTCTAATTATTTCAGGAGATATCGATAAAAAACGTGTTGCAAAAGGCTAATTTTTTGCTCTCCGCCATTTCGCATTTCGCAAATGTAACCCCCCGCAATGGGAAAAGTGAGGATTAAGCATATCTAGGTTGCCCTATTTGGCAAGTTTATTAAATCATTCAGACTCTTGAAATAAAAATAAAAGAATAACAATTTCCTTTAGATTATTTGTAAGGTTATTCTTTAATTAAAATATTGTGTGCATGGGAAATCAGAGCAGGAATGTTTTATACTCAAAAGAAAAACAGGATTTCGAAGGAGAATGTGCAACTTTTTTATTTGGCGAAAAATAAAATGGTTGATATGCGATTTTGAGAAGATGATTCTAGCGCTTGGCGCAATTTAACGAGAGCATCTTTTTTTAAAATTTAATATAAATTTTAAAGAAACGTACTGTATCACGTGACTGATCCTTTATCATCGTTAAATGATGCTAAGATATTTTTTTATCGTCATTTTATCGTCTGCTACGCGGATTATGAATACACCTGAATAAGTTTTTGAAACTTTCATTCAGTTCGAATTGTGCATTTTTCTGCCCAGCTTTTCCCCATCTATTGCTAAAGTAATACATGCAGAAAAAGGATGTTAGAAATATCAGTTCTAATTTTGTTTAATCACACTCATGAATAATGATATACTTTGCAACTGGAATAAGGAAAGAAAATAAGGAAGACCCATGGATTATAATACGCTTTTAATATATAGCACTTTAGTGCGTATTTAAAATCTGAAAATGTTTCAGATTTTCTTACATTTTTTTTCCTTTCCGTTTTTTGATAAAGACCAATATAACCAGAAGCTCTTCAGAATTAATATAGGACGAAAATAATTTGTACCTTTTTGTAAGTTTTTATCATTTAACCATCTTATTTTTGTAACCAGGGGCGGCCCGACACTGTAAGCATCACATCTGGGGGCTTCGGAGGGGCGTCATTTCGAACTCAAAAACTAAATAGAGCATAAAAGGGGGCGTCTTTTTTACGTTAGTAGGGGGCGCCACTTACCCTAGGGCCGCACCTGTTTGTAACCATCTTAATTTTAAATTTCATTCAGAATCTAAAAGATTCAAAAGAATCGAAAAGATTTCAGTGCCAAGGAAGCCAGTGAGAAACAGGATTCTCTCCGAACAAGATTTATCAAGATAGCGAACCAACTGGTCGCCGGAGGCGGATAATAAAGTAATATGAAAGAAAATCCTGTTTCTACTCTCTTCTTAAAGTTTTATTACTGCATTTGAAAAAATGTATCTGTGGGAAAATCGCCTGTAAAAGAAAAATGTAAAATAGTTATAACAATTGTACGACAACCTACTGTACTAAGTCCAAAACTTATAGAAAAGAAATGAACAAAGATATAAAATAATATAAGTAAATGTTCATAAAAAAAACAACATGATGATGAAAAAATCAAACAAAGAGAAAATACAGATACAAAAAAAAAAAAAAAAAACCAGAAGTTTATAATATATTTCTGCACAGCTCCTCAGTTAAAGATTTTTAATCGAAATCTCAAACGTCAAAAACAACAATAATTTGCCAAAAAAGTTTGTTTCTGAATTTTAAGTTTCTTGTTAAATGTCATGTTTAAAATAATTAAATTTTTTGCACATGACATTTCAAAGACTGTTTTTTTTTCTAATTAATTTTTTTGTACAAAGTCGACCTAAAAAGTTTTTTTTTTTTTAATTTTGGACATCTTTTAAAAATTATGGAATTAAAAAGTAACATCCTGCTATTAAAAACTTTCTTTTTAACTGTGCAAAAGGCAATAGAAAAACTGTCCTCTGATCAAACAGTTTGAAGTACTCGGTATAACGATTTGTATTTTTTTTTGGTCCGGAATAATTTCTACAGAGACACGAAAAATATCCAACTGATAAAACACTTGCCACGACTGATATTAAACATCAATTTGACAAAATGTATTTTGATTGAAGAGCTGTTTCATGTGGAAAAAATGGCTACTCTTACAGAAAATACAGCGAGTGCTGGAATTCAGATTTAGAAAATGACTAATTTAAATGAATAAGAAGATAATAAACACCACTTCCTACACATCATACCAACAACAAAGTTTTGATGGTAAGCAGTCGAGAAGTATTCACTATGTATTGTTTCGTAAAAGCTAATATGCAAGGTGTAAATGAATAATACCTCTAACTCGTAGGAGTGATAGAACATGCTAAGGCAAGCAAAAGAATTCAACGCGCCATGAGATCACAAACGTTGGTTACATACTGTTGACACTGAAAAGAAATGCTTAAGTTACGTCATACAAAATAAAATGCGTTTCGTGATTTCCCATTGACTCTGTTATTGTAATACCATAAAGTCACGATTTTTCGAAAAATGGTTTTTTTTCCTTGTTGTTGCTAACGTACTTTAAGAGATGGACTCAAAATTTGGTTAAAAACTAATGTCACTGCATCTGCATCCATCGAAATGAGATGATGTAAGTCACCATAACCAATAAAGAATAACTAGCGTGCATACGAACATGATAGTGAATGTGATTGCGTCCTTTAATTTTAAAAATACATAAAAATGTTAAGGCTTTATATTCATCTTACTTATTTTTTCATAAATATACGAGGTGTCAGAAAAGTCCTTGACACATTAAAAAAAAAAAAAAAATCATAGGAAAGCAACAAAATGTCGTATGAATATGCGGTTTGCACAATAATACAGGGTGTCCGAAAAGTCCTTGGCGCTTTTCAAAAATTCACAGAAAATCAACAAATTGTTGTATGAATATGCGGTTCTCACAGTAATGCTTCAAAGAATAAAGAATTTATTTTTCCATCTTAAAACAAATTACATCCAAAATGTGTTCATAGATATTGCTGCATCTCCAGTTTTCAGCAATGAGAGCCAATTTTCGTGAGTTTCAAACAGCACTGACGGTGCGGGAATATTCATGCCAGCTATGGCGACTGCAATTGAGAAAGCGCATTGCGTAGGTTGGTATTTCGAATCAAAATCCATAACTACAGTTCAGAGAAAGTTTCGTAACTTGTTTAAGAAAAACCCTTCGAGTCGAAACAGCATTTTGGCCAAGCATGAAAAGTTTTTAGAGATTGGAAGCGTTTTACTTAGGGAAAGAAATGGTCGTCCACGAAGATCGGATGAGACTGTACAAGACATGGACGTGGATGACTAGAGTATATGGGATGAACTTGAATACCGTTTAGATGTGATTTGAGCAACAAAAGATACACACATTGAACTCTGGTAACGAAAGGTATTGCTTTCTGCTTAATAAAATGATTATATACCTCACATTCAATTGCTTTTCTTACTGTGACGGTACAGCGCTACCTATGAACACAATTTGGAAGTAATTCTTTTTACAATGTCAAAAAAAAATAAAAATAAATAAATCGAGAACTTATAGTAACTAACCAAACGAACTAAAGTATTATTGCGCAAACCGCATATTCATACGACAATTTGTTGCTTTTCTATGAATTTTTTAAATGTGCCAAGGACTTTTCGGACACCCTGCATATATATATGTATATATACGTATATATATATATATATGTGTGTGTGTGTGTGTGTGTGTGTGTGTGTGTGTGTGTGTGTGTGTTGACGTTAAAATGAGATTTTTGAGTATGATGTTGTTGTGAGATTACGGCCAATTAGCCACACGTGGGCTCTAGGCCGAGGGGTAGGGTGCCCTCCGTGGGGTTTTTGTAGGGGTCCTAACCCGTGTAACGTCTGATCTACGCTAAGTTTCGGAGGAAACCACGGAAAGCTCCGAAAAGTTAGGTCGGCGGACGCGACCTGGTTTTGAACAAGGCACCTTCAGAGCGCTATGCGCTCGGCCACTGGTGGGGTTCCAGAGTATGAGCTTGACGTTGTGGTACACTTTTAAAATATTTCTACTGCAAAACTGGAACAATAGATTTTCTCAAAATCTAATAGGCTTATGTTGTTTGTATGGCACATTCACGATACGTTTAGTTATCAGTATACGATTGATACATTATTTGCTTTTCAGAAGGTTTTTCTTCGCGGTTTTCTCTTTAATTTTCTCATGAACTATTTCAAACATCATCATGTTCTTTTGAGGCATAATGCAATGTTTAAACAGTTTTTAAAGCAATCAAATTACGCCATTGACTCAAAAAATTAAAATTGTATCTGTACAAGCTACTAGCACTAACCTTTTACAGACCGAGTTCAGATCCAGACACATTTTAAATTAATTTTTTGCATATTTTGTTTTCTAATCCGTTTCTAATTATTTTTTAACTGAAATATATTAATCATTTAAACGGGGGGGGGGGTGATTGTATACAATTTTCACTGTGTTCGCAATTGGGAACATTGGTCATTTCTGACTAATGACTCCTAACAAAATTTTACATTGGTTTAAAAAACGGAGTATTGTGATGCGTAGTTTAAATGATAAGTGGAATATTAAGAATTAATGAAGGATGTGAATTTAAATTTAAATAAAGATATGAATGGAGTTTGAAGAGGGGGAGGGCTGTATCAAGATAACTCTGTAAAAATTTATGAAAATGGTTATTTTTATTGATTTTTTATCCACTTTCCCGCTAATGATTGAAATGAAACTTCTATTTCAAAAAATAAAGTCATCTTTTAACTATATAGCTGCTAATTTTTTTTTTTTTTAGATTTGATATTTTCAGTGGGAAACATTGGCCTGTAAAAGGTAAAAAAGTATCCAGATAAGCATAACTAGTTGAAAGTTTAGGTGCAATTTTTAAAAAAGTTTTGAACCCGATTGTGCGCCGGGATATACTATCGGCATTCTTCGGCGGCGCGCCGGCGGCGGCGTGGCGCGGCGGCGCAGACCTCCATTGCTATCTCATGTTTCTTTCCATTTTTCCCCTGCCTTGATGTGTATTATCATTCCTTCAAATCTGGAGATCTTGTATCTTTTTACACCGTATATTTGTGACCGTTAACATTATATAGAACACAAGAATCTTGAGAAATGTCTCACATTGAAATATATTAATAGACTCCGAAAAAATATAGGTCAATGCTGCCTTTAATATTTTTATACTTTAATCTACAGTAAAGGATTTAATGATAAAAATGAAAAATTATGTAATTATGCATGAATTAAGAAAAATAGTAACATATTCAACATATATAAATGTAATGAGTTAATTTTAATTAACGCTGTTTTAAAATTATTAATTAATAGACTTTACATTAAATAATCCAATGATTCATAGTGCACTAGTTAAAAGCTACCTCAGAAAATTAAAAAAAAAAAGAGCGACTCTTCTATATTTATTCCAATTGTTAACAAAGGGTCTTTTCTATGCTGTATATCCGGGCCTAATGTCATTTCCAGTATAGCATTGGGTCTACCCTCACTTGAATACATATATATTTCTTCCTCTTCTTCTTCTTATTATTAAACTATAATAATCAAGCTTTCTTGTGAAAAATTCTACCTTTTCGAACTTTTGAACCACTCTTCTCCTCCGATTTTTTTTTTCTGGCAACGTGATTGTCTGAATATTTTAATTTTTAATTGCAGTTTGGAATGACAGTGTGCAATAGCATTGAGCATTGAGCATTCTTTGTGCAATATCACATTTTTTGTTCTACTTGTCCATGTATTTGTTTTATTTACGAAACAAGGCAAGAAATCAAAAATAAGTTTTAAATTTTCAGTGCTGATGGAATTATCTCAATATACTTTTTATGGCACCCATTGACTTTTTATTTTGTCATCTAAACTGTATGTATGATACAGATCACATATTTAAAAATTTTAAATTTTGCTTTTCTTTTTCCGTCAAATACCATTAAAATTCTGTTATTATTAATTTATCCTATATGTCCTGTTTCATTTAATTGTTTTTTATTCCAAATTTCGAGTTAAATTTATTCTTTTACTTGTTTTCTCTGTGCAAATAATATATTTAAGTCAGTTTACTTCTAGCTGTTAAGAACAGCTTTTACCTTTGTCGTACATGTATGGAGTTAATTTGCATCTTAGCTTAATGGCCTGTCCGATTTGCATACAGATTCTTTTAGATCATTCTAATATGGACAAGTATAGATATTAATCATCTTCCGACATATTTTCATCGACTATTGAGTTAGTGACAGTAAATAGGTTTTGAAATTCGTTCTTAAACTGTTTATTACAATAATACAAATGAATATTTGTATTTAATAAAAGCTAATAATAATATATAATAAAAGCTGGGATATAAATGTTTGTTGGAGTTATGAATCTGAAACGTGCATCTTTTAGAGTTAATACAAAAATAAAGGCAGGTCAGGTATCTCGCAGATCTTGAACTTTTCTTTCTTCTTCTTCTTATTATTATTATTATTTGCGTAACTTTTTAGTCATGGGTAGGTCTAAATCCTTCAAGTGCAAGCATTTCCCTTCCATTTCACAGTTTTTTCAAATGTCCAGAGTGATGAATAAATTTCCGTTATAAAAAAAATTAATAACTTTTCTTAAAAACACCTATTGAAAATCGTGAAAAATTGACTCGTCAGTTTTTTGCATCTTAGAATTAGAAAAAAATCAATGTATTATTTATGAAAAATAGGAAGGAAATTTGACTTATACTCCATATAGTTGTGCGATCGAAAGTGAAAATGCTACAATTTGCTGGTTACCTGGAGGAATACCGCCTCGGAAAGGATTAAAACAGACTCTAGTTCTAAGGTCTACAGCCTGATTCCTAGCCAATCAAATTACCTCTGCTCAAATAATTCATACTTGTCCATTATGTTAATTTTACACACCTAACACTGCTACAACCCATCCCCCCAAATAAATAAATAAAATAAAACAAAGTATAAATTTCGACAATTCCTTTTCACTTTGAAATAGAAAATTGTCTCGGCTGTGCAAAACGCAAACGTATGTAGAAAAATTTTGCTTAATAATTGTTTATGGTTTCACAAAGAAAGTCTTCAGGATGACAAATACTAATAATGCATAACGACTCCAGTAGAGTGTAATTAGTGTACATGACTCTGCTAAAACGCATATGTATTACATTGGTGCATTTGTAAGTGTTTTCCTAATTTTAATCTGCACTTGTTCAAGCGTTAGGAATGGTTTCGACAAAAGAACCGTCAACAATTAAATTTAAGATGAAGTGGAAAGCCTTTGGTGAAAATCATATCCTAGTTCTCGTTTTTGTTGCAGCCAAAGGTAAAATCTTGAAATTTCATGCTAACCAGAACAATCAAACAAATACACAATCAGTACCAGATCAATCAAATAATAACCCCCTCCCATCCCCCAAAATAAATAAAAGTGAAATAAAATAAAATAAATAAAAATAAATTATCGAGTGTAAACTGAATTTCCTACCTTGGTTCTACAAATAATAAGGTGGCAAATAATAAGAGCACCCTACATCAATGGTTCTGAATGTTCTTAAGCGGACACTAGCAGTTTCTGCGTGGTTTTAATATTCAGAAATCCTTCATCTTCTGATGAGGATTTAAATTAAAATTAGGACTCGAGGAAGAGAGCAAGTAGCTCCAAATGTAAGGTGACCAAATTCCGTAATTTGATGCCAATGGTTGATTTTAAAATGGGAAACAAAATAATGTTATTTCAATACAGTACCCTATTTTAAAGCTACATCGTGAAGAAATAGTTGTCTGGATTTCATTTCAACAAAACTTAACGATCATGATGCTCTAGCAATTTTAGTAGTCACTTGTTAATATTCAAGGCGTCTCTAAAAGACGTGACAAGAGAGGTTCTGTGTCCATCGTTTCTTCCTGGCTTGAGTCTTTAAATTCTTCGCAATGGCCTAGCGTTACGCTTATGCAGGTAATAGAGAAAGGAGATCTTAGCTACCACGTCTTTACGACAAAGGGACATAAACGGGTTAAAGAAAATAAAACTTTTGTTTTTAACAGTCACTGCCTTTAGATCCTCCCCAATGCTTAGTCCGCTATTTTGCTTAGCCCGTAAAGGAGCAATGAATTTGAATATGCCATCTTTGCTACCGCGAAAATGCCACTGATTACATACTCGAAATAAACATTCTTTCATAAAAGTGTTTTCTTTGAAACGCATGTCTATAAAATGCTCTGAAAACTGTGACTATCCACCCATAAATCATAATGTATTGGAGTTCTTTTGCGTGCTCTTGTAAAAGAACATACAGATTTTCTGGAGACTAGTACGCATGGGCGCCGGAAGCATAGGGCAAGGGGAGGGGCACTTGCCCCCCCTGGATTTTTATATGCAGTGTTTTCCCTTGCTTTTTTGTTCTTTTCAACATGGTAACCATACGTTGAAGTAGTCTTTGCCCCCTGGAGTAGTCTTTCCCCCCCTGGAGTAGTCTTTTCCCCCTCCCCCCGGGAAATATTCTGGGGGCGCCCATGCTAGTACGAACAAACAGACAGATGGAAAACTCGAAATTAAAAACTCCTTTCAATGTTGTTGGATAACGTTAAAAGTTTTCAGAATATAATCTAACACCGTGTTAAAGTAGGGTGTGAATGGAAAAAAAAATTATTTCACAAATGTGCCTGGTAAAAAAAATAAAAACTTTTCCAGTTTTATTAATTTTGTATTTGTTTTCATTGCAAAGAATAAAAAGAAAATCTAAAAAAAAATCAGTTCTTTATTTATGTTAGCCTAGATGGCAAAAATCTGTGCATACATTAACATGTCTTCGCAGTAGCAGGTAAAATTATATTTGATAAAAAATTAAGTAAAATAATATTCAGTATATCATTCACTTCGATTATAATTCGATTGGCGTAAATTATTTTGACCCTTGAGGCTCGAGTGCTTCCGAAAACCTTTGAGCCTTTCTATCCAATTGTAAATTTTTTATGTGTAAGCGAAGTTCACTTCTATAAAGAGACCTTCCTCTCCTTATGCAGACCGTTTATTTCCGGTCTATAATTTCTGGCTATAGGTTCGGTGTTAATTTTCTCTCCATTAAAGGATCACTATTTCCCGTCTCCCTGTCTAAAAGATCATTTTTCAACTTCTCAATCGAAGGATAAAGCTGCTGAGGGCAAATGATTATGATCCTAAATCACATTAATATATTAAGAGAAAAACGAGAATTTAAATTTTTATAAAATTTTTTTTTGTAGGAATACTGCAGAATAACCTTCATAGGAGTAACCATTTGTAGGAATAATGATGCTATATTCGAGAAATAAAACTCGTTCCTAAAAACCTGTTAAAATTAGAGCAAACTTCTACTAATCTTTTGACATGGCGTATAATAAACAAATTGAATATATATATATATATATATATTCAATTTGTAAACCCATTTGTGTGTGTAATTTGTGTTGTGTTTGTGTATATTCAATCTGAAAGTTTGTCAGTCAGACTGATAAACTTGCAGGGGGTACAGAGACGGTTCAGAATCACATAGCAATGCGGGGTCGGAAACGTCGTCTTCATGTACCTGTTAACCCATTTGTGCCTGGATATTTTTGCGACTTTCTTCGATTTTTACTGATAACAGAAATAATAGATAAATTTCTGATGTCAACTTCTTGAACTATGGATGATTTCTTTTAAAATCATTATGCATAAAAATTGAAATAGCAACATACTACTTGGTCATGTTAAAATATTTTGTAGAGTTGAGGCTTAATACTCATGAATAAAGGGTAGGAAAAATAAATAACGTTTTCGACTAATAGCGAAAATGCCGTCCCAAAAAAGGGACGCTAGGCATAAATGGGTTAACAATCCCTTTAGAAGAAGTGTTCAAGTGATAGTAAACTTTCCGACCATGGTTTTTCAAAAACTATTCCTCTTTCACCGATTGCACTTGCTAAAAATTGTTATTTAAGAATTGTTTCTTTCATTACATTTATGAAATGGTCTGAGGAAAGCCCATTGTTTATGAAACTTGGTTAAGAAATTAGACGCGCACTTCAACACTTCTTCCAAAGTGGTTATTAACAGGTACATGAAGACGACGTTTCCGACCCCGCATTGCTGTGTGATTCTGAACCGTCTCTGTACCCCCGACACCCCCTGCAAGTTTGTCAGTCTGGTAGCGAATCACCCTGTATATATACATTATTTATTGCAGGCAGTGGCGTAGTTACGGAGGGGTTTAGGGGGGTTATAACACCCCAGGAGGAATTTTTTTGTCATACAAAATGTATTTTCTTACACACACACAACATATATATACATATATATAAGTTGCAGTAGTCGTAACCCCCTCCCTCCCCCCCATGAAAAATTTCTCAGTACGCCACTGATTGCAGGGAATATTTCTTTATCAGTTACGTCTATAATATACAGGGTTGCACTTTTTTGTTCGAGGTGGAAAAAACCTTCGGGAAAATCCTAGAAAAAACAGCAACGGACAAAATATCATTTTGCTCATTTTGTCTACTTGTTGCATATGCCCCGGCCAGGTGGTCAGCCTGACGCGAAGCCCCCCCCCCCCGTGTTTGACCCCAAGAAAGATTGGTCCTCATTTTATCGACCCACTCAAGCGATGAAAGACTGAGTCGACCTTATCCAGCCCGGGATTCGAACCCCGGACCTGTGGGACGGCAGCGCGGTGCGCTAACCCTTTTGTTTGAGTGCTCACGGCAGTGCTACGCTAGGGTGATCTGCCAAGGATGGGGGTGCCTTGGTAGGGGGACTTTCTAAGGGGTTCTAACGCGCATTCACGTTACATCGAGAGAAAACCTACCAAAACTCCAGACCGTTAGATCGACAGCGGCGCGATGGAACCCGAACCCGGGACCTTCACACTTCGGCCGTCTACCATTTTCAGTGACATAACCTCTGTGCCATGGTGAGGCACACCATCACACCATGGGCTGTATATGAGTGCTTATAGGGTGTTCCAGAAAACAATGAACTAGACTTTTATTAATTAAATATTAATCATAGACATATACAATAAATTATAAAGTTCCGTAAAAAATGATACAGAATTTTACGATGTAAACTAAAATTTTCAGGAGATTATATCTAAATAAATACAAATTTAAATTTTTTTACGGCCCCTGTACAAAAAAATTCCGCAGTTTGTAAAATTCCCCATACATTAATGAAATCCTGGACAAAATTTGAGTATTTTATTCTGAAAAGTGTCTGAGATATGAAAACAAATATATGCTGACTTAAACTATTTTTCAATGGCTTTCGAAGGGGAAAGATCACATCCGAAGATTGCGTTTCACGGGTTGTACACAAAAGACGAGAGAAAACAATCATTTAATAAATGTACAATACTTTTCTTATTACTGGTATTGTACCCCCAATGAACTTCCTTTAAGTATATCTCTGAGCCTTTTCAGGATTAAAAGTTGAAATTCTGTGCAACACCTAATTAAGGTACATGGCACATTTTCTAATTGGGAATTTTTTCTTTTCACAGACGCGTAAATTTCGTAGTTATTTAAGTTTAAACCATAAAATTCTGTACATTTGCCCCCTTAACTTTGAAATTTATTGTATGTGTCGTCTGTGACCTACATTTTAGGAAAAAAAGCCATGTTCAAAATAAGGTAGGAAATAAGGCTCCCGTGAGAAAAATTTTCTTTCGTTATTTTTCAAAAAGTCACACTTTTTCAATTTGTATACGACCCCCCGTACAAAAAATTCCCAACTATTAAAATGCGCCTCATATACTAATGAGAAAATTTGAGAATTATATTCTAAAAAGTGTGAGAGATATGAAAGTAAATATATGTTGACTTAAACCACTTCTCATTGGCGCTCCACTCTAGCAATAAACGTTTGCATTCAAAATCATGTATAACCCTCGATCAATTTTCTTCAACGATAGCTCTGAGACATTTTATGATGACAGGCTGAAATTTAGTAAATCACTTTATTAGTGCATGGGGCACATTTTACTGACTATGATTTTTTTTTTTTTTTTTTTTTTTTTGTGCGGGGTTTTTATAAAGATTTAAAATTGACCAGCGGAATTTTTTCTTAACGTAATCTTTTTTCTATCTAATTTTTCAGATTTTTTTCAGTTTACATTGCCCAGTTACGTGTAATAGGTAGATAAAAAATTAAGGCGTGTTATCACCTTTTTGGGGCACCCTGTATAGTCCATTGAAACTGAAATGTAAAAGAAATACTTTTGCTTCTTTTTCAGTAAAAATGCAGGGGGTTTCTGTTATATCATGAAATGAATTTTTTTCCCCCTGCTTCTTAGTCTCTATCTATCTATCTATATATATATATAGAAAGAAGGATTTTTTTTTTTTTTTATGTGTACAAAATATCAACTTTATTTAGCGATCGTCTCTCTGAAAGACCGATTTTTAGGGTTCAAAGGGTTTCACTCAAGGTCAAATCTAAAGAAAGGGCGCAGGGGGCTCCCCTCGAGAGAAATATAAGTACATTTCATAAAATCGGCTGTCTAATTATGATGACATATTTCATGTAAGTTCGAAATTGATATTCAAAATTTGCGCTTCTCTTCCCTCTCTCCAGAAAATAAATTCTGGATCCGCCCTTGGTTTCACTGCATGTATTGTTGATGATCCAGCTCCTCGTTTAATGTTTTTAAAAAACTTTAAGGCAGTAAAATTCTCTAAGAAAGAAAAGAAAAAAAAATAATAGAAAAGAAAAGACTGGATTTTGTTGTCTAGCTCGAAAAATCTATCTGCTCCTGCAATATAGCATGTTTTTAAAGAATGAAAAAAAAAAATAAAATGATAAATAAATAAAGTATAATTTTTTTCATTAAAAATGCTTGACCATAGACTTGCTTTTCATGTTCAATCGATCCATTTATCCCAAAGTAGATAAATATTTTTCATGAACACTTCGAAATTATCTGATAATTTTTTAATGAGTTACTTTAATACTACTTCAAGGAAAAAAAAAAAAAGAGATAGCTGGAGGAACATGTTTTTGTATTGAGAAACTTTTAATTTATCAGAGCTGATTTCTGAGAACCATTTACATTTTATACGTATTACGAATAAATGTAATCGTTTGAATATTTACTTCTTTTGGAATATCAATAGTGAATTTTTAATAAGATTATTGCTTGGAAACAAGATTTCTTTGTTTTTTACTTAGCTAATCAATAACCAAACGTTCTCCCGCCAAGTCGGAAACTTCCTGCGAATGTAGCATCCCTGTCGGATTTTTAGTTCGCTTTTGCAGTAGATACGGATACCGACGTCCACTAGAGGGCGGATCGCAGACTCACAGGCCTGCTCGCTACTCTAACATTGTATCCTTACGCTTCATTCAGCTGTTCCAAACTATTTACTTTTTTCACTAAGCATGACCGGTTTTCTGTATAGTCCAGAAACGATCGTACACAGTTAGTGGTATAAAGTATTTTGTGTGTTGAATAACTTAAGGAAGTTAGAGGTATGAAAAAACGAATTTTATAGCACTATTTTTTCCATGAACATGCGTTTTGTATTTGAGTTCATGATACGGTTCTCAGTCAACAAGGCGTCATGGTTCGAAATGCTTCCAGACTGTTGAAGGGTCAGGGTAGGACGTAGTTTCCTCGTGGTCAATGTAAACATTCCAGGTGATAATTATTTACCCCCAGTGCGATGGATTTCCAGTCTGCAATGGAAACCTTTGCAGAAGCATGGGTAGCAGCCAACACCCAGACCCCCTTGACTGAAGCTGCTGAAACTCAGGTTAGTTGAAAGCCTTTTTAAAACTTAATGAATCTAGCTTTGTTTATTAATTATTTTATATAAATATTAATTAACGTGTGTACATTAATTACGCACTGGATTAGTTTACATTCAGCTCTATTATTCTTAAACTTCTTTGCCCTTCGTGCATAGAAAAATACGACTTTTAAATCTGCCTGTATAAAAAAGGGATCGGTACTTATGTTCATCGTTCGTTGTTTTGGTTTAGATTTTCGTCTTTTATTACAAATATTTAACTTCCAGCTTACTGATTTCTTACGCTGAAGATTCCACTCATATTTCTCTAAATGATTATGTATCATAATCATTATGAAAGGGTTAGATTCACAGCGTAGACATGAACTGTCAAGGTCAGCAACTCCCGGTCTTTAATAATACTGTTTAGAAATATTGCTTTGCTATTTTCCTGTATTCTTCAGCCGATTCTTTGATATCCATTTATTTCGTAGAAATGATATAAAGTAAATAAGAGCGATTTCTGGTGTATCTTAAGGAATTGTTGCTGATATTACACATTGTTTACATTCGTTGTCAAGACTGCCGCAAGATCGTCTGCTACGGTTGACTCGAAATTAGGTTTAGCTCACTGCTTGCCAGTGTTTACGTTTTTGTAACGGATAAATCGACACATCTATGTAAATATTATTAGGATTGATAAATGCAAGGGATCCAACTTATTTTCCGCTCGCATTTATTTTTACTTTCTTTTTGATTCGCATAAAATCTCTGCCGTAGTCTCTAATCAAAACAAAACTATTTTTAGTGAATCGCGTTGGTTTTTTAAAATTGTACTGCTTTGTTATTATACTTGTTTTCTTTTTGAAAAACTAATTCTGGGTTTATATAAAGCTTTTATTTTTTTTATTTTAAAACTGAATACGCAAATATTTTTTAGATTTATAATTTTATTGAATATTGTTGATTAACAGTAATTGATATGAATAAAATATGAGCATTTTAAATTAAGTTATCGGGGAAAGGATGTTTTAATGAAAAATATATGTAACATTACTAACTTAGAAGCAGCTGAAGAAATATTAAAATGTACTAAAATCTGAGAAGAATTATTTTAAGTTTTTTAAAAATTAAAGTTAACAAATCATTTTATTACTCAAGTTAAGAGTTATCTATTTGTATTTAACTTATTTACCATTTAGCCATATTATTGTTATTCAGTGCTCAAAAGTTTCATCTTTGTGGATAGTAATTTTTTTTTTAATACAGAGGGTAGCACTTTGAAGATGTGGGTGTAACTCCTTAAAAGTTTATTGATAACCTTTCATAGTCATGAGAATATGTGTGAAAGAATTCCCTTTAAATGTACTTCAATTTCAAAATTCCATGTTGTAGGTAGTATTTCTATAATGAGTTGTAAACAAATTAAAAACACTCCTGCATTTGCTAACTGTTTCTGACATCTGTAACTAACAGATTCCAAATTAAGGTTACAATTAGATAGATTATAGTAAATATAGTTAGTGTAGCTGGATGGGTTACAAATCTGGGGGCTATATAGCCCTTCTGAAGATATACTTCTGTTTTAATTGGTAGTTCATTTGTGAAATGACAATTTTAATAGTACTTTTATGAAGGAATTAGGCGTTATAATGCAATTTTAACATAGTCATGTTGCTGGTGTCATAGTATAACTGCTGCAGCATCTCTCCCCCCCCCCCTCCACAAAATGAGCTTATTGCACAATCCCGTGGTGCCAACTATGTGAGTGCTCTAGGGCTCAAGCACCCATAAAAAAATCTGATTGGTGTGGAGCTGCCAAAAGTTTTCAGGAACAGTTTTAATTACTTTTGTAGAATCAAATTTATTGAGAATTCAAGGAGAGAAGAAGGAATTGTGAATATTGAAAAAATAATTTATCTCTGTTATTAAAAACATGAAATTACCTTGATCTTGTTTTTATTCTTGTGAGTTTTTGAAAACTAAGGTCCCACAGAAAGAATTTTGTGAGTGCCATGCGCACGTTAACTTTAACACCAAATCAGAATCTCTCGAATATGCCCTTGATTGTATCACTGATTAGTATAAGGTAATGCAGGATGGCAACTAGAGTTCACGACACCCGGGGCTAACCTTTATTAGGGTCTGTCCCCCCCCCCTCCCTCGGCCATGGAATCATAACTGATTTTGGCACCCTCTTTTGCACACTGCCCAGGGCACGTGCCCCACTTCCCGCTCGTTTTCTTAGTTGCAGTGAAGCACAGCTATATGCTATAATGCAGGCCAATTTATTTACATTTAAACAATATTAATTTGTCTTATGTAAAAAATTATTTCCTCCATTTGCTTGTATAAAAAGTAAAGTTATCAGCAAAAATATCATCAATGAAAATTTTGTCGAAAGAAAAACGTGAAAACGTATGTCCAAACATTCCCTCTACCCCCCCCCCCCCCCACCTCAAGTGAGTGGTGGTGGTTACACCACTAAACCTGTTGAGGCTAATTTAGTCAATGGTTGTCATCCAGTCAAGGTGCCAATTGGCAAAGTTATCATATTCCCCTGTGCAAATCTTGTACTGGTGTGTCCGTTATTGGCACGCAGGGTGGGACTGTCCAGTTATACCTCTGTCACATTCATTTAAGCTTCTTAACCTGGGTGGACTGGCTCTAAAATTTTGATGTGGAAAATGCTAATGGCCCAGTCCTTAAGTATAAAAAGGGTTTTTTGGAAAGCGGGAAAGGGGTAGGGTTTTGAAAAATGGCCCGAGTTGTTTGTAGTAGAGACCTGCACGGGCCGGGTACGGGTACAAGAATAATAAATCCGTTGTCAACGGGCCGGGCCGGACTCGTGTCTAGTTTTTTTTTTTTTCCCTAACCTTCCTGCAACCAGCAAAAAAAAAAAAGTATTTTTAGAAATTGGCTTCTGTAGGTAATAAATTATGGAATCGTAGGGCTATTACTCTGTTTACTTTGAAAGACTGATGTGAGAAAGTATTCAAATTTTGTTGCACTTAGAAAAAGATGCCATAACCGTCTGTTTTCCTTTTGTATACCATTAGTGGCGCCAGACTGAGCTGATACAGCTATATTCCGATTCCAGGTCGACCGGAGATTTTCACATTATTCTACTTTATGAATTAACATCTAATTAAAAATATTCCACTTTTCAGAATGTATATGCATATAAATGGTGGTTATTTTAATTTTAGTATTAATTTAATGTAGTAGTTAACATTAATAACTTTACTTAATATAAAATGCCTGAAAAATATTTATTTACTGATCTATTTGTTCGTCTTTACATTTTCGAATTTTTGTTCCTGAATTATGGGCCGGGCCGGGCTGTAATATTTGTTTCAAATGTGTTACGGGCCCGGGCCGGGCCTACAAATTCAAGAATCTTTGGGCTCGGGCCGGGCCGGGACTCAATTTTCAGGCCTGTGCAGGTCTCTAGTTTGTAGCTGATACACAATTTCCCACATCCTCCACATAGCCAGTTCGCTACGCAGAGAGAGATGGACTGAATGATAAAGTAGGCAGCGGGAAAATATTTTTTCCCTTGCAAATAGTATTAAAAAAAAGTTTGCTAGTGCTGCCTCCCTTGATTCGGTACTCTAGGCCATTGCCTATATGGTCAGCCTGGCAATGCATGGGACGACAATGAATTAATTAGAAACACTGAATCATGAGCAACCTCACTTTGAACCTATAAAGTGCAATGCTAATTTCTGTTAGTGTCATTGTAATGCTTGAAATTTTTTTATTGCTTCAAACATGAAACTCAACAACCAGTGGCATAAATAGGCTTTCATTTGGGAGAGGACCGATCTAGTATTTGGCTATTTATTTATTTTTTTGGTTTTTTTTTTTGGGGGGGGGGACACATTATCTGGACAAAAACTAAAGAACTTTCGATTGTTTTTAAACCCTCAAAGAAATTAGAAACTGAATTATTTTTACCGCAGTCATTCAAAATCGGATAAAGCATCCTAACTAAATAATAATACAGCTTATAATGTTTTAAAGTAGGTTTATTGTAAATCTCATTGTTACTGGAGTTAACATAAATGTTTTAAAATAGCAGTGCTTTAATAATTGTTTTACGTTTTTAGGAGTGTCCCAGGTCCCCTCGACATCCCCCTTAAATATGCCACTGTCAACAACATGTGTTGGGTTTCTGTACTAACGTACATGCTGCAGCACATTTCTAAAGCAAGTCCTTCATACATAACATCGACTAATTAATTGTTCCTGGCTTTTGCCAAACAAAATCCAGGCTGTTGAAATCATAAACACCAAATGCATCACTGAATACAAAATGTCTCATCTTCCATTAGTAGTTTGCAAAATTATTGATAGCTTGAGCCAGTGGATTACCACAAAAACCAGGAGTCCCACATAGAAAATTTCGTGAAACCTTCCCTTTTTTATTTGTACAGTGACATCCCGATTTAACATTTTCCCGCCTATAACTCCATGAGTCCAAACTATTTTCCTGTACTTGTAATGTTAAAAAATCTGATCAATAGAGTTATATCATCTGCATTTTACATTTTTTTCAGAATCAAATAAGCTTGTATGGTGATTGAAACGCCAACAAGAAACATAAATAACTTCTCATCAATTGAAATTATCAAAGCTGTAAAAATAATGAGAGCAGTTTTTTTTTTTTTCTTTCTTTCTTTTTTTTTTTTTTTTTTTTTTTTTTTTTTCCCCCAAGAGTGGAAGCTCGAGACAAATTTACAAAACTCACATGTTTTGAAAACAAAATTTATGATACAAATAATGGAAACAAACTAAGTGATTTGTTTCAAAAATAATTTTGAAAAATAATGACTTAAATTATTGTAGAGGGATAAATGAAAGGTATGTAGAATAAATTACTCTTTAATTCATTGTCAGCACTTTGTTCTACTCGAACCCCGATTTAGAGTTTTCCTGCATACGGCATTATTTCTTTTCGGTCTCTTGAATGGTGTTAAACTAGGGTTTTACTGTATGCAGGGATGTGCCAGCTGCTCCAATTGCTCCAAATTGTGCCAAATCAATCCTGATGCACCAATCTGCTACAAAAAGATTGTTTTTGGACTTTTTTGCTCCCAATTTAGCAAAACTGCTACATTTTTAATTTTTCCATATATGTTTAAACGTTTGTAAATCTCCTGAATTTTTACAAAAATCATTACACATTCTAAGCATTCTGATTTCAATCTTTCTCTATTAATCTTAAAAATGAATATTTTTTCTTTGGCATCCCTTTGTTTAAACCGCCAATGCCATAAGAATAAAAATTGACCTCTGTTTTAAATTTAATTTTATATGAATTTGTAATCTTTTGTTACCAAATTTTTTATTAGCCAATGATGGTAGTTAACCCATTTGTGCCCAGATATTTTTGAGACTTTCTTTGATTTTTGCTAATAAATACCAGCAATAATAGATAAATTTCTGATGTCACTTTCTTGAGCAAGGGATGATTTCTTTTAAAATCATTATGTATAAAAATTGAAATGTCAACATCCTACTGTGTCATGTTAAAATATTATGTGCAGTTGAGGTTCTATACTCGTGAATAAAGGCTAGGAAAAATAAATAATGCTTTCGACTGATAGCAAAAATGCCATCCCAAAAAAGGGATGCTAGGCATAAATGGGTTAGTATAGTTTAGTAAATATTGTATTTTTGATTTAAAATAGATATTTTGTATAGCAATGTATAAAATAACTGAATTTTTTATTTATTTCATAAGCTTCTACTCACCCCCCCCCCCAAAAAAAAAAAAACTGGATTTTGTTATTAGCTTAGAGTTTTTAAGAACCTCCTAAATTTTCATTTTTTTGATTGGCATTCTTTAATGACTTTTCCCTTTCCCTCCAAAAATAAATTTTGTATTTCAAAATTGACATTCTTATGCTCCAAAAGTGACATTTTCATGCTCCAAATTGCTCCACTAATCAGTTTTCTTTCTCCAAATTGCTCCAAAAATGTCTTTTTTCTTCCTCCACAAATTGCTCCAAAATTTAATTTCAGCTGGCACATCCCTGTGTATGTGTGTATGTTCCATTATAGTACAGAATACATGAATACACTTGAAGTATATTTATTCTTGGTGAAGATAATTATTTATGTACAAATTGGCATAACCTTTACTTATCAAACGATGTTGTAAATAAATATTTTGTTTTGTTTTTTCTCCTGAATTTTTATTTTGAGAGGAAGAGGAGCGGATGGTGGCGTTGACAATCAATCAATCAATCTATTATTTAAAATGGATTGGTTGATGGCCATTTGAAGTATTGCACAAGTTTTAAGAAATATAAAAATACAGGGGTGTAGGAGCTGGGGGAGCTGTGTCTCTACTGGGAATATTTTAGTTATGGGATTAAGGCCAATTATCTGCACGAGGGGTCTAGGCCTATGGGTAGGGTGCCCTCCGTGGGGGGGGGGGGGTCTTTTTAAGGGGTCCTAACCCGTATTTATGCTAAGTTTTGGAGAAAACCACAGAAAATTCCGAATGGTTAGGTCGACAGATGCACAATGGGACCCGAACCCGGGACCTTCACACTTCGTCTGCCTACTATTTCCAGTGATATACCCACTGTGCCATGGTAAGGCTGGAAAATTTTAGACATGCTCAGCTCCTCCCAGAGAAATTCTCGCACCCGTATCTGTTTATCATGCATTATTTACTCCAAACCTGATTTTTAAAAATGTAGTCCTCTTTTTCTAGGAAATTCATACAATAACTAGCGAAGAGAGGAGAGAGAGAGTGTGTTAAGCACACTTGGTTGTGCTTTCAACCTTTTCCTCGTTAACAACCTTCTTGATTCCGATTCCCAGAGAAAAAGTTAGATGTCTGCTACAAGATACCTACACTGATAGGGCTGCTTCCCTCCTTCCTCCACCTCCAGCTTGTCCATGGCACAGTGGTTATGCCACTGAAAGTGGTAAATGGCCGAAGTGTGAAGGTCCCGGGTTCGGGTCCCATCGCGCGGCTGTCGATCTAACGGTCTGGAGTTTTGGTAGGTTTTCTCCAGATGTAATGTGAATACGCGTTAGAACCCCTTAGAAAGTCCTCCTACCAAGCCACCCCCCCCCATTGGCAGATCGCCCTAGAGTAGCGTTGCCACAATCACACACAACAACCTTCCTCCACCTCGAGCTCACCTTTGACTCTGTTCGTAAACAAAAACTCGTTAAACTCTTGGAAACTAGAAATGTTTATTTAGTGCAGTTGGCTTATTAAGACTTCATGGACAGTTCCACTTTATTTAGTTTCGTTGCTTGGGTGATAGTGTGAAAAAAAAAAAAGGCATCATCAAAAATAAAGGCATATATTTTCAAATTTACTAAAATAAAAAAGTCAGAAAAAAAAAAAGATTACCTTTGGAAAGTTCTGTACCTTCGGCACAGTTATTTGCATGTTCATATATCTTCTCTGGATAATAAGTTTAAAACACATGTGATTCGGACGGCATCGTGATAACAAAGTAATAATCTAGCTCCGGGCTCACATTTACTTAGTTTGAAACTAACTGCGCTAAGTTTTGTTTTGAAATGGTTTAGTTTGTAAACTAAATATAAACTCAGTTTCGTTTCTGAATAGCTTGCATGAAAACTCTCTGCATGAGTATGACTAGTTTGTTGTTTACGAATGTAACCTTAGTGTCCTTTGGCGTTTATTAGAGCAGTATTGTGATCTTTGATATGCTTCTATTATGTAATTGGAATCAAAACTTGATTTTTTAAATTAATGATTTTTAATGTCGTGTGTTCGTATTTTTTAGAGATGGTCATTTGTTTATAAATTGGTCAAAAATGCAGTAATTATAACCCAATTAGAACCTCACAATGTGCCCCTCAGCTCAAGGCTGTAGTCAGAAAGAAAATTTCGGGGGGAGGTATATGTAGCGCTAAATTTTTTTTGCCTGTAATTGATCTTCATATTCGACACAAATAAACTGCTAATGCATTGACAAAAATGTTTTGGGGGGTGGGGGGTGGATTAACCCCATTTGTACAGCCCCCCCCCCTGCTCTCCCTACTTTTACAAAGTTCCCTACGCCACTGTAAAAATACCATAAAAGATATGGATTGCAATTTATAAAAAGGCTACTGTGCAATTGCCCACAGACTGAAATATACTATCAATAACAGCTTTGTGCTACCTCCTGTCCTTTGGGGCTACAAAATTTCCCTTCAACCACACTCTGTTTTTCTTTCTTCTTTTAAGGAACAAGTTTTAAATTTTATTTAGAAAAATGCAACATTGAACTTTGAGGATCGCCCTTGCATTGTGGGGGAGTTGCCGGGGCTTGCGGTATACATCTAGCTTGACCCCAAGTTTCACACTCGTCTCAGACTGTACTGGATGTTTCAATTTGCTTGATCAGATGAAAACTTTTTAAACTATTAACTTTAGCACTATACTTACAGTGAGAGAGAGTTTTCTTATCACATGCAATTATTTTTTATGCCATAAATTTTATAATGGACCAAATATATAAAAAAAATGAAGAAATCACTTTTCATGGTGACTATATGCAAAATGTTCCAATGAATTTCGATCTTTAAACTTAGTCGCAAGAAACTGCACATGTATATTCACATAGTTATTTGACATTAAGTTTTGAGCAATTATTACTAATGATTGGGGACAATTCTTAAATTGCAAAAGTATAAATTAAGTACTGTGTGAAAGAAATCGTTTTGCAATTTAGGACTGTATAATAAAATGCGTGAAGATTAGTACCGTACTAATTATAACGTTTGTATTGTACTTTGGATTTTAAAACATGTTTTGACAATACGGTAGAATTTCTTGTTTTACTTTCAATTTTTCATAGTTTCACAAACAAACAGTTGGTTTTTATGTGAGTATTACTTTACTATTATTTTTCTTCGGTTAAAATAAACACCTGTATAAATTTCTGGTTAGTGCTGGTTTAGGATTTCATTAACCTGAGATCACTTGCCCAGGGTGTCTTGTACACCACAGCAATACAAAAATGTTCTATCTTTTTGAGCATGATGCATAGAACTGCATTTTTTTCAGTAGCTGTACATTATATACTATAAAACATCAGCTCTGTGTCTGTTATCCTTGCTCGGAGATGTTGGATTGCATGGACATTTGAAATTTCATCTGGCGTGTTAAGAAAATCCCATGATTGATTGCACTATATTTTTATTTTGAAGTGTCAAAAATAAAGTAAGTTTTTTAAATAGTTCCATTAATATTTTATTCAATTTCATAGATATATATCTAAATAGAATTTATTAAATTGATCCTATGCAAAGTGCTAATCGTTTAGTTTTTAAAATACACCTTGCAGATATTTTCGTAAAATCTTCCTTGGAGAGGGAGCAAAAGTGACTGTCACTCATTATACACCCTATCAACTGATTCTAAAAAGGAATTGAATTATTTTTCAAAAAATATCATAATTTCAGATTAATGAGAGCACTATATTAAATAACCTGATAATTCCAAGAACAAAAATTTGAAGAAATGTCTAAATTGGAGGCAGTTGTTTCTGCATTATGTGAAACAAATGCCGATCTAAATTCTTGTTTACAGTCTTTAACTGTCTAATATTAATAATGAAAAAATTTTATTACTAAAAAATGTGTTTAGTTTTATTTTACGGAAATATTGATTGTTTAATTCAGTAAATTCTTCCAACGTTCTAAAAATATGTTTCAATTAATTTAGAAGAAAAAATCCATAATTTTAGAAAAAAAAATGCTGAAATTTTGGTGCATTCTGTTAACACCCCACAAGTAAACAATGCATCAAAAATGTGAACGAGTGATCTCTGATTAATGCAAGACACCTGATTCTGTTTGCATAGTTTTGAAAGATATGTTTAATTGTGAGCAATATGACAATAAGAAATTAAACAAACAAACACGAACTAAAATAAAATAAGTAAATAATCATAAAACCAACCTAATAGAAAAGAAAAAAAACATTAAAAAAAAGTTGTACATCCCCTGAATTATAATCATTTAATCAAAATTCTTAAATGCCAAAACAGCAATAAATTTCCAAAAATCTTCATTTTTAAGTATCTCATTACATATTATGTTATCTTGTTATATATTATTTTATGTATCTTATTAAATGTTGTGCTAAAAAAAAATATGAAATATTTTGTAAATGACTTCAAAAGTTGGACTTTACTTTTATAATTATAATTTCTTGTATGGGTTATAAAATTTTTTTCAAATGTGCAGCTCTATATAAAATTTTTGTCGTAAATGTAACTGCATATCATAAGAATTTTTTTTTTTTTTTTTTTTTTTGGAAGCATAGCGCTAAAGCCAACAGTTTTTAAAAACTGTCTCTGATTGAACCAGTTTTTCACATTTATGTGACAGCTACTATATATATATATATATATTTATGTATATATATATAACAGGCATATATTTATATATATATAACAAGCATATATATAGATAGATATGCCTGTCTAATGTGACCACCTTCGGGAAGACCAAAACTGGTCACCTTACGAAAGCGATAAAGTGTGGTGGTTGTAAGCTTAATTGTAAAAAAGTGGTCACTTTAGCAGGTTCCACTGTATGTTTCTTGGGGGGGGGGGTAGGGAGGGATTTTTTTTTTTTTTTGATTACAGTGGAACCAGTCTAATGTGATCACCTTCGGGAAGACTAAAACTGGTCACCTTATGAAGGCAGTAAAGTGTGGTGCTTGTAAGCTTAATTGTAAAAAAGTGGTCACTTTAGCATGTTCCACTGTATTTCATTTTTTAATGTATTTAAAAAATAAATCAGCCTTGTAGTGTTTCCCATTTCCTGATCAGTTAACCCATATGCAGGTTTAAAAAAAAATTCATTATCATCAAAAACAAAACACATAAAACACAATTGATGCAAAACTCAACAAATCTAGAAATACAGTGCAACCTGCCATAGTGACTGTAATGTGACCACCTGTCTATTGTGATAACTTTTTTACAATTAAGCTTACAACCACCACACTTTACCACCTTTGTGAGGTGACCTCCTTTATAAGATGACCAGTTTTGGTCTTCCTAAAGGTGGTCACATCAGACAGGCCCCACTGTATATGTACTTATCTTGAATATTGGTGAAATTAAGCTATTTTTCAACCAAATAATTTTTCCCTTTGAAATATATATGTGTAAATTTTGAACTCGTATGATTTTGGGTAAAAGTATATGGACAAAACTTTTTTTTCAGCTAATGTATTATGTTTGAAAGCAAAGTCTTTATATTACAAATAATCATTAAAAATAAAGACTGGGTTTCTAAACAGATTTCACTTATCTCATTTTTTTCATTTTTTTTTATATGCCAAAATGAATTCATCCTTTTGACCTTGAAAAAAGAAAAATTCTTTCTTTCAAAGAATGTGGATAAAGTAGGCATAAATTTAAAAATTAATTACCTGCAACTATTGTTTACAGTTTTTTAAAATGAACCTAAAATGTATGGAATAAAAAAAGGATTTAGAAGATCAGAAATTCATTGACAGAGGAAAGAATGATTATGTAAAGAGCATACCAGAAAAGGTAATTTGTGGTGTACTGTAGAAGTAATGTTTAGTCAATGAAGGGGAAGAGACTAGAGATGAGTTTGGGCTCACCATTTAAAGTCCGAGAACTTCAAATCCGAGCCTGCCCGAGCCCAAAATTCTTGCTAATAGATAAATAAAAGTCAGTTATTTCATTGACAGAATATCATAAACTTTCCCTTTTCTGTAAATTAAAGACAATTGTAATAGGAAACCTTTAATGCACTTTCTAATTCTTTTTATTTGAGTTTATCAAATAATAATAATAAATTTATTGCTCCCATGAATCATTTTTAAAAATCTGCTTACAAGTCTGTCAATAAAGGAGAAATTTATCATGATCCTGAGCCTGTGCGAGTCCGAACATCTCTAGAAGGGACATGGGGGGTGAGCACACTATCCCCTCACTATTTCCAAGGAGAATGTTCAAAAGTTTTTTAAAGTATAAAAATTTTCATTTTTGATTTTTGCATGAGAAAAGAAGTCATAATAGAAGCCTTTTGAATCACCTAAGTAGACCTTAAGCCTCACTCTTTGTAAATGCTAAATAATGTAACACAAAATAAAACTTCAGAAAATGCTCTTAAATAAAAAAAACAATGAAGACTAAAATACACTTGTTTTAAAAATACAAAACGACAACAAATATTTTAAACACCCAATGAAATGTATAATCCTATTAAACCAAATTAATTATAAACAAGATTAAAATGTGGTGTTACCATAACCATCACATCATGGCATCATGCACATCAGTTAATCATCATTCAGATGCTTTTGTATGGTCTATTGCCAAATTAATGCATGATTCCCAGAACTGTAAATGGTGCTAATGATAGAAGTCCCACATTCATTAGGAATAGGTTTCAAAAGAATAATCTTCAAATAAAGTTCTAGAAATTTGTACTTTGACTAGTTCAAAATTCAGAACATTAAAATATTTGGCATTTAAAGTAGATGCCAGATGTGCCTCTTATAAATCAACATGTGACGACTTGAATTTGGAAAAAAATTCAAGTTTGATATATAAACCAGATAGTTTTTGCTATTTTTAGTATAATCTGTGTAAAGCCCAAGAGTTTTTTTTTCGAAACATCAATTAGATGGAAGCACTGTAATGATTCGGAGTCCTTTTGCAGCTATCCAAATTATGCCAATAGTCTCATCAACTGTAAAAGGAGTTATGACAGATATGCTCATACATAAGGCAAAAATGTTGCCTGCGGCCCTACTAATTATTCAGACCTTTTTACCCGAAAGGATAGTACTTCTAATGACCATATTCACCAAACATTTAAACCTGTGAGCTAGTAGATTAACTTGAGGAGTCTCAATGAAAATTCAGCAAAAAATTTATTAGGTCTTATAACCTCAGAACTTTATAAAAATGACACACACAATCTGTGTAAACAGGATTTTGTTAGCTATCGTATAAACTTTGAATGGCATTTCCATAAATATTTTAAGAGCCTTCAGCATCAATTACTTTTCAGTTTATTTAGGTAATTAAAAACAAATTAATTTCTTGATTATTAAAAGAAATGTAAGTAGGTTAGATCGTGCCTTTACATTTTGTTCAATATTTTCATTAGTGATAGTCTTTGCAAGGTTAATTTTATAAGGTTCATATTTCTTATTTTATGTGTTACATAAATGCTATTAAAAATTAGAAATTAAAAACATAAAGTTTTTAATAAAATGAAATCAATGTCTTATTTTTATTCAGTTGCAAATTATACGTGTAATTTTTTGCAAATCTGTATATTTATTCTGGTATAGGTAGGTGTTCGATTTAAAGCTCTCACAGGTTCGCGAGTTTGTAGCTGGAAAGATTTATCTAGACGTCGTTTGTCAGATGGAGGTAAATAATAATAATAAAAAGATTCTGTGTGTGTCCTGTTCTTCACATGGAATGACCCATATTAATGTATTTACTTTTGTTTTTTACTGATATTCAGTATTAAAGTATATTTTCTTTATTTTCATTAAGTTATCAGTTTGTCATAGAATTAAAAATTTGTTTAATATTGAATGTATGTTACTTCTGTCATAAGAAAAGTTTGTCTGTATCAGGCAGTATATTTAACACATAGACGCCATTCCATTTTAAAATATCTGTAAAAGATTCCTCAAATTACTATGCTTCTTATGGACTTAAATTCTTACATAGCACTTTATTAAATATTTTTAAGTCCAAAAACTTTACCATTTATTGTTATTAATTTATTTTTTGTTACATCCTGCAGCAGACACTGGTTTATCATCAGCTTGGGAGCTCAGTAGTCCTGATTCAAAAAGAAAAGAAACACTATGTGCAGAATTTCCTGAAATGCTACTGAATTCTGAGCAAACATGGATATTCCATGGTCAAGGGACAAACTTCTGCATGTGTGGAGGAAGTAAATTATTTAAAGACGAATCAGAAACACAGAGCAATTTAGTGTTGCAAGTGTCATCTACATGTACTTGTTAATAATCACTTTAGAAGAAATGTTCATTTAATCTGTGTGATTGAGTTTCATAAACTATGGGCTGGTCTTAGAGAAGAATCCCATTGAAAAAAATGAAATAGAATTTTTAAGTTATCAATTTTAGTCAAGTGCTTTCATGAAAGCTCGATTACTTTTTGACGAACCATGGTTGATAATTTCAATACTTCTTCTAAAGTGATTATTGAAAGATACATGAAACAGCATATGAGGACCTTCATTGCTATGTAAATCTGATTTATCTCTGAATAATCTATTCCCCCAAAAGTTTGTTCCATTACCATAGAATCACATAGTACTATCTAATCATGTCTGCCACACCACAAAATCAGTACGTCGGTGTATCTCCTTGTCCCTTGCATTAGAGATGCTTTTGAAGTTGGCCATACCATGGCTGAGTGGATAAAATACTGAAGGTGGTAGCTAGCTGAAGTATTAAGGTCCTACGTTCAGGCCTAGCATGCAGCTGTTGAAGCGGTCTGGAGTTTTGGTCGGTTTTATCCAGATGTAATATGAATATGCATTAGAACTCCTTAAAGTCCTATGACCAAGGCACCCTCCCTGCCTTAGATAGTAGGCAGATGCCCCTCGTGTAGGCTTGCCAGAAACACAAAACATGCTGAAGTTAGTTATGACCACAAGGATAGCATAAATGAAAATTTTTTGGGAGGATAGCCACACCAGATATTCAGGTGTTAAAATAGTGAAGTTTCTTCAGGTTTTTGAAAAAGTTTTTAAAAATAAATGGCTTTCTAAACCAAGTTCAGAGGGTATGTGCCCTCCTTCCCAACACTGCATCAGTGGTCAAAACTAATTCAATGTTGAGAAATAGCAACACCCTAGACAGTGGGAAACTGATCAGGGGATCCCCAGATATTTCTTTTATGTATCAGTTTTAAAGAATTTACCTATGTTGGCTTACTTAGTTTCAACCTTCTTAACAGTAAAAAAAAAAAAAAAAAAAAACTGAAGGAGAGCTCAGGGTTTTATTATGTTATAAACTTCCTCAGCAAAGTGTTTACCGGAATAAGAACACTCAAAAACTGGTATTTATTAAAATTAATTAAGAACTTTGTAAAATAACTAGAGATGTACCGAATACTTGGTATGTACTCATCTGATAACCAGCAGTTGTAATAATTTCAGTTTTTTAAAAGGTAATGAACTGTTTTGTGAACAATTATGCAAATACAAATAATATATGCAATAATTCATGAAAATTTAAATATTTAATTATAATACAACATATATATATACACAGTAGGTATAAAAAATAATAAGGGAAACCTCTAATGTGTAATTACTGCTAATCAAAATCTTACCATATATTTACACTAATAAAAGTAACTCATTTTTAAAGCTATGTAGGAAAATATTTTTTTTAAAGAAGGCAAAGAAAAAACCCCCAGAAAATACTCTGAAACGCTATTGAAAAGGTTTTAATAATTTAATGTATAGCTAACTATGATGCAAAACCACTAATTGTTTTAAATTTTCTATGGCCGAGTGGATAAGACACTGAACTTGGTAGATGGCCGAAGTGTGAAGGTCCCAGACTTGGGCCTACG
This sequence comes from Cheiracanthium punctorium, assembly GCA_038373885.1. Classification (NCBI taxonomy): domain Eukaryota; kingdom Metazoa; phylum Arthropoda; class Arachnida; order Araneae; family Cheiracanthiidae; genus Cheiracanthium; species Cheiracanthium punctorium. Next base: position 254,457 of record JAWZYV010000674.1, on the reverse strand, counting down.
TGTGGCTGTCATTCTAATGGTCTGGAGTTTTGGGCATTTTTCTCCATGTGAATACATGTTAGAACCCTTTAAAAAGTCCTCCATCCAAGACGCCCTCACCACCATAGACAGATCCCCTTCATGTAGGCTTACCATAGCACACAACACTGTAAATCTTCTATATAGTCTTTTATTATTCCCCTCACTGTAAGCAGTGCTAGAAAGTTCACGGAAAACTTTTTTAAAAATGTACAGAAAAATTGAAAGCTTTGAGTATTAATGTTATTGAGCCTAGTCTGTATTATATACACATGCTGTTGTGAAAACTCTGAAACACTTGGCAAAAAAGCATGCAGTTTGCCTACAGCTTCTGTCAATTTTATGAATTCGAGATGTTTACATAGTGATCTGAACCATCCAAAGTTGATAAATCATATTTGCTACATTCTATCATCTAACAAATCAAATGTTTTTTATATTATTTACAAAAGAATAACTATATTTCTAACTAAAGTTTAATGTTATTAATGATCAAAGATACATAAAACATTACGAGTACTAATGTTATACAATAAACTATAAGCAAATAAAATTAACATTGCATAGATATTAGGTAATCAAAGTAACTCAAACAGTATTTTAATAGTTAAAGTAAGTAAATTTTTTTAGTTCTCTCATGTATTTATGTATTAATTTTACAATTTTTTTTAATGGTGCAACTTCATCGATTTCTTTATAAAAATGACTTATAATTTTTAAAAATTAATTATTAAAACATTCTCTTTCTTTATAGGTTCATAATTAATCAAATTCAAGAAAAGAATGTTAATTTTTTTTTTGTGTGTGCTTGTGTAAAAATGTTTTCCTTATTTAATTATTGGTTTTTCTGAGTGTATCCTTTTTAGTACTTGTTCTATGTATAAAAAAAGCAAAAGTAAAATAGACTGACAAAAACATACCAACATGCCCCAAAAATCTGCAAATCATGGGCCAGTCACAAGTGATAAAACTGAATCGCAACAAACATAATAATTTATGAATGGAAAATGAACTATTTACAACTGCTGCGAATCTCATCATGGGCCACACAGAGCAATTTATATAAAAAAAAAAAAAAAAGGATTTTGCAAATGGCTTAGCAAAAAGCTCGAAAATCCACTTGGGGCCCATATCGTACTACAGTAAGCATAGTGAAGCAAGATATGTGAACTTAGATCTCCAACTGATGCTTGTGCAGAAAAAAGAACACTTGAATGTATATTGTTGCCAAAACCAAGAAAGAAAATTTAAAAAATAATAGTTACTAATTAATAAACTAAACATTAAAAATTAATGCCTTAATTATTTTGAAAAATGTGCTGTAATAGTCTCATATTTCAAATGTAAACCAAAATATGCCAACTGGGTATTATGTAAAAGTAATAATATGAGAGCTTAATTGGATGATATAGATTAAGAAAGTACTATCACTAACTACTACAACTATAAAAGATAAAAAATACACTAATAAAAAGTCACAGAACTTTCTTTAAAATAAATACACATACATATATGTATATTCTTTAAATTTTTTAAAATTTTAATTAAGTTTTACTCTTATATATCCAATGTACATGTAATAATAATTATAAGAGTTGATGGGCCTACAATTGTGTATTAAGTGCTTGCTGGAATTACTGTATTTATGAACATCTGTTAGCAAACATTGTTGGGAAATTAATTGTTAAAACTGCTTCCAGTGATTTAAAATTTGCATGCAGCTCATTGTAATATACAGCATATGTGAAATGCAGCTTATAATATGAATAATGTAGGTGGAAGACGTGTACAGATCTGACATTTATGCATTTTATGATATGAAAATTAAAAGGTGCTCTATTTAGAATCTGCTTGATCCTTTTTCATGCAATAAGATAAATTCTGTTTTTCCCCCCATTAACAAACAAACAAACAAAAAGATATTTAGTTGAAATCTGCTGTTAAAAATTTCTTAGCAACATAGTTTTCATTTAAATATTCCATCAAGACTTTATTATTAAATGATATCTGAATAAAGTACTTTATTTTAAAAAAACTGTTTTCTTTACATAGATTTTTGTATAGATACAACAAAGAGTTTGATGTTTCCCATAGTCTAAAATGTTTGGATAAAAAATATTTAAAAGGATGTCCTAGTGAAAAGGTGTTATCTGAAAAATCACCTTTATTCTATCCAGAATGTTTATTATTGAAGCATAAGCATGCGTAGGAAAATAATTTTTGTTTCACAAACCTGTGTAACAATTTAATTCAGTGAACTTTTGGGGGGGGGATGTGAATGTCAGTGGCAGATGAGAGAGAAGAGGGGGGATCAGGGAACTCCAGATGGATAATTTTAATTAATAGATTACAAATTTACTCTATTCTTGAAAGGAGGGCTTCAAAATGAAAAACCGCCCTGGGCTTCAGTCAACATTGAACAGTTTTATTAACACTATGATTTATGGCTCAATAATGATTGCTGTTGAAAGTGCATTACTTTGTTTTTTCCTATGATTTTAGAGTTTGATAATTTGCAGCATTTTTTTAGATCTTTATGCCTATAAAAAAAAAAAAAGAAAAAACTATTCTTAAGTGCATACCACCAATTTAACTCTCCAGAAGAAGTTTGAATGGAAAAGGAAAAATCACATCAAACAACCTGCTTTATTTAAAAGTGACAGGCAATAAAGAGAATAGCCCCTCTTTCCCTGCCTCCACTACCATTAAACACTTCCACTTATACATATTTTTTCTCCCTGATGAGTAACATGGTTACTGTGGAAACAATATCGAAAGTAGGTTTCCGTACATATGTAGAATTATTTTTCCATGATTCTCATTTGAGGCACTTTTAAATGAATGTATAAACATACATGAAAATTATATATGGACATGCTTTTTATAGTACAAACTAGCCCATAACGAAAACAGGTACTTACGGTTTACTTTGTTTTGTTATTATAATTTGGAAAAAAGTATGCTGGCATTTTGATTTATGTCAATATTTGATGGCATAATAAATCTGAAGAGCCATTTCCTCCCCTCATTGAGGGATAAAGAATCTCTAACTTCCCAACAAATTTTGTACATTAAGCTTACCTTAAAAGATTCAGTTCTTTTCATGTCCTTTTCCCATGATTCCTTTCATGTACATTAGTGAGGAAGCCAAATGTTCGTGACTAGGCTGAGATATCAAATTTCTGTTTGAGTAGATGTCTGTTGTGGGTATTTGGGTCTGACTCTAACCTGTAGATTTCCATCTAATTATCTTTTCATAAAAGGACTTATAATAAATAAGCCACAAACTCAAATACTCCTATACTAAATTATTTTTTTAAATGTGATAATTAGCTAGTAGTACTTTTATTTGTAGTAGAATGCTTCTGTTGCAGTCTCTGTAAGTGTTTAAAAAATTAATGTTGAGTAAAATTTAAATTCTAAACACTCAGTTGTAAATTTAAAACTGAAAATCTGACTAAGTTTCTCAATTGACGATTTTATATTTTTACAAGGTTAATTCTTTTTAAAGCATCTTCTGTTTTTTTTTCCCCCTTAATGTTGATACTCATTGTGTATAGTAACATATACTTCTGCTTATGCAACGAGGCTTTCTAAACAGAAAGGGTAATATTTTATTAGTAAATTGGTCAACTGCAGTTGAAAAGGCGCCTATGAAGGGAAAAGGACTTATGCTTTTAGTCATGTAGTTTTCCAAGAGTGATAGTCGCTGAAATAATTAAAATTAATTTAAATGCTCATTAGAATCGCTTGTTTATGAAGTGGCATTTTCTTGAGACTTCTCTGATAATCAATTTTATCTACAAATTGTTAAACACTTCAGAAAGTAAGGTTAGTAAAAATTTATGTTTTGAACACAGAAGCGCTGCAGTTTATAACTGCCGCCCCCCCCCCCCCAAAAAAAAAAAAAAATTGGCAGTTGCAAAGAATTCTGCTGCTCATACGTTAAAAAAGTATATATTCAACTGCTTCCCTTCAATTAAATTGAGTTTTAAATGAATTTCAATGTTGCAATCAGGATGCACATCGAAAATACTTAGCTTGGATTTCAGAGATTCAATTTCCGTGCAATTGGGTAAAAGCAATCACAATAATATAGAGAGCAAAAATTTTATGTGAGTTAGTGCCATAATGTGATCAAAATACAGTACTTCATGAACAGTATGCTATCACAATTGCTTGTTTTCCGTAAGTTAAATTGTTTCAATTGGTTTTCGGTACAGATATCTAAATATCCAGTGAAATTCTGATATTTCGATTGCCTTTGACACAATCTTGATTCCAACAAAAGGAAAACTCCCTAGTTTGTCATATGTTAGCCGAAACTCACTTAAACTTACTGCATTTAGTACTATTCTGTCTTGACTAATCTTTAGAATTGTTCTAAGCATTTGTTCGATAAAGTAATCTTGTAACTTAACTGGTTGTAACTAAAATTTTCTCATAATTACTATCTGTATCATAGAACAAATTCTTTTTGTCTGCATCCTGTTCTGTACAGCAAGTTTAAAAGAGAAGTGAATACACATTTCGTAGTAGGATAATAAACCACCTCATAGGCCTAACTTACTAAGGACAAGAGGGGGCTATTCCCCTCCCCTCCACCAAATATTTCAAGAAAAGATTATCACCTATTTGAAAATACTTTCTACAATAAGAAACATTTTGCCCCCCGTTACATGCCAATATACGCCAATGTACCCCCCCTGCCTACTTGAACAATTGCAATTAACACGAACAATTAATTTCTTGTGTGTAGTGACATGATTAAGCTCTCTCACCAGTAAGAGAAAACGATTCCTGATTCCCCTAACCTTAGGAAAACAAGGGTATTCAAGAAAATATAAATCTATTTGATCTGTTAGAAGAAACGTATATGTTTGAGATAGTTACAATCATTGAATAGAAATATGCATTACAACAAACAATTATGTTTTTTGGCTGCATATATTCAACAGAAGGACTAGAACTCTTTGAAAGTCCCTTGGGATGCCAAGTCTATCGATGGTAGATATGATTCTCATGTTAGATATTAATGAGACTACTTGATTTTTACGAACTCGTCCTTTTCAGAGAGGCATTTAAAATGTTTTGTTAAATGTATTAAACAAGTTGTAATAAAGAGTAACAGAACATGTACAGCTGCGGAAAAAAAAAAGGCCCACTTGCTCTTTATTTCGCCATCGTTCGTCGTATAGCAAAGTTATATATACCATTCGTTTGCAAATAACGCGTACTTTAATTTACTATTAATTTAATTTGCATAAGGGGCCGTCTTCATATTTAATTCTGCATCAACTTCGTTTTTCTCAATGGCAACCTCATATTTAAACTTTATTAAACGAAAGAAAACCTTCAAATTACCCTAAATATAAATTTTCACCAATTTTCTACGATAATTTCCGGAGATATTGCGAATTAATTTTTGCGCGTTTTTAAGGGACTTTCTGCAAATTGAAAAACGCTCATAACTCACTCATTTTCTGTCCAAATTTATTGAAAATTGGTGTCCGGGGTTAAAATGAGCTAAATTTTTGAAATATGAAGTGAAATCTAGGGGTTGCTATTGAGAAAAAAAAAGTTGGTGCGAATTTTAATATGTAGATGGTCCCTTATGCAATTTTTATGCATAGCAAATTAAGTGTGCGTCAATCGTAAACGATTGGTATCTGTAACTTTGCTGTGCGACGAACGACGGCCGAAAAATGTACAAGTGGGCCTTCTGTTTTTTCCGCAGCTGTACATAGTGAGATTAGCTTATATACTTATTAACCTTTTTGCGTTTATTGTTCTACATATGGGACACCCAAATTTTAATATTTTTACTGTTTGATATATTCATAATTGTTATTCAATTTTCGTATAATTAACTCGTGAGTATTTAATCTTATTTTCACAAAATGCTTAAGATTACAAATTGAGACATGAAATTGTCACTGTTATTCATATTCTTTTAAAGTAAAAATACAAATTGTCCATACACAGTTGTCACAGAAATTTATTTGTAACTGCAGGCATCATCAAAAACTGATGATAATAGTTTGGGCGCTAATAGGTTAAATGTATTTAAACTAACTTTTCCTGCAACAGGATAACTTCATAACAACATGGGATACACATTACAATGTTTAATTTTTTATATTTCCAGGGAAAGAGATAATTATTTCACAGAGTTCTTGATATTTATTAGCCATCGTCATTCGATTATGGATATCTTTAGTAGACTGGATATTTTGAGGAAAATATTTTAATGCAGTGGTGTATGTGCAGTAGGGAGTAGTGTTATCTAGCAGTTCTTGCTATTTTCAATATCCCAAGACAATTGCATTTTCTAAAATTATTTGTTGTTTCTAATGCCTTCTGTCTGAGTACCGGCGCTAGATTCCCACATATGGGACAGCGATGGGCGAAATTGAGCATATTCTATTCTATTGAGCCACCAGTGGAAAGAAGACAATATATTGAGGAAACAATATGTCCAATCAATAGTAACAATCATATAAATGATGATTGGATTGAGTCAAAAGCGGCTTCAGTGAGAGGGCATGCCCCCACTCGAACTTTTATTTTAAACTCTAGATTCCCATACTTCATAGTTTTATACTTCATAGTCTTATACCAATAATATGCTCCTGCATGAGTACTTTAAAGGTAGGCGAGGGGTTCTTGCCACCCCCCGTACCCAGGGGGTCCGATCCCCTCCCCCCCGAAATTTATAATTTTGTTAACAAAATAATAATGATGAAATCTTTGTGAAAAATTCAGCCTTTTTCAGTTTGGTCCCCCTCCGAAATTTTTTCTGGGTACAGCCCTGATGTTCAGTGTCGTTATCCACTCGGCCATAGTGGGGCCCTAATTTTTGTAGTGAAAAATTCACTTTGTGCGTATTCTTAATCCCCCCCCCCTACAGTATAGATATATGTTGAGATAAAGTTAAGATAAAACATTTAAACTATGTGAGAAAACTAACCTTCGAACGTCATTGTTATGTTAGAGACAAAAATATTTGATATGTAGATAATATCAATATTACACTTTTTCTGATGTTCATCCGGCTAAACAAAAGTTTGCTGCGATATCATCATCGATTCGTATAGACTTTCGTCTTTCCAATTTGTTTAAAGAGAAGTCGAACTCGGTTGAGGTTCATTCGTAATCATGCATCTAATTACGAATTGAAAAGTGGCGACGAATCTTCTGCGAAATCTTTAACATTTTCTTTAGTTGTTGCTAATGCATTTACTTTTCCAGAGAAATGCTAAGAATAGTTGTCTGAAGTGTGGTTCCAGAAATTCAAGTATTGTGGAACATATCATTTTCGATGATTCTGTTTGACATTGCGGCACGTTTTCAGAGAATCACAATCGTATCCCATCGCCTTTTCTAAATAATTTTAATTAGCTGAAAGCTCATTTAATGTGCAAGTTTTTGAATTTTAATTTTTACAAGTGTTTTCAGAAACCGTTGGTTCGAAATATTATCCAGTACTATGTAATTATTTGTTTGCTTTTGGCCTCTCGTTTGGTTTTATTTTCTAACAGTCTACGTCAGCGATTCTCAACCTTTTAACGTCGCGCCCCCCAACTCAGGCTAATTTACGGTGGCGCGCCCCCCTTCACGTTTTCAGCATACATTCAGTTTTTTAATCTTTAACAATGAACATTTAGTCGAATTTTCTACAAAATAATGTTATCTGTCGTCAAGTTTGAATGAATATTTTAAGCGAAAATGGATGTATTTTTGAGTAAAAATGAGAATAAATAAGATGATTTTTTATACATGCAATAAGATGATTTTTTAAAACTACTTGCTCTTTGGCTTTTCTTGGGCCCCCTGCAAACGCTCTGCGCCCCCCTTGGGGGCGCGCCCCACAGGCTGAGAAACGCTGGTCTACGTCATATATATAGTGGCTGCATGGTGTGAGGATGGTTTCTGTGGCATAATTCATATATATAGTATTCGTGCTACTTCTTTGGGGGGGGGGATTTTAATATACATCCCATAAGGATTGGGATAGACTTTAAGGGGAGGTAAAGTATATAATAAAGATTCAAATTCACTCGGCAATATGTGGTGAAAAATATCGTTTTCGGTTACCTTTTTAATAATCACTCTGCGAAAAGTGTTGAAGTGTACGTCTAATTTCTTAATCGACTTTCATTGACATTGGGCTTGTCTATGAGAATTTCATCAATGAAATGAAAAAAAAATTTAAATGTCAATTTTAGTCAAGTGCTTTCTGTGAAAGAACCATTAGTTTTTGACAAACCATAGTCGGAAAGTTCACGGTTATTTCAACACGTCTTCCAAAGTGATTATTAACGGTGTTATTCAAAAAAATCATGTGATTTTGGTACATAATTACAAATAAACTAATTATGCCAGGCACTTTAAAATTTTGAAACTGTCTCTTTACAAGCTGTACCACATACTGAGAAAAACGATAAACCGGTATCAGTTTCAAAACTTTTAGAAAAAATTCTTAAAAATCGGAAATTTTCGCAAAGCGTGTCACTCATCGAAAAATCTTGCAGCTCAGATCCATGTTTAAGAATTTTTTCTCAAAATTTCACAAAAGCCACAGATTTTTCGCTTATCGCAGTGTGTAAAGCAGCTTATGAAGAACCATCTGGAATTTTTTGGAGACCATGGTGCTATTAGTTTATTTCAATTTGTGTACAAAGACTAAAAATAGAGTTCTTTTTTTTCGAAGAACAGCCTTAACAGCCATCTGAAGATGACGTTTCCAACCCCACATCCCTATGTGATTCTAAACATCCGTTTAAAGTTTGTCCCAATGTATACGGGTCACACTCTACGTACGCGTGTGTATATATATCATACATATACACATACACTAGCTGAAGTACCCTCGTTGACGGGTTAATATATCTCGCAGATCTTCGAAAAGTGAATTTTAGTTTGCATTGTGGCGCTATAAAGAAGGGAATTAGCATATTGGTATAGGTATAGCACGAATTCATATATATAGTATTCGTGCTACTTCTTTGGGGGGGCATTTTAATATACATCCCATAAGGATTGGGATAGACTTTAAGGGGAGGTAAAGTATATAATAAAGATTCAAACACTCAGCAATATGTGGTGAAAAATATCGTTTTCGGTTACCTTTTTAATAATCACTCTGCGAAAAGTGTTGAAGTGTACGTCTAATTTCTTAATCGACTTTAATTGACATTGGGCTTGTCTATGAGAATTTCATCAATGAAATGAAAAAAAAAAATTAAATGTCAATTTTCAAGTGCTTTCTGTGAAAGAACCATTAGTTTTTGACAAACCATAGTCGGAAAGTTCACGGTTATTTCAATACGTCTTCCAAAGTGATTATTAACAGCCATCTGAAGATGACGTTTCCAACCCCACATCCCTATGCGGTTCTAAATCCTTATTATGTCCCCCACATCCGTTTAAAGTTTGTCCCAATGTATACGGGTCACACTCTACGTACGCGTGTGTATATATACCATACATATAGACATACACTAGCTGAAGTACCCTCGTTGACGGGTTAATATATCTCGCAGATCTTCGAAAAGTGAATTTTAGTTTGCATTGTGGCGCTATAAAGAAGGAAATTAGCATATTGGCATAGGTATAGGAGACAAAGAAATATCATCTCTGTATCGTAAAAAATATTGCAGGTTAAAAAGTATTGATACAATTTTCTTTTGTCAAATTATCAATTAATAAATCTTTTTTATTTAAGTGGAATGATTTTTTAACACCAAGAGATCATTTAAAGTTACACTAAAAGGCCAAATACATGAAATGGACATTGAACTGAAAAGCGAATATTTGCGAAATGCTTTTTAATGTCAAGCTGTCTTTATTTAACGTTGCAACGTTTGACTTTATTACATTTAGATGATTTTACGTGATGTGCAAAAGCTTTTCCCAACTTACGTCATACCTGAAAAAAAAGGATTAAAAAATTTAAAGTCTACATCTTTAATTGAGTAACCACCTACTACGAAACAAAATTTCAATTCAGTCTCATTAACCGTTTTCAAGTAATACACACAAAAAAAATTTACACTATTTTTACAGAATTTGAAAATATTTTTTGATTTCGAAAAAGTTCAAATATTATAATTCAATTCCAGCTATTGCCTTGTCTGTTACTGGATTTTGATTAACTTTATATATTTTAACATGATCCTTTAGGAAAATTTTACATAATTTTTCCACACACAAAAAATAAGTAAATAAATAAAAATTTTAAAATTTTGAAAGAAAAAATTGAGGGTCCTGCTATTTATGTTGAGTAACCAACTATCACATTAAAAAATGTCATTTCATTAGCTTCAGTCGCCGTTACGTAATATTCAAACAAACAATAAAAGGGAATTTTTGCAGTACCTTAAAATTTGTTTAAATTTTTGAAAAATAATCGATACATATTGTTTGTGGTGAGTCACTACCACCTACCTCTTCATGTCACCAAATTTCATTCGACTGGAATTATATATACCAAGCCGTTTTTGTGAAAAATTAATATAAATGAGTAAAAACGCAGGATTTGTAAAGAAAGTCAGTATTATATGTTGTAGGGTATACTATATTTACTTTGTGCACAAATAGAATGTGTTGAGTTGGAAGTAACTGCATTCTTGTTATAACATCATGCTACTTTGGATTAAATGTCACAAGAGAGGATTCAATGCAAGCCGTAGCGCGGATCAGTTTGTGATAGGTTGTATATAAACGATAAATTTATATCTCAATAAACATAACAATGACTGACTGGAATTTTATGAAAAATGACTGAAAATCCTGGAATAGTTAGGGAAACTTTGTTCCAGATATTCAGTGGAACTCTGAGTCATTGACTTCCGGATTTAGTTGGAAGAGCTAGAAGCCCGAGGGCCTATGACTAGGGATGGACACGAGACCGAAAATATTTCTGTCTCGTCTCGTCTCGCATCCATCTCTACCTGTGACTCCCCATAATTTGAATTTTCTTAAAATAGTAGTAAATTAAGTCTCTTTGATAAAAACTTCTATTTGAACATCCCCAAAATTTTTTTGTGGCTACGCGTGTAGTAAATAGTTTTGGACAACTTTTTCGTAAATTTAGCTACTGTGCGTCGGGGTGCAAACTTTTATTTGTCGCTCCTCCATTCTGTAATTCATCAGCGTGACTTCTTACTTTGAGGCAGGCTACCTGAATTCGCTTGATGGGTCCCTGTCACACATCCAAAAATATCGTTCAAAAGCATCTTCTGGAGTCTCTACTTTGCAGATTTTTGTCATCCTCCTGATTATGCCTGGGTTATAGCCGCCATCATACTTTTCCTTAACTCGGTACCTTGAGTTATATAAGCTCTTTTCAAACACGCTTTTTAATATTTTTATGCTGATTATCAGGCTAATGAAATTTGAATGAATCTCATGGTTGATATAGTGTTGTTATAAACTTTTACAGACTAGAGCAAAAATCGCTTAATACGTATTTTGTTCTCATTGCTTTACAAATTTCATGCAATCGGAGTAATTTGTACACAGACTTTAACAATATGGGATACATCAATGATTCTGTAGTTGGGGATACAGCTCACATCTTGGGAACAAAAAGAATACGAATAGTAATGATTAAGCTATTCTGTATAATATAAATTCGGAAAACATTATTTTTAGCTAATAACTATCTGCTTTTTACCTCGTGCCCGGATGATCCGAATGATCCCGGAATCCTAAATATTACGATAAAAGGAAGTTTCTTAAAATGACTTATGCAAAAAGGGTTCTATATTTAGGCACTTTCGGTGTTTTTCAATAGTTGCATTATTGGTTTGACTCGTCCATGGGAATATTGCAGAATAGTTTTCTATTCTTTATTTTATATATAATGGAGAACTTCCCCCACCCCCCTCCACGGAAAACTGGTAGTTTAAACGGGAAGCATATGGGTCATTTTCAAAATTCGGTGCCATTTGCTGTCCGCTTTAAAAAATTTTACAAGGTATAAGAAAATTTAAATGATTCTTCTTTTTATGATGGTTTTTATCAGGCAGTTTCCAGTACTGAAACAGTATATTAAAAAACATGCTATTCAATAAAATTTTTTAAAAGAAATGAGTAGAGAAGATACTGAAATATAGCTGTCCGAATCATAGAACATAAAACGTGTTATGCAGAATTACTGCCCCAAAACTTAAATTTCTGCCCTGGCATGCTTTAACATTGTGAAATGGAGTTTACGTTACATTATGAAAAGTTTTTTTTTTTTTTTAAGGTTTTAAGAGAAATACAAGACTTTTGGTAATTAAATATAGCTGTCTGGACATTGATGTTATGTCTGTTACCATACATTATTTTCAAATTTTTAAACAACAAAATTGAAATTTGAATGTCCGGATAGAATAGCAATACCTGTTTACCATCAGAGCATGGTCGAAAAAGAAGTATAAACAGACTTCTTGAGTTTTTGGCATTTGACTGAAAAAGCAAAAGCCTATTTGTGATAAGTATTTTTATTGCATGTCGTGTCTGTTACCTTAATTAGTTGTATAAAATACATTTATTTGTTTGTTAATTCAATTGATTAATATAGGTAATTAGCATTTTAGCCCAAATTAATGTCTTTTTTTCAAGTTCTTGTGGAATTATTTAGACTCATGAATTTTTGTTCTTTGAACTGTCATGTCTGTTACTATAATAAGTGACAAACATGACAAACAAAAATTTATAAAAAAATGAAAAATATTTTTAAATGGGAAAGACTATATTATATGGACAAAAGAACTCTATACTTATGTAATACATCACTTTGCATTATTTTGTAATAAACATAAGCGTAACAAATTACAAAGGAAATGTCCGGTAACAGACATGACAAATTTCATCAAGTCTGATAATGGAAAAATCGAATAAAAAAAAAAAAGGAAGAAATAATACTCAAATAATGTTCAGAAACAAGGTATGTTTTATATTATGAAAAAAAAAATACTTATTTTTAAATTGTATTTTTGCTTTTTTAATTTCCAAATGGCGTCCAATTTTGAAAATACCCCATATACGTTGTTAGTGTTGTCATTAAAATTACAAACAGGTTTTAGAATAAGTAACCTAGGAATAATCCCTCCTCATCATTGATTTATCTTAAACAGATTTATTAGGTTTGCTTGTTTGCTTGCCAGGAGAGGACAGCTCGCGTCACTGAAAGCTATATATACGCCCTTCCCGGAATTTCCCGCCACAATTTGGAACTTCATCGTCAGAAATTTTTCACTTGCCAAAATTTAATGATTTATTATACAGTTACAAGATCTTTCTTGGCAACTTTCTTTCTGACAACTATTTCTTGAATATAAAACAATAATTCAACTAATAGAATGCAGCTCATTCACTTACAATATTTATACCCGCTTCTTTGAAGCCATTCTAAATGGGGAGGGAGGGACGAACTATTAAGATAAAAGGAAGTTTCTTAAAATGATTTATGCAAAAAGGGTTCTATATTTAGGCACTTTCGGTATTTTTCAACTTTCGGTTCTATTCATATAAAATTCGCGAAATCACCGATATCTTCATTTTCGCGAAAAGAAATTCTTTTACAGTAAACGTTGCTATACTTTGAGTATGTTTTATTTGTACTTCGTTGCTACATAGTGTATCAATTTGTTTTTGAATAGAAAATAAATACACATATTGGGTTGGCCCAAAAAAAAAAAAAAAAAAAAAAAAAAAAAAAAAAAGTTCATTTATTTGTCGTCTGATACAAATTAAAACTAGTAGACGATTTTGGGATTCGGAGGGGGGGGGGAATAAAACTACTCATTAGTAGGCAAGTGAGTTTTCTTTTCATAAAATGATTTTGAACAAATTTATTATTTACATAGTTATTTTGATGTTAAAGATGGACAAGAAGAAGCAAACTATTCAGCATAAGATACCTTATTTGTTTCAAGAAACATAAAGGTGCTACTGAAATGAAGAAATTTTTTTTGTCAAGGTAGTGGAGAAGGTGTTGTGATTCATTAATCCAATAAAATAGATAGGGTTGAGAATGGGGTGGAAGATGCAAGTGTGAAAACTTCTAAAACCACATTTAAGAAATTTAGCCTGGAGGAGTTAGAAAGCTGTCCGATGTGTTTCCCTTGGGCTTTAATTATTTTAACTTTTAGTCATTTACTGTAGAAAATGGGGGCACCTGTAAAATAATTAGGAAAACCCCGATTTATGTTACTGCATACACATTTATTCAAAGCTCTTCGTACTATTTGCAGAGTAATTTAACTAAATTGGTTTGTATTACTAAAATTTATTTTAAATTATAATTTGAATTTCAATTGTTAAATAGAGTTGAAAGAAGCTTATTCAGTTTTATCTAATCAGATGTGTTAGCCTCATATATAAAAAGAATTATTTTCTATTACAGTTTCACGGAGGACAGGCAACCGACCTATTTGGTTTACGGTTTGTTTTTTGCCTGTACCCAACTGCTCATTTATTAATTTCAGAATTGGTTGCATTTGTAAAGATAACATTAATGGCATTGGTTGCAAAAAAATAAAATAAAATAAATGAAAATAAAATATTTACAAAAATGAACTTTCCATGCAAGGCATGAGTTGAGTGAAATGAAACAAACTTGTGCTCCCAATTTCCATTGTCACGTAAGATTTGCCAAGTCTTGTAACTTAACACGAGAGGACAGCCCAGTTTAAACAAGTTATTATTGTTACTTCTTATGTGTGTTTACTTCTTATGTGTGTTTTTTACAAAGTTTTTTAATTACTTTATCGTTTAACACCAGTATTTTGAGTGTTTTTTCAGTTATTATTGTTATTATTTTTTTCTCAATAGTTAAGATTTTAAGAAATTATGGGTATAAGGAAAAGATTTCCTTAAAAAAGGCAATTGAAATAGGCTCATTTAAAATTATACTGTGATTTGCTTACAATTATGATTTTTGTCAACTGATTTTTGATATTTTAAATTCCAAGGCGTTTTTGATTGTAAGTAAAGACAAGAGTTTTCAAAATGGAAAATTTATAATTGACATTTTTCAAACTTTGTTTAAAATTTTAAATTAAAAGGTTTGCTCTCTGATAGTGAAGATAAAAACGTTAAAAAAATCAATCAGAGAAGACGGTCCTAATCTGAAGAAGGTTAAAGAGAAGGCAAAGGGTTCAAGATGAAAGTTTGGTTTCTTCGATCAAGGTTATGCAATTTACTATTTTAGAGAGCAGACGAAGAATTGAATTATGTAATTAGTCAGTTTTTAAAGTTTGGCTCGGAGCTTTTTAATTTTAAATGTGTATGTCAGGCAGCTAGTCTGTAACCTAATCTTATAGTATCTTGAGGGCTGAAGTTAGAAATTGGGAGAAATTGGTTCTTTATGTGTTCTCGAAATTAAAAATGGGGAAGGACTTTGCAAAGATGGAAGTTCTTACGCTGTCTAAAGAGAAACAAATAGATCGCAAAACACTACTTCAATCGGATAATAGAAAAATACTTAGGTTTATTTGCAATTTTGAATTCATTTTGGCAGAGGCTTTTTGAAAGTGAAGCTCACAGGTATTCCATTGTTCCAATTTTGTCAGCAGCAAAATTTGAGGGAGAATTCCTGTCTGCATGAAATACTTTTATTGATCTTTTTGCATGCGATGTTCCAAAAGTTTATTATAATTGGCTACTTCATAACCTTTTATGTAATTGTAAAATTTAAGTAGAAAGTAAACGAGAACCTGTGTTTGTGTGTATTTTATATGTAGATATGTATTTAAACTCTTTGACTTATTGAAATCGAAACCCTTGAATTCACGTGAAAGTTAAGAACTTTCATTCAACTAAGAAAGAATTATTTTCCTCTTCTATGTTTAATTTTAGAAATAAATTTAAAATATGTATAACCAGTATTTATTAATTGGTATCGTCTCATATATGTATGTGTGTGTGTATATTTATATATATGTATTTATACTCTTTGAATTATTGAAATCGAAACCTCTGAATTCATGTGAGCGTTCAGTCTTTGCGCCTTGCATATTTAAAAACAGCTGAACCTTTTCTCAGAATGGTTTCTCTGTCTAAAATCTCTGTTTCTCTAAAATGCTATCGATTTTTATCTGTCCTAATTCAAGCTTCTTATAATTAAGGAATAAATATGAAATAGACTTATTAAAATGACATAAGAAATCATCGAATCCATTAACTTTGAATAGAATTACTCGATGTTATTTAACAATCCCCGAAACATCTTACGCTACAGGAATCTAATGGAGACAATTTTCTTTTTACTTAAAGTAATTATAACAAGTATGGAATTTTCGGTTTATCTCGGTCGACATTTGCAATCTCTCCTCCAATCGACTAGTTTCGTCGAGTCTTTGTTTTTGCTAAGTCTCGAAGAAATCCTACTACTTTCGTAAAATATTTCTGTAGTAAAATGTTAATGCATCGAGTTCGGGATAAAATTTGTAAAATCTCAACTTTAGAAGGGAAGAAAGAGTACGAATCAAAATTCTGAATTGTTGAACATTTATATATTTTGAGTAAATTCTTCGTTGTTTTAAAACTGCTTTTTTCATTCAAGTGTCTTTTCGATGAACGAGTTCTAATAAGAGACGCTAACAAACCGAAATCAGATTAAAGAAATCTTCTGCTTTTAAGTAATTTTCTATTATGTAAGGCTGTCGCCTGGCGTTTCCATTGTCTTTTTCCCGTGGTGTTTTCGCCCCCGACGATTTTAATTCCTTCCATTTCAAAGTTTTCGTCACCGAGTTCAAAAGCATTAAAATTCACGGGCGCTCGTTTGTTAGCGTCGGAGCATTACTGATTGGGAAATCTTTGAAAGGGCTAATGCACGCATGCCGAATTGGAGCGGACATTTTTAAATGGCTTTCCACTTAATAGACGTAAAAAAAAAATCTTTCCGTTTGCTGATAATTTCTGTATGTCGTTTACGAAGCAAAAAATGAAAAAGTTCTAATCTGTGTGCTTTTGTCGAAGAGTAATCCCCGTCGTTTGATCAACTACAAATGTTTCTTCCGACGGATTAAAAATTTTTCCCGAATGGCGTAAATCCAAGTTAGTTATTTCAAGAATTAACGGAAGACTTTTGTCTTTTAGAAACTGAAGCTGTGCATGAATATTTCTTAAGTCATTTTGTTTTGTTCCGAGCATTAGTAGTTTCCGCTGAAAGCTTAGTTGACTTTTGTCTTCAGTATGTTCGGGAAGTGTTTCGCGCCTAAACCGAAACAAGAAAAATGTGCACGAGCATCTCCCGCCTTCAGAAAATTAATAGAAAATTCCTAATAAAGATGCTTTGCTTTATTGTAAGAGACCCGACGGCCAGAAGATGAAAACAGAGAATTCTCTGCAAAATTCTAAACCAGATTACCGCCCCCTTGTTTATGATTTTCAATAAAAGGACTTGACTGCCTTCTCCGATGTCGATTGGCAAGGATGATTTTTTCGCCAATTTCAACAGCCACTTTTATTTTACTTTTTAAAATTGATACATTCCAATCCGCAGTGACTCCCTCCTCTCGTTCTTTCCTCGCCTGTAAGATCTTTTTTTCAGCTGATTTCTGATCATGTATTTTTCGATACTGGTAATTGAGTGACATCGCTGTAGAATGGATGCTTTTGTAAGCTGTTGGCTTTTTCGAAAATCGCATCCACCTTTAGTCTCGAGTACTTTTGTTTTCTATGTCTTCGTCAACATATGTAGGAGCTTTTTTCTTAAAATTTTAGGTTTGTTACGGAGGTTTGTCTCTTGCACCGAGGGCATCCAATAAACTAGCGTGTTGGACGCGTACAGGATTTGGCGTTTTCTTGATGCTGAGCAATGAAGACGGTTATTTTTTTCGCTACAAAAATAGATGCAGATCTTGTTTTTACAGCTTAATGCCGCGTAGAAAATAGCCAGTGTATCTTTTTCAATGTAAAGGTTACAGATCTGGAGTGTAGTTAGTATTTACGTGTTGGCGAGTATTTAATTATTGAGTGCTCCGCTTTTTTTTCTTTTTTTTTTCTTTAAAGCGAAAAGTATGCGTATTAAATGTCGATTTTACTTCGCGTACTGAATGATAGTTTTTTAGAAAATAGGCTTGAAAATCATTTTCCGTACTATAAAAAGCTTTTTCTGTCGCGTTGTGTCGAATTTTATAAATCTGTAGATGTACGCTTTGTTACATTTTGCTTTTGCTTGGTAAGTATTTTGAAAAGGAGACGAATATGTCAATATAGATAAAAATGTCGAACCATACTACTAGAAATCTTCCCCCCCCCCCCAAAAAAAAAAAACGTCCAGTGATGCTAGTTTAAAAAATAGCGTATAGAGTTTGTGCGCATTAAACAGAACTTAGAAGCACACTCAAAAAAAAAAAAAATAAAGTATCAAACTTACGGGGGGGGGGGGGAAACTGCCAGCCAGGACGCCAGTTTATTTCCGTGTGATTTACAGAAGTCGTCCGAAATGTTTTACAGATTTTTTTCCGTACAAATAGTTTTTACCGTAAATTTGACGGAATTTTTTTGCTGTGCACTCACTTCAATTTAGGCAACTAACACATTGGTTAAATCCTGAGAAATTTTATTTATTTTTCAAAGCTTATACTGGTGTATATTTTCTCAAATTATTAAAATAGTTTAGTGGTGGTGCGGGGTGGGGGGGGGGGAGAGAGGGAGGGAGAAAGCTCATTAATGAATGAGCTGTTTATTTTACGGCATGGTTGTAAATGATTCGTTAATTATAATTTTTATGGATTTAGCAGCTAAAAATCTGTCTGTAAAAAAGATCGTAAGTTCGTAATTATAATTGAATTTTAATGCATTTTTTTCAGTGTATGTGGAACACTGTCAGAGTAAATATTTTTTTCCCACACAAATGTTGTTCTACCTAAGCTTAAGTATGTTCAATTTGAATATTATGCATCGTACACTGCAAAAAAGTCTCAAACTGGGAAAAAAAAAAAAAAAAAAACCTGTCCGACAAGACGCCAGTTTATTTCCATATATTTTACAGAAGTCTTCCTTACTTTTTTTTTTCCCGAATACAAGGATTTCTGTAAAATAAATTGAGAATCTGTAAAATTTACGAAAGACTCATGTAAAACGTACGGAAATACACTGGCGTCCTGGTTCACAGTTTCTTTCTGTAAATTTTACGGACTTTTTTTTTTTTTTTTTTGCAGTGTAGAGAATTGTAGTGTATTGCTATTGGATTACTGTAGTTTCTAACTTTCATAAGTATGTAAATGTGTATTTGTTGAAATGGGAGGGCTGAGGTTGTTTTAATTTTTATTTATTTTGAAACTTAAAATTAGTTTCTATTATACGAGATAAGCGGAACCTGCTAAAGTGACCACCTTGTTAAAAAGATCACCTGTCTATAGTGAACACTTTTGTACGCACGCAATTTCACTTTACAACCACCACCTCACTCTACCGCTTTCGTAAGGTGACCAGTTTTGTTCTTCCCGAAGGTGCTCAGATTAAACAGGTTCCTATAATAAAAGTTGGTAAAAATGAAGGTTCTTAGGTACCCTGATCGCTCTTTAAAGCTGATTAATTGGAGCGAAAAATTAAATAGTATTTTGACGTTTATATAATTTTCGCTTAAAATGTTCAGCAAATATGTGAAATGAACACTAACTTTTATTTCACGGCCTAAAATGCATATAATAAAAATATTAATAACTGAAATGCGCCTGAAGCATTTTAAATTCATATAATTTAATGAAATCATTTATGTTCATACTTAATTCTTATTATATAAGTTCGTTTCTCATGACATTCATTCTTAATTTTCAAGCAAATCCATTAAAAATAAAATGCGAGTTATGAGGTTTCGTTTCTATCTTCAGATGTATGTGACCATAGAAATAGTTGAGGAAACTTATAACACATACATTTTTAAAACTTTTATGATCGTCAGTGAGAAAAAAATGTCGCTCTGGACAGCTTTCTTCGAAATATTTGCAGACGTACTTTTTAGAAATTTTTGAGTTTTTTCAATATTTTTAAGCATATGATGTGTTTTGGATATGCCAATTAAGGAAAAAAACCAAACAAACAAACAAACAAAAAAAACCACAAGAACTCTTTGAAATTTTGTGCGTGCCAGATATTCTTATTGTAACTAATTTAAACTTTTTATTTATGAGCTTTGAAGATGTTTGTTTTCCACTATATCGTTATTATATCGAAAGAATCTATATTATTAAGAATCTATATTATCCCGTGTTTTTAACTTTTAAAATTTCTGCTTCCATGAGCAGAAATAAACGTCTCCTGTTTTTAATTTTCGAAATTTTTTTTATAAAATGTTTATGCCACAGAAACATTTCTGAAGCTATTTCTCTTGTACGTGCGTCTTCATTTGAACACCTTTTAAATTGCAAGTGCCCTGATGTGTATTAGAAATATCCCGATTATGAATAACTCCTGAGAGGAGAGGGTTTCATTAACTATGTCTTTAGTTTTAATTTTATGAAAAAAGTCGTTAAAATACTTCTTTCTGGTGTATTCAATATACATCCTGGATCGTTAAAAAGTTTAGCACTTGCATCTACCCATTCACTTCATCATCGGCTGAACGAAACTAGTTTTTAGAAAGTTAACTTATCGTAAAATCATAAAAAATCCAAACTTTTTTTTTTTTTGTTCCCAATGAATCTCGGAAAATATGCTTCATTTCTTCACGTGTGTTATCATTCTTCGATATGCTTGCCAGCCATGTCTGAGGTGCCAGGATTCGTCGAATTTGAAATATTCCTAATCTTCTTACGAGTGGTAATCTGACATAGAATCGTGTACGTGTTGCACCAGTCGAGCGAACAATCAGTTAATACGATAAGGCCAAAATGAATGCGTAAAGAGGGTGTTTTTGCTTTACCGTCTTATTTGGTGGTTCCCACCTCTCCTTTTTTATTTCGTCGTTTATTGGGTTGGTCCAATTGGGATATTTTATACATATATATATATTTTCTACATTTAATATATACACATACGCTGGTAAAATGAATTTAGGAAAATTAGACTGCTCTGAAAAATGCGTGTCCGAGTCGTGAGGATCTAAATTATAATGAATATTAGACTTGCAAACTATTTTCATACAAGAGTCAAATATCGAACTGTTCCCCTCCCCCCCCACCAAGTTGATCAAATTTACAAAAGGTAACTTTAAATATTTTCAGTCAATTTTTCTGAAACTTTTTGAACATCTTTTCTGTAATGTTTCCCAGGGAATGAAGTAAAAATGCGGTCCACTGTTATGAATAGGAGTAGTCTGTTCGAATATTTTTCTTACTGTGTATTCTTCACTAAGCTCTTACTTATATTTATTGATGTGGGTGTAAGATTTTAGTTCATCACGATTTATATTTGTATATACAGGATGTCCGGAAAACAGTAACCTGTTCCTTAAATATTGATCATAGGCATGCGCACCAAATTAAAAAGTTACGTAAAAGTAATGCACAGACTTTTGTGGTATTAAAATTTCTTAGAGATTAAACCTGAATAAATACAAAATTTAAATTTTTGTACGGCCCCCGTAAAAAATAAATAAATAAATAAATCCCAAATAGTAAAATGTGCCCCATGCACTAATTAGAGGGATGTACAAAGTTCCAGACTTTCATCATGAAAAGCTCCAGAGATATGTTTAAACAAAGCTACCAATAATAGCAAAAAGTATTATGTATTTATGCAATGATTGTTTTCTTTTGCAATGTGCGTACCATCCCTGAAACGCGATCATCCGAAGTGATGTTTCCCTTCGAGAGCCATTAAAAAGTGGCGTAAGTCAGCAAACATTTATTTTAATATCTACTACACTTTTCTGTATAAAATCCTCAAATTTTGTATATCATAAAATTAATGCAGGGGAGTTGGGGATTTTTTTTTTTTTTAACTATACATTTGCTATCACGGGACACGTCTAAATAATGGAAAAAAAAGCAAAAATTAAAAAAATTATAATTTTGGATTCCAAAAGTGTGCCCCTAATACACTATGCAATAAAAGTAAAATATTTCTGCATGATGATTCAGATAAAAAGTAATGATTAACAACTTACAACAATAATGCTATTTAGTTAACTATAATATTCAAAATAGAAAGTGAAACTCTTTATTTTAAGTGGGCAAGGATTAAATAAATGTATTGGGTGTAGACTTTTTTTTTGCCATATGTTTTTTTCAGCGTCTTTGTAACTGCAGTCGCAACGGGCGTTATCTACTAGTGTTATGCATATTTGGCATTAAAATTTTGAGTGCCTACTATTAAAGGTTATTGAAATAATATGTTTATTATTTTTATACACTGTGCTTTTGAACGGGGGTGGAGAAGACGGGCAAAACATGGTCGTGCACCCAGAGTTGGGCAAAATACATAAAAAATGTATTTTCGATAGAAAATACAAATTACATTTATTCAAACACAAAAAATTACAAAATACAAAATACTTTCTAATACTTTCAAAATGCACACAAAATACAAAATACGTCTAAAACTTCAATTAAGTAAAATTTTCTACAGAAACTTCTAGTTTATTTTATTCCAGTGTATTTTAAGATGAACAAACAAATGCAACAGTAGCGGTTTTTTTTTTTTTATATATACAGATGAATTTTTCCTGGAATAAATTGTATCTTAAAAGGCATGAAAGCAAAAATGTGTGACAAGTATTTATTGAACGTTATTTTTTAGTGATAATGAATGGAACTGAAATATAAAATTAAATATATTTCTAAACGAAGATGAGTTGAATTATATTTCTATTTTAAGATACATTCATAGCCTTACCTTGGCACAGTGGTTATGTCACTGAAAATGGTAGACGGCCGAAGTGTGAAGGGCCTGGGCTCGGGTCCCATCACGCAGCTGTTGATCTAACAGTCTGGATTTTTGGTAGTTTTTTTCCAGATGTAACGTGACTACGCTTTAGAACTCCTTAGAAAGTCCTCCTACTTAGGCACCCCCCCCAATCCTTGGCAGATTGCCCTAGTACAGCGTTGCCATAATCACGCAAACACACGATGCATTCATATATTACTACAAAAGAAAAGTGTGTCATTGTATTAATCTACTTCACAGTATGCAATTTAATAAGGAAATTTTGAAAAGGATTTTTAAACGATGGCATAATTATTTTAATTACTATGATTTAGAAAGAGAATAATTTGCTTTAAAAAACTAGTTTTTTGAACGAAAAGGATTTTTAAACGATGGCATAATTATTCTAAGCACTATGATTTAGAAAGAGAATAATTTGCTTTAAAAAAAAACTAGTTTTTTGAACGGATTATCGCTTAGTAAATTTCGTTTTGAAGCATTTATAATACCTGTAAAGCAAAAAGGTCTTTCGACAGGAGCACTAGTCGGCAAACTTGTGTTAAATTTCATGAAAACTTCTTTTACTGTCGGATATGAATTTAGAATTTTCAAATCTGTTGATTTTTCAGAAAGAAACTGCAGCAGTTCAAGTTCAACCGCATTTTGAGAATTTGTGGTATTTGGTTTGGAGTCATTAAATTCAAACCAATCATCATCATCATTCGTAGTAGTTTTATCGTCAACTTCTCTCGTATCACTCTGAAATTACTTATAATTTGATAAGGACATTAAAAATTGAAAAGTTTACTGAAATGTTTCATTTATTTCATCCAAGTTAATAAAATAAAACCTTAAATTATGTTAAGAAGTAGTTTTGAATGTTGTAGTAGTTTTGAATGTTCCACTTACGATAGATCTTTTGGGTTGGAAAAGCTTAGCTTTCTCATTTGCATCTACAAATAAAATTTGAAAACTTTTTCCACTGAGAGTTGCCCGACTTGCAAACTCATCTAAACTGGAAGCTTGATCCATCTCGTAATAAAACAGGGTTTCTACAGACCTGGAAAGTCGGGGAATATCAGGGAAGTCAGGGAAATGAGTTTTGGTCAGGGAAAGTCAGGGATTTAGGAAAAAGTCAGGGAAATTTGTAGAAATTGAAGAAAGGTCAGGGAAATGCAAGAATATTTGAATTTTGCGGCAAAATCAAGAAAATACTTCCTGTTTGAACCAAATTGTAGAAATTGTTTTGTTTTCATTTTCTTATTTAACCTTATAAATAATTTTAAAATTTGTCCTTTATTATTATATCTTGTTCAGTTGAAATATTCTTAATTTTATCCTAAATTATTATCAAACGTGGTTTTTGTTAGAGTCCAGTGATGTCAAATAATATTTTTGTGTATATTGATTTTATTATTATTATTTGTAAAATAGGGGCAAAATATATAAAAAGTTATTAATTAAAGGATGTAATATTAAAAATAGAAACGCGAAATTCAGAAAAGCACGCTAGATAAAAAGTCAGGGAAGAGCATAATAGATGTCAGGGAAGCAAAAGCTGTGAAATCTGTAGAAACCCTGTATAACTTCAGAAATGCTGACTGGCTTATTTTTTTTGTAACTTGGTGACGCATTTGGAGTTACTTATAAATTCTTTTTCAGAAATCCAATGAATATTACTGAAACATGTTTTTCTGCTTTTTCAGCTTCATTTACATTTGTGAATCAGTTATCAGCAATACAGAAAGCCTCCTAGACCAAATATCATTGAACTAATCTAAATAGGCGTGCAAGATTTCCCCCCTCCTTCCCGCTTAACATAACCTAAGCGTCGAAAAAATCCTACCACCTCTATTTACCATGTATAACACTAAAATAGTGCAGATGCAGCAGAATTGTTAATGCCGTGAACTGGGGAAAAATTAATGACATCAGTTCTATTATTTTTGTTTGATTTTCTCAAATCAATCTAATTTTGGTAAGATTAATTTAACTTCAAAATGAAAAATGTATTTTCAGTATTTTGAAAATACAAAAAGCATTGAAAATGTATTTTAAAATACATTTTCAAAATACTTTGCTTTTTCTTGTGAAAATACAAATGTATTTTGAAAATAGTATTTCAAATACATGTATTTGCGATACTGCCCAACTCTGCGTGCACCTTGCATAGATAGGGGAAGTTCACAATATTGTACAATTTAATGGAGTTGTGAGGATTATATGTAGCTATGAAGAAAGTTGATTTCGGCTATTTGAAAAATCTAATTATCATTGAATGAAATGTATTTTTCTTTTGTTCCTTATGCAAGTGATCGGCCACTGATTTATGTCAGATGTGATTTATGTCTTTGTGCTCGCAGACTGTCTCCTTCAAATAAGTTTTTACATTTTCATTAACATTATTTTATGGAGTTATTAATATTTTGTACACATGAAAAGAGGAATGGACTATTTAATTCTTCGATTTCGTGAGCCGGTATTGAAAAATAAGTTATTAAAAAAAGGTGATCATGCAACTACTAATTCGTCTTTTCCATATTTTGTCCGGAGTACATTAATTAGCCCTAAACGTTTTAAATTGAGTAAGTCGATCTAATTTACCCAATATTTTGTGGTCGATGTAAACATTTTCAGAATTATAGTAATTTTAGATTAAAAAAATTAATTAGTGAGTCTGAACTCGGCGAATTTCGATATTTATGCGTACTTTTTGAATATAGTTGTATCTTGAGTTTTCACAAAGTGATCATTATAAAAGCAGTTTTTAATGTCGTTTCACGATTTATTAAATTTTTTAAAATGTAAAACTTTTGTACTAAAAAATTATTCTTTTTTTAATGCAGTATCGCAAATTGAAAGCAAATTTAGCAAATATTTATAAATGAACAAAGTTATATACATTTACAATATAGATTTTACAAATGTTTTTTAAACTTATGAACCAGAGCGATAAAGCGTCATAACAGCTCGTTACGGCACATGAAAGTGATACCATCCTTTAGAATGAATGCGACCGCGCCTCTATATATTTTTTTTAATTAATAGTGACAAGGTCGCTAATTTAAAAAAAAATAATTATAGTTGAAATTTAAATTTTCATAAACATTATTTTGTAGAGTTAATATTTTGTACATATGCAATTTTGTACATGTACAATTGCCTCTTTTTGTATCCTTATATTATATAGTTCCTCTTTATTATACACCTGTTGAGAGAAAAAAAATCCATATGCTTATTGATCAGTTTCATTTAGGTTCTGTTATCCTCAGACAATAGCATGTCTGCAGGGACGTAGCCAAGGGGGGGTTAGGGGGGTCATAACCCCCCCACATGAGGAATTTTTTGCCATACAAAATGTATATTCTTCACTACATTGTCACACCCACGTATACATATATATGAGTTGTAGTAGTCGTAACCCCCCCCCATGAAAAATTTCTGGCTACGCCCCTGCATGTCTGTAATCTTTTAAAAAATCAATTTTCTGTATCATCTATATGTATTTTTTGAGTGAATTGATTTTTAAGTCTATTCTAAAAGTGTCCTTGTGTTATTTAACAAGTGCATGAAAAGTTGAAATCGTTAAACATGATTTTAGTTTTGTTTATGTGGTCGTGAAAGTTTATCTGATATGTTTAGTTCTTTTAACAATAAACTTCAAAGAAAAGAATCCATATATATATCTTTATTCTATGATGTGATTTTCATTGAATGTAAAAGTTTAAAAAAAAATGCATTCACTGGCTAGATTTGGAGGGGGAAAAATAGAAATATCTGCTAAAGGAACTCTTAACAACTTCAAGGCAAGTTACCAAAGGTGCTAAAAAAGAGGAAATTGTTTTTGCCTCCTCCCACCCATTAAAAGGGGGTAACGGGTTTGCGTATAGTGTGCGCAAAGCCCTATAAAACTTCTCATGCAGCTTACATTAGTTTAAAAGCGTGGTTGAAATACTATGTATCAGTTGGTTGTTTGTTCGTACCATTCGAAAGGATGTATGCTTTTCAGAAGTGAAACTGTAGATTTTGAAATTTCAGGCGTTCAAATGAATGTAAATTACGTCAAGCGAAGAGTTGCCTGGGAGGGATGTGAATGATCATTCGCAAAATGATTTGTCATGGTCATGCAGTCTACAATCATTAATCGTTTGAAATGCAATTATGATAACACAGTTCGGATATCCGCATTAAAGTAATTGTTTAGTATAATGTCTCTCTGTCGGCTCTTTAATAGACGCATGTTTCTATCTGAAATATATATATATATGTGTGTGTGTGTGTAAATCATATTTTTATTTGTGCTGTGGCATTATAAATAACAAACAAAGCATACTTTTTTTCTTTTATATGCTGTATTTGTTGGGTGTTCTGGCAAAAATATATAAAAATATCCCCCCCCCCCCTATTTAAATGACTAACATCCTTTAACTAACGCATTAGAAGACGAAATATATAAAAATTAATTTAAAATATATCTGGATCTCAATGTGGTCTGTAAAAGGTTAAGACAACCACAAACACATAAGTCTTTCCAGATCTGGCAATTTATGTGGCATTGGAATACGGAATTTACCCAGTACGAATAATCCAGCTATGGAATTAAAATTGCGTGTATTAAGGCAACCCTCTCTGTATGGTCTATTGAGCGGGGTCCTTTGGGCGGAGATTTTTTTAAGGGTTTCTAACGCGTGTTC
Source organism: Cheiracanthium punctorium (assembly GCA_038373885.1). Classification (NCBI taxonomy): domain Eukaryota; kingdom Metazoa; phylum Arthropoda; class Arachnida; order Araneae; family Cheiracanthiidae; genus Cheiracanthium; species Cheiracanthium punctorium. Next base: position 226,933 of record JAWZYV010000674.1, on the reverse strand, counting down.
ACTATACAACTGGAGAAAACCGCCCAAAACTCGGACGATTAGATCGACAGCCGGGCGTAGGGTCGAACTCGAGAGATTCACACACCATGTAAAGGTCATGGTGGGGCCTTTATACCACTATATATACCACTTGTGTGGAAATTATTTGTTCACTGATCTTTTGAATATTTATATTTTGCAATTAACAAAAATGTGCTTTTTACTATAGATTTTTTAAATAAAATGTTACATTCTGTAAAAGAATATGTTGAAAATTCTACAAATTTGTCCTAGACAGATCTAAGAGACTTCAAGCATCTGAGGTCTTCAAACATCTCCGTGGTTTTGCGCCCGAGTAAAGCATTTTGGTGAAAGATGAGGTAGAATGGAAGGAATAGCTCTTTATTACCAGCATCATTAAAATATATAACACCATTCTCGTGTTCTGTCCCCCTCCCCACCCCAGTCTTCTGAAAGTATTCAAAGACTTTTGTGCCATCGCTTCAGAAAAATGTCATCTTACTGAGTAAATTTTTTTTTTTTTTTGAAAGATTGGTAACAAATTGTGAGTGGAGGGTGGGATTGAGAGAAAGGATGAGCAAATAGAGAAGATAATATTTTGTTCCGTTCTCGAAAAAGTAAAAAAATTGGTGCATTTTGCTTGTTTCCCTAGACAAGCTGCAAAATCTACTGCAGTATGGGGAAAGCTGTTCATGATTTGGGGGGGGGGGCAGAGATTGAAATTGGCGCAATGCAGTTACATTATAGCTTTTTGATGGCAAAGAATATTGTTCCACTTTTTTGCTATCCATAAAAAATAAATATAGTATATGATTCTTAGGACACGTATATTTTTTCCCCAAAAGTCTTTTTTTTTTTTTTTGTGTGTGTGTGTGTGTGTGTGTGTGTGTGTTTGTTTGTTTGTTTAGCAGGAAGAAAAAATGTTAAAAAAAATTACTAGCATTTTAAAGTATTTATGTTTTTTGTTAAAAGGTTAAATATAAGTATATAACCTTATAAAGCGCTGTTTGAAATATTTCCAACCAAAATACTTTGGTTGGATAAAAGAGTTGATTTTTTATGAGACACTTTTAGTTTCGAAAACTGCCATTTATAAAGAAACGTTAGTTGAATGTGCAGGATCATTTGTAACTGTTCATAGATGATTGTTGTATACTCGTGAGTAAGATTTCGGATTCATGCTTAAAAAAATATTAGTAGCACTTTTTTTAAAAATTAGTTAACTTTCGTGTAATGTTCAGCAAGAGAGGTATATATTAAAAGTGGTCTAAATTCTTAATTATTATTTACAATTTAACGAAAATTTTATATCTAGCTAGATTCCTCCCCTTTCCCACTTCCCCAGTAGATGCGAGGGTGTAGGTGAGAGTGGGTACGTTGGGGGGGGGGGTAAAAGCTGTTTTATTTAATTGTAAAATTGGGCTACATTATTGGATTTTAACGTCATTATTGATTAAATGAACTCAAATTATTGATTAAATGTTAACTCATACTCCTTTTCTTTTCTGGGATTGTGTATTGGGTTTCCCTCCAACATTTTTCGATGAATTGTTATTTTTGAACTTTAAAAAGTGGAGGGGATAGGACCCTTTACTTTTGGAAGTGAGGAGACATTTGCCCCCCGCATATGCAACAACAAGATACTTACCAGTTGTCTACAGTTTTTTATAAAGTAGGTAAACTTATTTAAAAACTATCTGATCTAATTATTTTTTAAACTGACTTCTTTTAAAAAAAAATTCGATTTAAATTAAAAAATATCAGATCACCAGATTAATTTAAAAAATCCGATTAATTTTATTTTTAAAAAATCATATATATTTTTTTTTTTTACACCCTGATATTTCGTTAGGAACACATAAAAATCAAAATAAAACAATGAATCCTTGCTTTGCCATGGATTCCTTGAATGCAAAAATAATTATAATTTCGAAGTCGATTTTCATATATAAGGTGCGCCTGTTAGTCGAGAAAAAATTAGCTTATTTCATATTTATTACATTTTATAAGTTTTTGAAGACATATTTTGCTGATAACATTATTAGCACTAGTTTGCTATTTCGTTCAAGCTGTTTTTTCCGTCGACATAATATGTAGACATTTCTGTGGACATGATTTGCGTCGACACGTTTTTGCTGCATTTTTCAATTTCTTACACTGTTGCGCTGGTTTGCCATGTTGGCAGCCAACCAATTCCATGGTTCCAGGTTGACATGGAGGCTAGTACATAAGTTTTGCTTTATATACTCTACTTTGAAGCAAGTGGTAACGATAGCGCACTGAAAGAAATGTAAAAATAGAACAGCTCAAATTATTATTATTATTATGTTTTTATGTAGTTTTTGAGGTTTGTAATGAAGCGAGTTAAGATTGTGTGGTTTTATTTGTAAATATTTACCCAGCGTGGCGGTATTTTCTATATTTGGCTAGAATTTCCAAAACCGTGCTGTTTAATAGATTATTTATTAGAGTATAATTAATAATTCATAAAATGGTAATATTAAATAGTTGCTGTTCATGAGGATATTAATTAGTCTAAATGTGTCAATATTGGTGTAAATAAAGGAAAATATAGTTAGAACATGCCTGAGAAATGTCTTACAACAGTTTTAGTCGACGATTTTAATACAGATTTCAATTCTGAAGATGTGTTTTATGGAATAAGAAAAACAAATGCGGTACACTTATCAAATATGATGCACTTTAAAAACAGTATTTATAAAGGTGAAGTTCCAGCGTAATGGAACAAGGAAGAAAAATAAGGCCGACGCATGGATTATACTCTTATAATATATAGCACTTTAGTCCGCATTTAAAATATGAAAGTGTGTCAGATTTTATTATTTCAAAATATTCATTTATTTTGATCTATCTTTACTAATGATACGTATTGAATTTGTACTTATGAGATTACAGTTGTTAACATAAACTAAATAATACAATTATACGGGTCAGGTGGGAGATCTGGCATGTTACCCGGTTGTTGATAATGTCCAAGCTTTAGTTTTGTTATGTTTTTGTATAATTTTATGTTTTAAAACTTAAAATTTAATTTCTTAACAGAAAATAAACGACTGGGTGCATGCATGATTTCAGAAACCCGCGATTTATAAAAATGTTAAAAGGTAAGTGGGTGAGACCCACCTCTGATGAAGACTCACCTTTATTATTCTTTTATTTACAAACTATCAGTTTTGTTTTTAGAGCTTAATGCTTTTGTGTTTTACCCTAGGACTTCTTTTTATGACAAATACAGTTTTTTTTTCTTTTTGTGTGTTTAAGATTTATTTCTAAATGTAATTTTAGTGTATGAATTTTCTAATAATGTTAAAGGCATTTTTGAAACATAATATGAATTGTAAAAAAATTTCAATTTTTAAAAGCATGATTTGAGACGTAAGCATTTAAAGATATTTAAATGCTTTTTAAGCAATTTTTAATCCCTGTGAGCTTTTTTAAAAATGACGATGAAAGCAGTCTACACTGTTTTATATAAGTAAGCAGTATTACTCGATGAATTAATATTCAATATTCATTTTCCAGAAAATGAAAATGCTGTGGCTTCTAATTCTTTGACACAACCAGTTGACCAATCCCCCCCCCCTTTTTTTTTATAAAGTAATACCCTTTTGATGCGTTTGAGCATAAAATGGAACTTATTAAGATCTGTCTTATATGTAAGTTAGTCCTTTGTGAATTGCACGTTACGTTAGAGTACTAAACCTATACGTATGTGTCATAATTTGGATAGCTGGATCTGATTTTATGTCTCCTGTAAAGATACAACGAATAATGTACTCATTTAGCGATCAATTGCGATCAAACATCAGGCCCGGATTTAACATTAGATCTGCTGCCTAGAACAAAAACTTTTGAAAAACTACTCCCCCCCCCCCCGAACCCCCAGCTAGCTAACGCTTGTTGCTTTTTCGATATAAATATTGTGACAGCCCCGATCGAAATTGGTACTAAGGCCTTGCACCTTCTACAACAGAACTAAAGTTTCACAGGGTTTTCTCCAAATGTAACGTGAATACGCTTTGGAACCCTTAGAAAGTCCTTCGACCAATGCACCTCCCATCCTAGGCACATCGCCCAAATGTAGCGTTGCCTTAACCACACAAACCAACCAAGTTCCTCTGCGCGTTCGGTGAAAATACATAAAAACGAGGTAGAGGTCAGCTGTTAATCTGACAGTCTGGAGTTTTGGGCGGTTTTCTCCAGATGCGACGTAAATACGCGTTAGAACCCCTTATAAAGTCCTCCGTCCAAGCCCCACCCCTCCTCCCACGTAGGCAGATACTCCTTCTATAGGCTTGCGATAACACAAAAACCTTAAACAGTGAATTACGATGGTCATTTATTCATATACTCCTCGTATCATCCCTCTCCTACTTTCCCACCCACAGCTAATTTCAGTCATCTACGAGCTCAGTCTATTTGTTTACTGCGTTCTTATGACAGACACTTTTTATGTACTTCATGTTCGCCTTAGCAAGTTGACTTAAGTTAATTTTCATGCTAAATTTTAAACTCTATCCATTAAGAATATCAGCTTTTTTAAAAAGGAGTTTGTTGATTAAATATGAGCTTCGGTTGTAATAAAAAAAATATCTAGTGGTAAAACTAAACTGAATGTTTATTATGCCGATGATCTTTATAGGGCACAATCATGATCAGTGCCTAGTCTGTTTTAAATAGTAAGTACGGGCCTATCAAACATTTATCATAAGCGTGAAAACCACACACTCAGGAATTGACATAAGTCGCGTTCTTCTGGATGATACAATAATAAACAACATACTTCAGAGAACTTGCTAGTAAGTTAGCAGGGGATATTTCATTCGATGTTATCGTACGTGTGAAAGTGAGTTTCATTGCATGTTCCCCTGGAAATACTTGAAGGGCATTGCTTATGTGAATAGAGTGAAGTTCGCTGGAAGATTAAGACATCGCGTATTAAAGTCATTGTCATACCATCAATATAATTATATTGATTACTTTTGCTGATATGAGTAAATATTAAAGGACTTTTCTGCAGGATTGTGAAGGAACTTTCAGGCTTTTTTTGTTTTTTTAATCTTGGTGCATAATCCTTAAGCATTCTCTAGGGTTTTATGGTATTAAAATATCCCCCACGAATGTTACTACTGTGTTTCATTTAGCTTTGACTAATCTATCTTTTATAATAATCTCCTTAAAAAGGGCTTTTCTCTGTTCACCTATAGCAAATGTGCCTGTTGTCCCGAAAAAAAAAAAAAAAAAAAATCTATTCATTCGTGCTGTATATTCGATTTAACTCTCACCCTTTTAACTAGGCCTTAGAACATATTATGAATATTTTGTAATCTACTGATTTTTTTCTTTTGGTGCATTTCTCTCATAAGGTGCATCTAGTGGTAATAAATTTCGGAAAACCGTACTTGTATACTGGTGTTTATGGATTAACCCTATACTTTTGAAGCTCAAGCGCATTTCACGGTAGCTATGACTGCGTATAAGCTGAAGCGCCTATTACCTAAGGCATGAGAGCGAAATTACCACATGAAGTTTAATAGCTGTGAGCTATATTATTTTTACTTTTGAAATATTGTAAAATATCTTTTACGTTGCAAATAATACTTATTAAATGAAAACTATTTTATTTAATTGTTAGCACAACTAACATAAGTGTCAAAATATTAGTTTTGTTTTTCATATTATTAAAATTTGCATTGTTTTACCCCATTAAGTTTTCTTGTTGGATCAATATTATCAGAAGAGCTAGTTTTGTTTTAATAAAACTAGCAAAGAATTATTTCTAAAAACTAGTCATAAGTCAATTCGCCTGATTCCAACCGCTTATTTTCCATAGATTAATTGAGTCGTTTTTTTCTATACGCGAGTGCGGCAATCTTGGACTTTAATAAAAATAATGTTTTGATTTGCATTAGTTTATAGAAAAAAAGCAATACTTTCCTGCTTCTTGTATAGCAATCAGGATTGAAAGTACAGACTATATAAATATTCCATATTGTATTTTAAACATTGGCACATACTGGAAAATTAAAGATAAATTTATAATCCATACGCAATGCTATTCATAAAAAATTTTATGTCTTTGTAACACAAAATCTAAACAATGTCAAACTACTTCATCTAGTCTTATTTTTTTATGTGCACAGTTGAAATACTTCTAGAATAAAAATTTTCCGTGTTTTCGTTTGAAAAATTATTACGTTTTTTTAATTGGTCTTTCAAATTCCGTCTTCATGCACCACTATTTTAATTTCATTCCAATCGGTACCATGTCCAAATGTTGGAAAAAAATTTTAGATTTTTTTTTATTGTGTGTTATAACGTGTTAAACACTATTCTTTTACTCATCTCTCGTTCTTTCTGTCTCACATACACACTATCTCTCTCTTATACAGAACATAGGAAAGAAGGAGACTTTCCATGTTTTATTAAAAATGAAATGATGACGATATACGTTAGGGGAACTGCTTGTAGCAACTGCTTCGGGTTTTTCAAAATTAACCCCCCCCCCCCCAACCCTTAAAATATTTGTTTAGAATATGATACCCCTGATTTTAGAGAGTCTGTTTTCATTCTTTCATAAATCATTCGTCAAAATGAAATTTTCGATGGCTTTTTCTAAGGATCGATATGATGAAAGGTTTTGTCTTTAATTTGATTGAGCTCAACATAAATGTCTTGGAAAATATATGTACGTTGTGAAAAATTACAGAAGAATTACATTCTTCTTTTAACGTATTTTGGTATTGCCAATAAAGTTTCTGTGCCAAATGGGAATATTTGTATTTAATTTTAAAATGGTACTGCATTAAAGTGTGTTTATATAATCATACACTTGTGACTATATTTGGCTTAATATTACCTAAAAACGATTTATGTATATGAAATTATCATGTTTTGCGTTTCTTTTAAATTTCTTCTTTATTGTTTCATTACAAAAATTGAAGTTAACTTTGTAAAATGCTTTACTGTATGACTATCTTAGATACAGAAGGTTTTCTGATCAAGTTATTGTTAAAGTAGTTGTAAATACTCATTCCATCAGTCTCTATTGCTATCTAAACACACGTGAATGCAATCAAGTAATGTTTTTGTAGACCTAAAATTTGTCCAACAATGGTTGTTAAATCAATTTATTTTATTCATCAATTTATTCTTCTTCTTTAATACTGAATTATCAACAGTTTGATGCTATTTAATATAATATATTTTCGACCAACGAACAGCGTTTCTGTAAGTATAAGCATTCACTAAAATGTGGGTGTTAATGAATAATTCTCGTCAGGTAAACTGCTTTTCTCAAGGTCGAACTTAATCATGCTACGCAGTAGTTTGATATGTGGTTTAGTAAATTTCCATATTTATATATTTCTTTATTTTTTTTTTTCAAAAATAATTTTGTTTATAAAAGAGTTACGAAAAATTAAAATTTTGACTTTACTAATTTTTCTATCGTTTTTAAGTGTAACAAACTTTTGTTTTTAGGCATAGTATAATTTAGTTTTGATTAACTTTTGCTATTTAAACCTGACTTTTAGTTTGGTAGTACAATAAAATAAATAAAAAATGTTACATTCATCCATTCTATACTCAATTTTTGTTCACAAGTTACATAAATGAATTAAAAATTTAAGTATTCTTTTTTCTCCCGGGCTAAGAATTTCAAACGATTGTTTTATTTCAGTATGTACATCACGATCGACCTTTTTTCAGTTATCTGCGCATGTGCGTAAATTATGGAATTTTTTTTTTTTTCAAAAATGTTCTTTTGAACTGAATTTCATGACTTACCATCCCAATGCTGCGATCAGTTTAAGGGGACAGCCTACTTTTAAGAATGGGAAAATGTATAAATTTTAGATCAACTTTCATAATTTAAAAAAAAATAATGAATGCATGCAGAAACATAATTTTTTTTCAGTTAACTACTATGACATTACTCTATTGATTAAAAATATTATTTTAGTTTATTATAAAGGTGATAATTTTAAAAATATTATTTTACCACACAATATTGGAAAAAATTCAAGGGTACTTTCCCACTGCGCGCAAGATATCTGAATCAGAATTCCTTTGAACCTCATAATTTTTTTCTAAATTAAACAAGATATTCAAATTAACAATCTGAACTAAACTGGTTTAATTATTTTCATAATTTAAATTAAAAAAAATCATTTAATCTGAAAATTTAAATTACCATAAAAATTTTGATAGTTTTACAATCATAACTTTTTTTCTATGAAACACAACCATTTCATTTTAGTTCATTTTGTTCATTATATTAGAATAAATGCCTGAGAAAAATTTCAAGTTGATATCTTAAATAGTTTTTAAAATATCATGCGCGCAAACTTGAAAAACAGTGTTTTGAGAAAACGCCAATTAAAGTTCAAATTGTTGTTTTGGAACATAAATTTTAATTTTTAAAAGTTAAAAACATTTTCTAATGAAACATTTACTATTTAAGAATAATTTTACGGAGTACTTAATATGATTAACCCAAAATATGTTTTAATATGGCTTAAGAAACATCAGTCTAAAGAAAAGCTCGACAATTGTAAATATGAAAATATATGTACATACCTTAACAAAAGATACATTTTTAGGATATAAAGGCATTAATGTTGGTAAAGTACATGTTTTGAAGTTATTTTAATAATTATATCCATATATATATATATTTATTTTTACTTTGCAACATAAAAATTTTATTTTATTTCACTTTATGAAATTTCGATTTAAAATTTTCCGCTTTCATGCACAATGCCTTCGTTTTCTTTTATTGCCTCAAACTGAGAACTGATGAGCATTTTTCTGGCTCTTCGAGTTTCTAAATTAAATTCTGTACATTTCTATTCTCCCTCTTTTATGCTTTGAGTGTCAACCTTAGTTGCAGCTTCTACAGCATGCTGCCCAACTTGCGTGTACATTTTCCTTTTTATCTCAACAAATAAATGTCATACAGAAAAATGGTTGGTATCAATCTTTTTAGAATAAAGTAAGCTATTTAATGAGATAAAAATCTCAAAATCGATTTTTTGGGCATTTTAAAAGTAGGCTGTCCCCTTAAAGTAACGACTAGCACTATTATTAAATATAAGCTCATTCACTTTATATAATGATAATAAAAAGGCAGACTTAATTATTATTTTGTGTAATATTCCTTAACAGTGCACAATTATAGATAGCTTTGATTATGTAGGTTATTTTTCTTTTAGAAAAAAAAAATAAACGTAGTACTTTTACGTAGGATTTAGTCCAAATGTGTATCGATCTTCACCAATATTCCCGTTTATTATTTCATAAATTTTCACTGTCAGTCACTTGAGATAAAATAACCTTTAAAAGTAATGTATTTTAAGAAAAACACTCAGCCAGGAAAAAAAAATAATATACTCAATTTAATACTTTGCTGAAAAATGAAGTAAATTCTAAAATAATTTGAAATTTGAAAAACTAGATAGCGATATGTTTTAAATTACGATCCACATGTATGTAATATTTTTGTACATTATAGGGAAACCCGAACATAAATAATCTTTTGATTTCTAACTATCCTAAAAGATATTTTTGGACATACATTATTTCGGTGTAAATTTTTTAAAGAACTAGTTTCAAGTTAATTTTTATTTTAATTATAAAATTTACTATAGTAATATTTGTTTGTTCGATTTTTTGAATTTACATCAAACATAAAATTTCGTTTCTTTACCACGAAAATTGCGAGAGTTGTTTTCCAATTTCGACAATTTACCAGAAACAAATGTTACAATAGTGAAGAGATAAATCTAATGTACATTCCCTAAGACCTGATTTCAAATATATCGACAGATATTGGAGAGAAAAAGAGTTAAATTATCAAATCTCCAATTACATATTTTAATATATCCTCCCCCTCCCTTCTCCAATATAGGAAAAATGTACTCTCTGCATTACAGACTGAACGCATATTTATTAATACTATAATTTGAACAATTATATAATGTTTTAGGACATATTTAATGCTTGTTAGATGCCAAATAATACGTGTAATGTGTACAGTGAAATGCTCATTTATTTGTTCATTTATTTATTTGTAATTTAACAGTGTGAATATTTGTCATCTTTCTAAGACAGGAAATTAATTTTGTCCTTCACAATCTAAAAAAATGCACGTGCTTTGTTAAATGAAATAGTTTCCTAGCCAATAATTATTAAAAGTTCTTTAAAGAGAGAGAGTGAGAAGAAACACATATTAGTGTAACTTTTTTTTCTCCTTGGAATGACTCATGTGAAGTGACGATCATAACGCCGAAGTATAAAAAAAAAAAAAAAAATATAAATGTGTGTGTATTATAGATGAAAGACAATCGTCAGGAAAAATTGTAGAGAAATGTGCTTGAGATGTGAGGATTTTTATTCATATAACATTTTATTATTCACAATACGGAGTACTGTACTTTTAGAGAGTAAGGCGAACATTTTTATTTGATAAAAAACTGTTTACTTTTATCACAAGTACAGCATGTGTTTATTATAATGAAAAACTAATTTTGACGATTAATATATATTTTTAATTAGCATTTTAATTGAAAGGAAAATGCTTTAAACGAGGTAGCATTTGACATTCGGTTTCAGTACATTAAATAATGATGTTTTTAAAGATTTGTAAAAAATTCTGCTACTATACCAAGACCTTAAGAATAGGCTTTAATATCTATTTCTCCTTTTTAAAAAAATATAATTTCGATTCAGTTTAATTTCTCAGCTGTTGATTGAAGTTACCGAAATAAATATTTAAATGGAACAAATGTTTGTATAATTTTTATTTAAGCTGTTTGAAGAATTATTTTGTAGTTCAATTTTTAAATTTGATTAAATTCTTCGTCTTCGTTTCTATTGGAGACGGGCAAATAAAAGTAGCTGTTAATTTCGTTGTTTCTGTATTTAAATTCTTATCGTACTAATTTATTTTTCTGTGTAAAAACTAGAACATTAAATTTGATTTTTAAGATTGTTAATTGCGTCAGTTCTCTGTTGTAGTTTTTTTATTCACTTATTAAAGCGAATTTTTGAGTAATATTTTGTTATTTCCTGACTTCAAAACTTAGCAATCTAATTTCTGTTGTTTGCTTGTAATTTTATGAAATAGTGTGATTTGAGCAAACTATTTGTTGCATGGTTTTCTGAAATCATGTACAAGCAGTTTCTGTGGAATAATTTGGATTTTTAGCAATATTTTTAGCTCTGAAATGTTTTTTTTTTGTACCATATGTCCCGAAAGGAAGTTGATACGCGCCTTTTAAAAATAATTATTTTATAGTATCTGGGCTGTGTAAATTGGGAAATTATAAGAGAAACAAATTAATTTGAAATGCACCAGTAAAGTTATCGCGTGATGATTTTATTAACTTGATTTTCAAAATTTTATACGACCTGTTTTGACAATGGTAAATTAATATTTTAAATTCAAAACAAAAACATATAATAATTGATTGTGCCTATTGTAAACAGCAGAGTTCTACTAACGTTAAATAATTGACATGCACTTAAGTTACTTGATTTGTGAGATTAAAGATCCAAAAAATAAGTAATCTTAAGCCACTCTAGCCCCACAACTCGTAAAAATTGGAATTTATAGTTTGTGGATCCTTTCCCTGATTATGTGTGTTCTTTCACCAAGAAACTGGTTATTTAGATTGTCTTGGGTAGCGAAAAATAGTAATGTTCATCTATTGCCATTAATTTCTGTTTATATCAAAAATAGTTAACTATGAAGACATTATTCTCCATAATTTAGATATCATGTGGATGCATTTGCGTGAACTCCTAATCCAGTTGTTCGACAACAAAAAATATTTCTTGATGAATTTTAAATATATTGTGAAAATATTGTTACACCTACTAAGGTTATGACTAGCTGCGCGATATGTCTGTCCGTAAAACGTAAGAGCTACAATACGCGTTTTTAGATTTATTTTGGCTTGCCTGTTGAAATGAATATGAAAATTTGGGGACATGAATGTTAGAATTATGAGTAACTTTTGACTGGTCTTTGGTTACGCTAAAAACATATTACAGGATTATCTTTTATCAATTGAACCCAATTTGCTTTTTCTTTTCTTATTTTAAGACACAACAATGTATGAAGAAATGCCTAACTCACGATCTTTTTAAGTATATTTAGTATCAGATTTATGATTTTTCAAATGTTCATGTTAAGCTGTTTTATTTACTTTCTCTCGTTATCGCCGCAATCTATTAATAATTTTAGTAACTGTTGCACAAAATAAACTCCTTGAAGCACATAGTGTGTTTTCAATTATACAAGCTAGGATGATAAAAGAAGTATAATATTCGGAAACCATCCCAATCCCTCCCTCCTCTTGATTCCTTCATTCCTGGACCTTTACACTATAAAATTGATAATTAAATAAAAATTAATTAAATGCAAGTAGCCAATATTAAATCGCAATTCTGTCGCATAGTTCAGGCTGTACACATTGCTCGCTGTGCTATTAATTGAAATGCAATTTTAATTAAAGCGAAGATGAGTTCAATCCACAATTTTAATTACTTTATTATATAGTTACATCATATATTAAAAATACCTAGAGAAACTGTAACAGCCTCTTGGTCACATGTGCTACAGGGGGAATTAGTAGATCTTAAGTTAATTAGCTAGAGCTTGCTCTCTCTTTTTGACTCCAAATTTTGGAAGAAGTGACGATTTGGCGATATTTAAACCCAAATCGCAATAGGCACTCTATAAACCAAACCTCAAGCGGACGTAGCACACACAAACAATACAAAAGTTTCAAATTTAGTTTGAGAAACACAGCTGGACTTACAGTTCGGACGATCGCTAAGTCGCCATTGCTCTAAACTCTTGAGAACAGACAGTCAGGAAGCACTGCATTTAGATGCGCAAAACTGTAACGCTAGAACAGTGAAACACTTGCGAACGCGAGTGTTTCACTGTTCGCGACCATGGGCTCTGGGGCGCGGGTGCATATGCCTCGGCCGGGTGGTCAGCCGGACGCGAAGCCCGTAGTGTTTGACCTCAAGTAACCTTGGTCCTCATTTTATCGACCCGCACAAGGGATGAAAGGCTGATTCGACCTTGCCCAGCCCGGGATTCGAACCCAGGACCTGTGGGTCGGCAGGGCGGTATGCTAACCATTAGACCACTGGGCTTCGAAAAGTGGTTTAAGTCAGCATATATTTATTTTCATATCTGTCGATTAAGGATAAAATACACACACATTTTGTACCTTATATCATTAGTGCATGGAACACATTTTACTTGATATATGTTGGACCTCTATTTAACGCAGTCGCTAAATTCGCTATATGGAAATTTAAAAAAAAATAGAGATTTACCTTTTAAATGCTTTAAACAGCATACAACTGATTTTAAATTTATAAATAATAAATTTTCTTGAAAAAAGTAGTTACTCACACTTAAAAAAAAATAATAATAACAATTTGCGTTCCCCCCCCCCCAAAAAAAAAAACTTATTAAAAAGAAATCTGCAAGGAGAAACAAAAAAGGCAAAAAAAAAAAATCCGAAATTACACAGCATTTTTTGTTTTGAGTAAATCATTTACGATAAAATGAATGAATTTTAATGTAATTATAGTATTCATTATAATAAGTAAATTAAGACTACATCACCATCATGTGGTACTGACGGACAAAATTAAATTTAAGCACTCGTGATGCTTAGTTGCTGAAAAAGTCTGTTAATTTTGTCTGTTTTTAAACAGCGATTTTACATGTCTCAGTGAGTTAAGACACCTGGTGGAACCAGTTCAAGGTCACTGATAAAAATGAAATTTAGTAAAAGAACAAAACAAGTTTGTAATATATTCAGAAATATTTAGAAAAAAAAAAAGTTATACCCCAAGAAAAACTTCGTTACATAGAGAATGAATTTCTCTATTTGGAGGTCTTTTTTTTTTTACGAAGAAATTCGGAATATGTTCTTTGTTCCCAGGAAAAAGAGAGGTCCGACTTATATATTTTTTAACGAAGGCTGGATAAAATTTAAATTTTGTATTTAATCAAATTCAATCTCCTGAAAAATTTAATTAATTTCATTAAATTCTGTACCGTTTCTTATGTAACTTTGTAATTTATGTCTATCATCAATATTTAAGGAATAAAAGTCGAGATCAATGTTTATGGGACACCGTGCGTATGTATGTGTTGTGTGTGTGCGCGCGCAACAGTGTATCCTTTTCAGAAACTTCTGCTTAGCTCTAATAGATACAAATAAAACGTATTTGAGAAAGTGAATATTTAATTGAAGATCATCCATTTTTGATTAATTTATTTCCAGTTATATTTATAAATTTTTTTAAGGCTTCTCCAGCTTTAGTACAGAACTGAAAGACTTATTTATTTTCAACAATCTCTTTAATTCATAAATATCCATGTATTTTGCAATTTAGCTAATTCTTTTAAAATTAATCTCGTCATTTGCACAGAAACGTTCTGCATAATTTTATTCAGTTCTCAAACGGGTTTTATCCCGTGTAATCCTTTCAAAATACCTTCAGCAAAATCTTCGCACACAAATTATGAACCGAACGATGCAGAATTGCTAGATGATTATGAATCTCAGTTTAAATAATTTTAGGCTTAATTCCTCGCTTTTTTAAAGCTCATTTATTTTAAATTGTTTTCTGTTTTTAAATTTATTTTTTAAGTCTTTGCTCAAAAACGAGCTGTTCATTTATGATAAAAATGACTTGATCTAGTTATTTTCGCTTCTACAAATAAACTTATTCTTTTTAATATACGAAAATATCTTTTTTGTAAATTGCCTTTAAAAGGTGCAATTTATCAGATTTAGAGCTTGGGCTTAACTTTCACAGTACCCTTAAGTTCATTCTTTTTCAATAATTTGGTTCATTGTACAGTAAAACTGCTTTAAACGGACGCCTCCACTATGGCCGAGTGGATAAGTAAGACACTGAACAATGTAGATGGTTGAATTGTGAAGGTCAAGGATTTTAGCCTACTGCGTGGCTGTCGATCCAACGGCCTATAGTTTAGGTGTGTGCAAGGGTTCTGTAGATCTAACGTGGATGCTCTTTAGAACCCCCTTAATAAGTCCTCCGTCCAAGACCCTTAGGCAGATACCCCTCTTGTAGGTTTGCCTTAGACACACAGTTAAACGGACCCCTTATTGAGCAGAAATATTTAACACATATTTTACACTATATTTTCTAGGTGATGAACTGACTCAAAATACGTAATCCACCGGCTACCTAACTTTAGTGGAGATATGTTTCGACATTTTATGATAGGCATGCGCGTAGCCAGGAAAATTTTTCAGGAGGGAATATGCGCCTGGAAAATTTTTCGGGGGTGGGGGATATGCTCCTGGAAAATTTTTCGGGGAGGATATGAACTTATATGTGTATAAATAGACGGAATTCATCACTAATCCAAAAATTTTGGGGGGGGGATATATCCCGATATCCCCCCCCTGGCTACGCCCCCTGATGATAGGTATACGATAAATGTACATAAAAAAGTAAATCACCTGATACTAGAGATATATTCATAAGTACTCTAAACCACGTACTTATGAGTATATCTCTCCCAATTTTTTACTCTGCGAAAGTGTTGAAAAGTTGAGTAGAAGTGTTTAGCCGGCTTTGTTGATTAAGGCAAAAGTTACCTGCATAAGGGGATGATGCCTTGGACGAAGTCTTTTTAAGGGGTCCTACTTCAGCTAAGGATAGACGTAAAGCCATATCAATGAATGATGATTTAATTTTAAAAGTATGGTCTTGCATACCTCCTTTGATTTGTCTTTACTTTTAGACTTTTTTTTTTTTTCCAATAATTAAAATTGAGACAAGTGTTGCATTTCTTTTTTTTCTTTTGTATATGACTGTCTTGCATAAAACATTTCTGTGAAAGTTATTAATTATGAGTGCTTATTCAATGAACAAAAACTAGGTATTTTAAAGATAAAAAAATCCTTTTTTAATCAGTATTTTTTTTTCAAAAAGCGCGATTTCATTTTGTTATTAATTTGCGGTATCGCAATAATTTTAACCATATTGCTATCAAAGAGATGTGTCAATGGAACCCTGACTAACGATATATTGTTAATATTTTCATGTTGACTTACTAAAAATACAAAAACTGTGCTACATTATAGAAATGAACTATTTTGATTTATTGTGTTCAGTTGCATTTGCTGGATTTTGTTTTAGTTACAAATTTATTACTATCCGCAAAAGAATTTCTTTTTATTATAATGGAGTGTAATAAATCGAATTTAAAACTCTATTCTTCTAATTTAAGATATCAATATAGGGGGAGTTGGGGCACAGCGGTCCGCTTTTCTGCTTTTCATTTTTTATCTCATCAAAAAATTAACTATACACCTCTTCCCCCCCCCCCCCATATAAAACTCATTACACATTTCTCAAAATCCAAGATTTTTTTCAAAATATTCTGTGCATAATCTTTTTTATATTTATTTTTCAAAAGAAGCTTGGAGAGTGGACCAAGCTTAACCCAAGTCTGGGGTACCTTGCTCTACCTTATGGAACACATTGATGTTTCCTTATGGGGCACATTGGACCATGCTAAACCAAAATTTTTAGTTAGAGTAATATTTGAGAATAAATATTTTCCAATATTGTTATTGAATTATTACTTTTTCTTTTTATAATGAAACATATTACTTTTTGGATTTGTAGATCCAGTTAAATTAATTTTCATCAGCAAAAGAAATCCTGAATGGTAAAAAAATAAAAATCAATGACTCTAAGAACAAGGTTATTTAGTAAACATTGAAAAAGAAAAATCTTTGGCATTTATCATTAATAATTTAAAATAAAGTTTAATATATGTTGAAGTTAGCAAAGAATATGCCGAACGAGATTTGTGAATGGAAAGCCTGCTACTTTGTGAGCAGACACGAGGCTCTGGAAGAATAAGGAGAATGTCATTTTTGTGGATTGTTGCTTCATCAACATTTATTAGAATATATTACTTTTGTCTTCATTATATATATATATATATATACATACATATACAGAATCTGATTTATCTAGTTTTATAAACACTAATGCTACACAATGAATTGTTTTTTTGGTAGCAAATCTTATAACTACATCTTCACCAACTCTTACTTAATAGTTATTTATATCATAACCATCTGCAATTTCATTGGCAATAGATTTAGTATAATTTGAGTCTTTATCAAATTTACTACTGCTACTAGAATTAATTTCTTCTAATTCTTTTAAAAGTTTTCATTTTTTCCATAACAAAGCTGCAGACTCTTGTCTTTTTTTTTTTCTTCTGAATCCTTTTATTTGCTTCATCTTCTAAAATTGCCGTAACTGGTGTATCAGTAATAATTCGAGATCCACCTCTTTGCTTAACTTTTATTCTCCAAAGCTTTTTCTTTTAATTGTTATATACTTCAGACTAGTGTATATTGACTTAAAACGAATAACTGTAAATAAGTGTTAACATAACTGTGAAACATATATAAAATAATATGTAATGATTGTAATTAAAAACAAAAAAAGAAGGCTAAAAAGTTATTTTTTATTACTTGGGGTAGGATGGACCATGGTCCAATGTACCCCAACTCGAGTGGATCAAGGTACCCCATATTCTTGAATTTCAAAAAATATAGTAATATTTTTTTTTCTTTATCATAGAAACTAAACTAATTGTAAATAAGTATTAAATCAATAAATTTACCTTATAACAGAGATTCAGTTTACTGCTCCAATCTTAATTAAACCAATTTTAGAAAACAAAGTAGCAGATTGCAGAAAATTACTCATCAGTGCTAAAGCACAACTCACTGAAATAAAAATGGCTCCTTATCACTTTAACATGTGGTTTCTTTATAGGATTTGTGCAACTACTAGGGGCATTTGTTTATAAAAAATGAAATAAAATAGTATTTAAAAAATAATTGAGCTTGGTCCACTGTGACTCTAGGTCCAACGAGTCCCGATTCCCCCTATCCCAGTGTTTAACATCCTGATTGTAGAATTGTTCTGAACATTTGAAGAGACATTGACTTAATTTTATTTCATTTCCGCAAGGATTTATCTAATATATCCCTTTTCTCAATAACTTCGAAATCTGCGTATAAATTATGAAAAGAGCGATTTGCGAATTTCGCTTGATTTTTGTCTTTTTAAGATGATCGATATTCTGAATCATCACCTTGATTTTAAAGTTTATCGATTTTGATGCACAGATTTTTAACTAAAGCTTTCTTTTCACAATTAATTGTTCACCAATAATTTGAAAATTGGATGTTCAATGGCTTGGCATTTAATGAAAATGGTGTGGTATAGCCTCTGTTGCATTTTAATGCTTTCAGAAAATTTCAACGGTATTGCCCGAAAATAGTCGTGCAGTCTTATGAAAATTTTAGAAAAATCGCTGTGTGTTGTTCGTGCTGAAACTAAATTAAATCATTCCCTTCGTTGATTTTGAGATATACTTTTAAGTTGTGTTGCGATGACATTATTATATATAACAAATTTCGCGAATACTGAAACAAGTTATGAAATGTCCATATTATGACAAACTCTACAGTAAGATTTTTGTCTATGAGAAACTTATTAACTAATCCGCTTGTATAAGTTCTTTTAAATATGTTACTATGTAGGTTTTTGTGTACAGATTTATTTTAAGCTGATTTTACTGTACATCATTCCATCAAATAGATTGAAAATTTCTAACAAAATTTTTTCATTTATGCCTTTTATACGTAGCATTGTTTTAATTTGATTTGAGATTGCAATCATGAGATTATTAAAGTTGTTCTTAATATTGCAGTTTAAAGTACAATTTGTGTGTGTTCCCTTGTACAATTTTGTCTAGAGTTTCTTCCTTTTTTTCTTGGCCTGACCATTGCAGAGAAGAAAGTGAAAGATTGACTAATCTCAGATTTGCTATTTGAAACTGAATTTTTAACAAATAAACGACGATGCAAGATTATTTATCAGAACAAAGTTAGGAAATCTGTTTTATGCATTATCTGATGACAGTGTTTTTTTTCCCAGTGCATTATTAAATTATGTTGGTATCTATAATACTCTTCTAGGAAATGGAACTACTTTTTTTAGGAATTGAGGAAAAACTCTATTCATCCGTTTAGTCACAAATTTGATACCTTTATACTTTTTTTGATTTTTTTTGTTCCTTTTTGAATTTTCTATCGTACTATTTTACTAATTTATTTCCAATTTTATTTTCAAAATAATTTTCTTGCTTAATTTTTCCGTTCACAAATATAACAATCATATCACTGAGGGTGAAAAATACTCAACTGGTATGTTCATAGGAAAACTTTACTCTTTTATTAGTTTCGACTTCCACTTATATGAGTTTCTGTATTTTGATGTGTTTAACCTTGTTGACCTGCAAACCTTTCAAGAAA
Organism: Cheiracanthium punctorium; assembly: GCA_038373885.1. Taxonomy (NCBI): domain Eukaryota; kingdom Metazoa; phylum Arthropoda; class Arachnida; order Araneae; family Cheiracanthiidae; genus Cheiracanthium; species Cheiracanthium punctorium. Next base: position 207,485 of record JAWZYV010000674.1, on the reverse strand, counting down.
AAAAAAAAAAAAAAAAAAAAAAAAAAACAACGGTGATTGTTGTTTTTGTCTTTAACTTTGCACTTGAACTATCACCGTGAACAAGCTGCTGATCAGCTTATATACCAGTTCCTCTCTCCCCCCCCGTAAACATTCTTTGAGTACGATATTCTGTTACTTTTTTATTAATAGATTATAAAGAAATCCGAATTTTCCTCTTTTATTACTTAGGAAATTTTGCTTTTTATTACTCAGCCTTTTAGTTACTCAGTTCGCAGTTGTTCAAATTCTAAATATAAAATAAAATAATAACTTTGTTTTTTTGTTTGTTTTATTCTTTGATAAACATTTTAATTTGTAAAATATTTTTATTTTAATGAGTGTACTGTGTCATTGCTTAGAATATTTTGTAAGTTTCGATTCATCTTCACGGCAATTAGAGCACGGAGAGACATACAGACAAGCAAACCGAAATCATTAACTCTTCAATTTTGTTGGGAAGTGTTGAAAACGAAATTTCTTTTAAATAAGTAACGAGACTTTACGAAAAGGAAATAGTTTCATTAATAGATAAAAATATGAAACGTGTAAATTGTTTGGGTCATACAAAGCTGTTTATCAGATGAAAGGCTAGTTTCTAATCACAGTTATTATCTTTTGCTTTGATCTGTTGAGAAAATCTTCGATGTGAAACGTCGAAAAAATACAATTACCTGCTATAATGTCAATAGATTATCCGCTAAGAATGCATCTACATGTCCGTTATTCCAGATTTGACGTAATTTAAGTATTTTTATTTCTTCAGCATCAGTTTGTCATCCTCATTCGCATAAAGAATTTTGAAAAGATTATATTAAAAATGTTTTGATGCAACAGTCAAAAGATACGGATTTTTTTATTTATTTATAGCGACTCTTTGTAGTGTTATAATTAGAGGGCTTTTAAATGAACCCGTTAATGCCAGATTTAACTCCCCCCACAAAAAAGAGAAAATACAACAAAAACCTATTTGAACTATGGAAAAATTTAAATAATATTACTTCATTAAAGCCTATTACTTTTTCGTGTATTCAGCCATCAAAGCACTGCTTGGTGATTAAATCGACGTTAATTAATTGCTATTTTGGCAAGAGTAAAAACAGTTAGTAACTGTGTATTTGTATTATGGAAAACTAAATTATGAGTTCAAATATTTTTTGTCTGCATTTTCTATATATACTTTTCGGGGTACATTAATAAGGTAGAACATCATTTTCTCAAAAGAAGAAAGTGAATATTTTCTAACGACCAGTAAATGATGGATTTAAACTACTGTCTTTCAAATAGCATTATTTAATTTAAAAGGAAATTTGAATGATATGTTTAATCGAATTTCCAACAAAGAATGATTTTCTCTTGTATATAGCAAATTAGTTAGTTTAACATTCACATACTTGATCGTTATTTTTAATTTTCCAAAGCCAATATGAAATTGACTCTTGTTTCTTGAAAAGCGGTCGTGGGTCTCTCTGTTTGTGTAAAGGCCTTGTAATGACTTTTATACTGTGCTGATAAATTTGAAACGGAATATATCACTATTGCAGTACATATGTGTATATATAGAGAGAGGTGTATGTATAAAGGAAAGGCTCAATATTATTTAAACTGCATGTGCATTTGGCCTTTTAACAAATTTCAAACTGATACAAGATTGTTTAGAAATCACACAAATTGCTATGCAAAGCAAATATTAATGTAGTATAGCTCAATAACATAACTGAGGGGTGGGGATAGAAGAAGGGACGGGGGAGGGGTACGTGACATTTTAGATCCTTCGTTTTTCTATTTTTAGAGAGGGTTTCAGTTTTATTTATTGTCATGGCAACGTACTAGAATTGGCGAAAGTTAAAAATCCTTTTGAATATTTTTTTTTAATTTTAGAGCTAATTTTAAGAAGTTCAAATATCTGAATGATCTATCTGAATTACTTTCCATTCTTACATTTATTTAACAAATATTTTTCATCCTCTAATGAATTCCCGGATTCTCGATATAGTGTGTAAGCTTTCATTTTCCTTCTCATTTAGGAATATTTCAAAATCTTTCATTGCTAATTGCTTTTCTCCGTCTTAAGCCGAATGCAGAGATTTTACCTTCGTCCTTGGATCCGACTAAAATGTATTTAATTGTCTTGCTCGACATTCACGCGTATTTTTGGTGTTGTCTTCGGAACACGGGGAGACTCTTGTCTTTTATCGGATTAGAGAACGTGTTCAACCCTGTGCAAAAGCATGGATTTTCTTCGTTGTCTAATCTGTCGATTTTGCAACTCTTGGGGAACAATCCTTCCCAAGCCATCTTCCCTCCCCATATCGAATCTTCGGTTTTATGTCGGCGCCGCGGGATTAGTCTCGCCTTCGCAAAATGTCCAATCCTTTCAAAAATTTCTGTGAAATCTGATCTTAATGTTGCCGCGTGCTATTGTGATCATAGCATATCTGAGAAAAGATTAGCCCGACTTTGAAAGCTCGTGACCGAGATCTTATCTGCTATGATCAAGCAGTCTTCGCCCTAATCCTCTTTCCAGTGATCGCATAATTTTAGAGAGGGATTACCTGAGCTGCCTTTTGAATGTTTTTTTAATGCATTTAAAGCAAGGATTTCCAACTTCTTTGTTTCTTGGATACGCCATTCGCTAGGTGAACGAACGTGGGCCGGTCTTGTGTAGTATTAATGTAATTTCTTTAGTTTAATTCTTTGTGGTGATGCTGTAACTCCTGTAAAGGAAGATGCAAAAAGGAATCGATTATGTAAGGATTAAATGGTTGCGAAAAAGAAAAAGAAACGATTCTTGCTTTTAAGGGATTAAATTCTACTGATTTTGAGTTAATTTTGTCTAGGGTGGTTTTGAGAATTTTTCCTCTGTTATTTGTGAAATGGTCTCGCTATTTATTTAATTATAGAAAGCTAGTTTGTTTAATTTTATGTAAAAAATGAAAACGGAAACGAAATAAAATTTTTAGCATTGAAATTACTGTTGCATGAGGGTTAAGAGTTTTCTTTCTTTCTTCCTTAGTCTATATTTGAGTTAGTGTTCGATGTTAAACATGTTGTTGGTGTTGTATTGAAAATTTCTTCGCTTGGCATTTTCCAAATTACTAAAGTATTCCATTGATAGACAGATTTTTATTCAGAAAATCTTACATTAACATTCTTTCTTAGTAACCTTTTCCCCTGATGCTTATTTAGTAAATTAAAATTTGTTTTGGTTATTTATAAGGAATTATATCTTTAGTGGCGTTCTTACTTAAAATCGTTGTTTTTAAACGAGCCATATATTGAGTAATTGCAATATTTCGTCTGTACTAGACTTCTATCATAAGTGGACCGATTTTTCAGTAAATACCAGTAAAACTGAAGTACATGGTCGTAATTTTAAAGGCAGATTTTTACAACTGCATTTGTCAAGTTATTACAGCATGTTTATCAAGTTTTTTATCAAATTACTATTAAAGCCTATTGACCCTTTCCGCGGAAGAATCACAAAAACAGGGTGCTATTGGCCATTGTTAGCTGTCGTTTTACGACTTCTTTACGACTTGAGGTGTCCACCAACAAAGAATAATTGCAGATCACCCATCAGTTTGCGGTTTCGCAGTACCTCATACAATGGAAGAGCCGCGTCTCCGTCGGAGACGTTCAGCGATACCTCTTTTTTTTTGAAGAATTAGCTGTATGACGAGTTATTTTCATACTTCAATAAAGTATCCTGCAAACTATTCATATTTTATGAAAGCATAATAATCGGTAGTAGGGTCAAGACACAATATTACGTTTTCAGTTATTGAATATACATCATTTTACTCAGACATCTCGCGATTTTCGAAACTCTCCACGTATTGACAAATTTATTTTTATTTAAGAGTTAACCGGTTTTGTTTTATCAACATTCTACTATTTTGAAGACTTTTTAGATTGTTTACACGAAACTTTTAAAATACGCCAATTGAGACTGCAACTTTTTCGTATAATCTATGAATTCGCATAAATCTATATTTTATGTATTTCAGAACTAAAAATTACCCCCCCCCCTTCCACTCTCTCAAAAGGGAAAAAAAAAAGTCAATTATGATTGATGCAATTTATTGCCGCGGCGAATTTTGCTTCTCACTTTTCCTCTGTGTGTGTTGAGTATGGGAGAGAGAAGAGTTGAATTATATTACACGGGAAAACAAAGGTGTAAGATAGTCTTTGCTGTTTAAGTCATAGCAAGTTTTAGTTTTTAATCTGGTTATTTTTAGCTTAAATGCTATACTTGTGTATTTTGTCACAGTTTCGCTAAGTTAAACATAAAATGGCAAAATGCGCAATTATCTGGCAATATATTTTATTTTCAATACAATTTAGAAGTTAAGTAACTCTTTTTCTTGCGTGCGATATTAGAACGAGTGTATTTGAACTACACTTGAAATTTTAAAGGAGGTATGGTATTTTTTAGAATTCCTTTCACACTGCTGAATGCTAATATTCTAGACATTTCCATGCACTCGGTGTATATTTGCATTCCTTTATTTTTGATGATTGATTTTTTGAATGTTTTATAACTTATTAAGAAAGTGCTTAGATATTATTTTAAATTGAACAGAAATTGATTAAAATAAACAAACCTTTTGTTTTCACTATCATTTTATAATGCTTGAACTGTTAATTTTGGAATGTGAGTGTATATGTAAAGCCCAAATGGTTTGTTTCATATCACGTATTCCACCATTAAAATTGACCGTATACAAGACTTTAGATGCAAGATTATATTTTCTTCTAGATGGTCTTAATTTTAATAAAGACTAATTACAAATTTTTTGTTGAAGGTAAAAATAAAATACTTCCGTACGTGTCTTAGAAGGGGCTTAATGTTGTAAGGCAAACGTCATTCATCTCAGCGGGTAGTGCACAACTCCTAAGCTCCTAAGACACAGCTCTCCTACGCTTAAGCCAAGTTTTTTTTTTCCTATCTGCATATGAAACCTCCGCCAGGAAGATCATGATTTTCACATCTGAGAAAACTAGTCAAAATTCTTGGCTTAAAACACGGCTGAACAACTCATCTCTCTGCGAAGAGCATTTTTTCCCTTTAGCTTTCTGTAATTATGTAAACAGATAGTTATTAGCTAACAAAAATATAAATACTGGTATTAAACCTTGATAATTGCGTTTCTAATATCTACGCGTTATTAAATTTTATTATAAATAAACACAAATAAAAAAGTTTAGAATTGTATGTAATGTTTCTTTGCTAGTGATTCATTCTGTGACATTGAATGAATTCGAAAATGTTTACGCAATTCTTTATTAGACTCGTGCAAAGCGAAAGATAATATTTTGCGGTAAGATAATTAGTTTTGTCAGTTAAATTGTTTGTCATTTCAATGAGGAAGTTGCGATACTAGTACATTATAAAATCGTGAACTTTTTAGCCTTAAGGTGATTTCACCAACTTTATTTAATTTATTTATTTTTGTCTTTAACTAATATGACACCGAGACCGATCATTATTACGCTTCCATAAACAAGTAGAGAAACTTTTAAGGAAACGGTAGAAAGCGAATTTGGCAAAATATTCTTGTTTTATAATGTAAAAGCAAATGAAATAAAGGGTTTTACCGGTATGACACACGGCCATCCTGTTAGTTATAATAAATTTTGTGAGTTTCTGAAGGCTACTTCAGTCTGTAGGATTCCCCGTCCAACCCACCCAGCCCCCAAAAAGAAGCTTGATTTACGATGAAATAAGAATTTAAGCTGACATTTGATTAAATTAAATACATTTATTAGACTCCCCCCCCCCAAAAAAAAAATAAAATAAATCAAGTGATTTCATGCAATTTCTTTTGCAATTAAATGGGTTTGTTCGAAGCAAAAAAGTGGAAGAAATAGATTCTTTTTAATAGTCATTTGCAAAAGAAATATATAGAAATTACAGTCTAAATAAAGAAAGCTTTCATCTCCATTTTCTTAGAAAGAAAAAATGAGAAGGATAAAGCTGTACGGCAAAGCTGTACTTTGGTTTAAAAATAAACTGTATACTATACAATATGGGTATTATTTTACAACATGATTTTTAAAAATAATACTTACATTTTATAACAATCAATGCCTGACGTTTTATCTTTCATGCTTGTGTGATAGATGAAACACTTTTAAATACTCAATTTAAAATTTATGTATGGTGAAATATCGATTGTATGGAAGCTAAATTAAAACCGATTTAATAATCTCAAGCGTTATTAAATCTGAATGAATAATGCAGATGCATAATTTGAAAACAAAGAGAATAAATGCTTTTAAATGATCTAATAATCCATAATTTTTATAAAGTTAATAATAAGAGATGACTAATCAGAAGACCAAATGTCTTGTTAGGGTATATTGAATGCTCAGCTTGAAAGACATTACACTAGAATGCATAGTGTAATAGAAAAAAACGCTTGGAATGTTGCTTTTTTAAAGACAGTAGTCGTACTTGAGAATACCCTTTTTATGTCCTTGAATTGAATTTATGAGATCTTTCATTTATTTATTTAGTGTTATTGGAAATGGATCCAAAACATTAAGTAATGGCTCTAAATAATTAAGTCTCACGAGTCCCTGGGACTACAAATTCAAGAAGCGATCGCGAACCCTTAAAAAAAGGAGGGATAGCTAATGTAAAATTAAAATTACAAAAAGGTCCAGGTTTCTGGCCTACCATGCGGCTGTCTATCTGACGGGCACGAGTTTCGGGCGGTTTCCTCCAGATATTACATGAGTACGTGTAAGAACCCCTCAAAAAGTCCCTCGTCCAAGGCACCACCATCCTAGGCAGATATCCTTGGTGTAGATTTTTCTTAACGCAATACATATATACATTTCAAGAAGTGCGAAACTCTTCATTTGTAATTTCAGTGATTGTTTCTTACTACTCGGTGGTCATCTTAGTAGTAAATCACTGAATACTCGGTTACTCACCGAAAGTGCTATGCGATTATCACTACTTTTTGGGTATCGTGAGTATTGTTTATTCAAATTATATATACACAGGGTGTCCAGTGCTAACGGTGCCCAATGGCTATTTCCTAAACCGTTAGTCAGAGGCACATAGCTCCAATTGCAAAAAGGATTAAAATTGTATAATCTATTATGTAAAAAACAACCGAAGTCAATAAATCGATTCCTATAAAAATTACGAAAGTTAAATTTTTATACGGTCCCCCCGGTCCTATCAGTTATACTTAGAAAAAATTTCTTTATGCAAATTTCATGCACAATAAAACAAAAAAATTCGGCCTTCTATGACCAAAATGCACCGAATTATTAAGCAGCAAACATTTTGATTTAAGTCACTTTTCCACGTTTAAAAATGTCCTGTTACTGTAAACCGTTAAGGGACCATATAAATATTGGAATTTTAAATTATAGGTTTTTATATCATTTTCTGGCATAATGCAAAGAAAGAAGCAGAACTAATTCTAGAATACTAATCTATAAGCAGAGGGCTATAGTCGGGCTCTATAAAAATCTCTCCGGAGTCAGACTGAGTAAATCGTGTATGTGTAGCATGTGGAGATGTGTTACACCGAGTAATGCTGAAGGAAGAGTTTTCTACACTGGTGCATATTTGCATTGTAGCCGAAGGAAGCTACTTTGAACAAATGTTACGGTAACAGGGTTTGTAATATTATTTTAAGCTTCTAAAATGCACGCATTCGTACTTTAAAATGTTTCATTTTCTAATTTAATATTTCATGAAGTGTTTTATTCTCTTTTTTTATATTTTAAGTTATTTAACACCAGTTCATTTAAAACTCTAAAAAAATTCTATTTTCAGTATAAGCTATATTTTTATGTTAATTTATTGGGTACACATAGTTAAACGTTAATCTTCTTTATTGCAATCTACAATTATAAAATAGTTAATCAAATTTCTAATAAATATGACAAATCTCAAAACCATGTACATTAATTTTCTCATTCATTTTGTATACAACACCTATTACGTAGCTCGAAAAGTGCTCTAACTTTAAGCAGCTGGAACTCGGTGAATTTTGGTTGTAGAAAGACGAATTTTTTTCTTATTGTGCATGAAATCGTAAAAATTATTTTTTTCTAAATATAACTGATAGGACCGGTACCGTATAAAAATTTAAGTTTCGTAATATTGATAGGCATTTATTTATTAATTTCGATTGTTTCTGATATAATAGATTACACAATTTAGGGCATTTTTGCAATTAGAACTATGTGTCTCTGACTAACGGTTTAGGAAATAGCCATTGGGCACAGTTAACACTAGACACCCTGTATATGGTTCTAGGATGAAAATTTAGGGTATTTCGATTGTATGGATATTTAAGTGTGCATTTGAAGAGCGTTTTCAATTTGGCTATAAGGGGAATGGAAGAATAAATTGTTTTTTAAGGGAAAAAAAAAAGATTGACATTTTCAAGTGTTGTGGCTCAACTACAACTGATTCCCCATATTTTTTTTTCAATGTGTGTGTGTGTGGGGGGGAGGTTATTATACTGATTCAAATTTCATTAATTTATGGATTTTTTAAACATGATTTAATAATTCATAATTAACCCTAAAAGAATTGGAAAAACATAATCATTATGCTGGGATTTTATTGATGTATATCTTGAAAAAGAAAATAATACATGCATTATTTTGGGAGCTATGATATAAATTCTGCAATTTCGTTTCAACACCAGATGGGTAATTTTTCAGTATTTTGCAATAAATATTTACCAAAAGAAAAATCATATTTTTATTGTTGTTGTGTGTGTGTCCGTCCGTCCGTGCGTGCATCAGCTAAAACCAACGGTGCCGCTTGCGTTCGGATTTTTTCCGAACCAACTAAAATTTTTACAAGTTTAGTTTTACAGTTCAGTACAAAAGTACTGTACTGTAAAACCAAAATTGTAGTATTACTTTAATAAAAAATATTAACGCATTTTCAGTATTGTAGTGACATAGAAGAGAACGAACCTTATTAGTTGGCTGGGATTGTAACGTATTTAGTTCAATACAAGATGCATTCAGCGGGCCGCCAAAACACCGGCCTTTGTTTTTATTCCTTAAATATTGATCATAGACCTATATTATAAATTACAAAATTTCGTAAAAATGTACAGAATTTTATGGTGTCGGTTAAAATTTTCAGGAATTTAAAGCAATGTAAAATTTACATTTTTAAACGATCCCCGTTTAAAGAAGTCCCAGTTAGTAAAATGTTCCCCACACATTAATTATGAAGTAGTTATGAAATAATGTTTCTCTTCAGTGATTTGTGTACACCCCTTGAAAGCAATTTTCCTGTCAGATTTTTATTCAGCATGTATTTATTTTCAAATCGCTGACACTTCTTAAGATGAACCACTCGAATTTTGTTCATCACCTCACCATATATGGGATACATTTTACAAATCGCCATCGCCTTTAAAAAAAAATTTTTTTTTTTGTATGTATTGGGCCTTATAAAAGTTTAAATTTTGTATTTATTTAGATTGAATCTCCCGAAAAAAATTTAATCGATTTCACAAAATTCTTCTCCTTTTTTTTACATAACTTTGTTATTTGTTGTATTGGTCATGATTAATATTTAATTGATAAAAGCTCAGATCAGTGTATTTGGGATACTGTACAAATCTTATAGTTTAGATTTTACTAAAGATTTATAAAATTAATCTGCTAAATCTCTAAAGTTTTATTAACTTCGTGCAATGTACGCTATGTCATGTGAGCTCTCTCTGAAAAGTTCTAGGTCTTGTAGATGTTAAAGTTTGGAAACATTTTTTTGAATAGTAACTTTGAATACTTTCAAAATAATTTTTAAAAATGTATTGGTACATATTGTAGAAGATGCATGTGATTTGAACGAATTTTTTTAATTGAATGTTCTGAATCTTGTTTAGCACTGATTTTTTTTTCTTTTACGCATTATGAAAAGTGTATTTATTTGTGAGGGAATTTTATTTAGATAACGATGTGTTAAGATTTTAACTTAAACACATTTTAGATTTAAGAGTTAAGATCTTTAACATTTAAGATTAGTTTAACTAAAACACTATAATCTGTGGTTTTCATGAGAGAGATGTTAAGAAGGACAAATCAATGTAGGATTTTAAATAAAAAATGCGAGGGTCAATAAAATTGAATAATCAGCTGTGTCCAGTTTTCAACGCCTGTACCCGTAAATTTTATTATTAATTAGTCAATGTTTTATGATACAGCCTGTAAATGAGTTCTTCTTTTTAACCTCTCTGACAAGCTTTAATACTTGTTCTTTGAAAAAGTTAATATACCATTAATAATACCATTAAGTTAATATACCATTAAGTAAATTTGTCTAGGTGCATAATCAAGTTTGTGAAAAACTAACTTATTTTTATTGTATGATAAATACTACTTAATTGTTTGCTATAGAAATTTAAAAATTATTGCAAGTTCAGAAATTCATCTAAGAAAAGTGTCATAAGTGATTTATATAAAGAGGAAGTTTATTTTGTGTTTTACTGAAATTTGTACTTGTTAATAAACAGTGATTGATCACAAAGATAAATATGATTGATCAGATTAAAAAAAATAAAATAAAAAAAATAAGTGATTAATTATTCATGCATGATCTGCTGTATTAAAAACTTACTAAGGCAGTTAAATGATTCAGTTTATGTAGTATTTGAATATATAATACAGTTCATAGGTTCAATTAAGCATTGGTTAAATGAGACTTGGATTGGTTTAAAATTTGAATACTATCTTTGAATCTTTTTTGAGTATTACTTTTGTCTTATTAGGTGAATTGCTTTGATTAAGAATACTTTATTTTTCAATTAAACCACGCGACAAAGCACTCATTTTTAAATTCACACAATACTTTTTAAGCTTCTAAAAATTGCTTTTAATTAAATGATAAACGTCATTTTAATTGAATCATTTATTATTCAAAGGCACATATTCGTTGAAAAAAGTCTGCATAAATTTCAGATGTAGACATAAAATTCTCATAAATAATTAAAAGTTTTTGTGTACATGATATTAGTGAGAAATAAAAACTTCTAGTTTTTTTTCTTTCGTTCGAAAAAGTCATCCCGAGAAAAGATTTTTTTTTTCTTCTTTTTAAATATCTTGTGGAAGTCTTGGGGAAAGGAAAAAAGGGGGAGGGATTATAAAAAAAATACATGTGTGTCTTACGATTCAGTTGCTAGAGCATATTTCATTCGTAAGTTAATGCGGTTTATTACACTATTTAATTAATTACTCAAATAAAATGGAGGCATTAAAATGCTATGTGTTACATACAAGATTGCTAAATTAATAAGCACATTAAATTTAGAGATTTTACGTACGGATATAACATCGCACTGAACTATTATTACTCGATTCAAAATATTGGAAAATCTTAAAATAATTATTGGAATTTACTATAGGAGATGGTATGAAATACGTACAGTCTGACGTAAGTTTTAAAATTTTCGAAACGTTTGTTTTATATTGTTTTTTGAGTGGTGTACGAAATGAATATTATGTGAGATTTATCATTATCTGATATGAAATGTTTTAACTGTGAGGTCATGCTTATTAAAATCTGCAAATTTTAGAACCTTGGATATGTTTTGCTTCTAGTGTGAAAATTTCACGGTCGATACCAAATTTTTTAACTTAGAGTAGAATGACGCTCTTTTAAGTATTTCATTTCTGTGTTATTTCTCCCTCAAAATATATTTAACCTTCTTCCCTTTTTTTGTGAACTTATTATTGCCTAGTCTAGAAGTCAAAGCCCATTGTGGAGGCAGTTACAACATAAACAGAAACGCTAGAAAAGACATTTGACGAAACCATGCGTACACTCTATATATTTAAACTTCGTCCACCGAAAATAAATAACTTCGTATTCAATTTTTATTATATACCCAAATCGTATTTCATGCTCTTCTGGAAACGTGCGGAAACTTTTCGCATTCGAACGATTTCGTTTTGTGTAAACAGCCCCTCTTTTATGAATGCTACAAGCAGACGATCATTTTAATGAAAAAAAAAAACTGTTATCTGGGAAAACAGTTTAAAACAAACTGAAATCGCAACTTACCCTTCAAAGCCTAATGACCGTGACTTCCAATATGAATTAATGTTGTAATTAATGTTTTATCTTGGAGCAGGTTGCCCGGAATTGTTACAGAAGGAGTTGAGTGATCAGCGTAATTATATAGTAGTGTAATTGATGTCTCTCTTACTTTTTTTTTTCTCATAAGGATTGTAATTATTGTTATGCAATACATTTTATAAAACGCTTATTTTAAAACATTTTAGGAATACAGTGACACTACTTTTATTTTCTTTTACTATATTTTAATTTCGGAAACTCTTCTTTTTATGAAGTTTTTCGTTTTTACAAAAAGTAATGTATTTTAAACAATTTAATAATGATAATAAAACCTTAAAAGAGTTGCTTGAAAAATTCTTCATACCCAAAGTTAAACATTTTTCAATCTGGAAAATGAACGAACATCATAACATCAAAACTGTCTAATAAGATTTAAATCTTACTGAAAAATCTATTTTGTAAAATTCGGCAAATTTTAGAATATTGCTGTCTGAGCAACTTATCATAATTTTAAGTTAATTCTAACATTGAGTATTTTTAATAAATCCATAAAACACAGTACTATATAGATTTAGTCATTAATAGGCTAATAATATCGCGCAATCATCATTGAGTAAATTGTGTATTCAATTTAATTTTAAGGGAAAAAAATGCATAGTGTGTTTAAATAATAGACTCTCGGTATGAATTTAAAAATTTAACTTTGAAGCCTTAATTTTGTCGTGTTGTGCTAAAAAAAGTAGTGTTAAAAATTAAATAATTTTGCATAAATACAAAATAGTAATAAAAAATTGTATGTACGTTTTAAGGTGTAAATAAGTCCTCCTTTCTTCAACGGCGAAGCAATTGCCAGCCCATTTGTTGGCTGGAAAGGATAAAACCTACCTACTTTTGAAATAGCTGTTTCTGGCAGAAATGTTTAAAATGATCAAATTATTTGTATTCTGCTGGAATCACTGTTTTATATAATAAACTTACAACATGAATTCAGTGTTTACAAACTAAATAATAATTTATATATTGCTAAAATGCTATTTTTAACCATCCCAAGAAATTGAACAACTATGGAAGTCTTAAAAATACTTAGGGTATTGTTTGATTTAATAAATAATCAGCAAGAATAACTGATTTCTGAGAAGATGCTTCTAAATTTAAAAATACTAAATATTGTTACACCGATATATAAATTTTTATCGCGTTACACAAAATTTACTTTTTTTTTCCCCCTCTCCTTCCTGAATTATTCGTTTTCCCCGAAAGGCAAGACTACATCACTTTTCATCGACAGCTTTTTTTTTTCTCTTTTCACAGTTTTTTACATCTTCGAATAACTATAATAATAAATAGCCTGGAGGATAAATTTTTCCTTTCTGACCTACACTTAAGTTTGCGTTCTGTGAATTCCCAGCTATTTGAATTTAGCACTGTTTGCATTAAAATGATCCCTCATAGCGAGATGAAAATAATTAAAAAAAACGGGCGAAAAAAATGACGATGTTTCTTATTCAAATTAATAAGTTCTACTTATCTTTCTCGTGTCAAAAAAATCATATTAACAAAAGAGATTATAGAATTCTGCAGTTTTTGTACAACTTCTTGCCGAGCGCTGCAAAAATAACTCTCTGCTAGGAGATTAAACGCCTTGCTAAAAAAGTGCCAAAAATTATCTAGTGATTACGTCTGAAAATGAGGCACGACAAAGTATTAATCCGTTTTAATATCAAAAACCTTGGAGAAAAAACAACGATGCATAACGAAGGATTAATATGAAAACAAAAGTCTTAAAAAATTACTGACTGGTGATTTAAAAAAAAGGCGGTATTCGAAAGGAAGAGCTTGCAAAAACGGTCGGGTAGAATTAGACTTTAAAGACTCGCGTAGCTGGGAGTGATTAAGAATTGCAGTGCGAGGTGACTTGGTCCAAGCTGTTGATAGGCTTTGGCTCGCTGCTGGCTGTGTACACAGCTCAAAGGAATTCCATTAAAAATTGATCTTTTTCTTAACTTTTCTTCATTTCGCGCCAAAAAACGAGTGTCTAATCCAACGGTGTTAGGGCTATCACAGTCTCCGGAAAGGAATAGCTTTCGAGTATAAATGAGAAGAAAGAAAGAAAAAAAAAATGAAGGAATTTTGTCTATGATGAGGTAAAGATGGTGCTCATGTACATTTTTTTTTCACGGTAGTCTCAAGTAAATAATTTTTAACAATTTCTACATGAAGGTTTTTTTTTTTAAATAAAAAAGTAACTACTTTTAGATGGTTTAAAATGTTTCATGTGAATAGATAGGTGTGAATAGTGTGTTGATGTGCTTTCCATGTATTTATAAATTATTTTAAAATACGTTAGTAGAATTAAGCTGACGCTTTCTAATAACAATGTATTTTTTATAAAAAACTTCAAAATTTTTATTTCAGTAAATTTGTTGGTTTATTAATTGAAGGAAATATAGTTTAGTGTAAAATTTGATAAAGGTATCATTGAGTTGTATGAATTGAAAATTTTTACTTTTACACTTTTTACAATTGTTTCTTCTAATTTCAAGTTTTTGTTCTTTCATTCCCCATTTTGGGTCCATTTTCTTGCCTCATTCCTTTTTTTTTTTCTTCTTCTAGCGGCGTTTCTATGCTTTTATCGAATCTTTATTTTTAGTGTTGTGAATTTATCAAACTTTATCCACAGAGGCTGGCTTGTGATTTTTACGCACTGAAGAGAGATTTCTGTCATCTTTTGATAGCATTGTTTAAATCATTTCATGGCGTTTTAAAGAATTATATGTAGAAAAGAATATAATTAGGAAATAGCTAGTTATTAATGAAGGCTTTTGTGGATGTTATTTTAACTTAACTATACTGGGTGATTCGCTACCAGACTGACAAACTTGCTGGGGGTGTAGGGGGTACAGAGACTGTTCATAATCACATAGCAATGCTGGGTCGGAAACGTCGTCTTCATTTACCTGTTAATAATCACTTTGGAAGAAGTGTTGAAGTGTGCGTCTCATTTCTTAATCAAGTTTCATAAACAATGGGCTTTTCTTAGACCATTTCATAAATGTAATGAAAGAAACAATTGTGAAACAACAATTTTTATCAAATGCAATCGGTGAAAGAGGGATTTGTTTTTGAAAAATCATGGTCGGAAAGTTTACTATCACTTGAACACTTCTAAAGTGATTATTAAGAAGTACATGAAGACGACGTTTCCGACCCCGAATTGCTATGGGATTCTGAACCGTCTCTGTATCCCCTACACTCCCTGCAAGTTTGTCAGTCTGGTAGTGAATTACCTTGTATATAACTTGATTTGATTTTTATAATAATTTAACTCTTTGGATTTTTCTATTGAGCTTTTTCAATTTTTGCTAATAACTAATATCACTTAATTAGAATCAAAATTTAAACTGTACCTTATTTTGAAAATTAAGCAGGAAGGAAAATATTTTGACAGTCGTAATCATAATTTTTAAATTTTGACACATGGATTTTTAAATTTTGACATTCGTAATCATAAAATACCCACCGTAGTCAAGTGGATACGACACTGAACATGGTAGATGGATGAAGTGTGTAGGTCCAATATTCTGGCCTACCGCGCCGCGCGGCTATCGATTTAACGGTCTGGAGGTTTGGGCGGTTTTCTCCATATGACATATGAATACCCGTTAGAATACCTGAAGTCCTCCGCACAAGTCCTTCCCTCTAGGCCAATACCCCGCATTCATGTTTGCCTTAAACATAATACGCACACACACACACACACGTATTTATTAAATATACTCTGACATATTTTGCACTTCCATAAACATCAGAGTAGATGATCAGAAACCCAAAAATTAATCACAGTCACAATCTAAAAAAATTAGCATTTGTCATCAGTATTAAGGGGACGTCTCAAAACTGAGAAATTTAAAATTACTTACGTTAATTTATGTTAGCAGTCATTCGACAGCTATATTTATTGGCTCCTGAAAATCCTAATTTAGCTAGAATTTTACGATATTGTATTTTTGGCAGTTTCTAGTAAAAGTCAACCCACACCATTTTCTCATTCTTAACTTAGAAATTCCCGCTCAAGAAGCTTGACGTCAGCGCCGCCACTAGGGATTACAGCACCCTGGGCAAAATTTAATTTTTGCACCCCCTTCACCACGGCGTACACATTTTTTTGGTGCCCCTCTCACCACAGCGCCAGTGGCATGTACCCAGTTTGCTCTCCCCTAGTTGCGGTCCTGCTTCACGTAATTATAGAATGACCCCTGAAAGACTAAATTAACGATAATTTCATATTGCAGTTCTTATCAGTTCTGGTAAAACTAAATTCGTTAATTTCACGAGTTTGTGTTTAGTTACCACTTTCCAACAACTGGATCATTATTTATTAACTTTTATGAACTCACAGTTGGCCCCTTAAGCGATTTTTCCCACTTGAAAACGGACGCCAGCACAGCGGGTAAAATGGAGTAAGTCGTCATTTTTCTCGGTAACTATTAGAGATATAGGGTTTTTTTTTTTTAAATTTACCTTAAACACGGAGCAATATTTCCCCAAATATTAGTGATTGGAAATTAGGGACCGAAAAAAAATAATTTTTGCATTTTAATATGTATACTACCTCTTGCAAAATAGCTGTCGTATCCAAAAGCCACTTTAAATTGTCGAAATTTTCTAACTGAAAGTATGTTTCGATCACTTACGGTTTAAGAGATAATCGCTGTAACATCTATTTTGAATCCCCCGGTATTTGATTACGGATTGTATAATTTTAATTAATAACTCATCGCTTTTCAATTTAACTTTTGGATGCAATCGTGAAAGCTGATTCTGTCTCCTCGATTGAGCTTTCGGAATATAAACAATTTTTGTTCGATGTGCACAGCCCTTTCTTATTCGGGACAGAAGGTTTGTTTTTCTGCGTAGTCATTTCCTTTGCTAAGAAGCAACATTGCCGGTAAAAGAGGCACATGGGAAAAGGGTCTTTTACTTTTTATATGGCGTAGCTTAGTAAAATGAAGAAGGGACTGTATGAGCTGAAGAAATCATACGATGGAGGCTTTTTTTTTTTTTTTTATATGAAAGTCATTAATTTTTATTATTTATATTTATAGCGAAAATTTATAATGTAATTAGCATTACTACCAAATTCTTACTTTTATGTTTTGTATTATGCAAAATTAAAAATCTTGTAGAACTTTCCCTGTTTTAGATTACGATTTAAATTACGATATGTTTATTTGCAATAAAGAAAGTATTTTTTATTTCAAATAAATTTACTTACATTGCTATTTTTTCCCCCTCTTGCTGTACAGTTTATTTAGGTTATAAGAAAACAACCCTTGATTTTCTATGGAATTTCGTAAAGGTTTTAAAAATGAATTATATGAAAAACGCTTATTGTTTGTTTTATTCTTTTGCTGATGTAACACGTAACTCTAAATTAAGTAATAATTGCTGTAAATATTAAAGTGTTAATAAAAAAATCTTCATTTTAATTAAAATTTCATAGTTTTCGTTTGTATTTCCTTCGCAGTTTACAAGTTAATTTCTTTTTTGTTAGCTTTCGAAGAAATTAAAATATAATATCATTATTTTATTTAAAAAGTTAATTTATCTTAAAATCAAATATCTTAATTTGAGGATAAATAATTTCCTCAGTATTTTCTTTTGGCATAAATTTCTTCTGAATATTCATTCCTAGTGTCACTGAAAAAAATGTTAACCTTGACACTTTCATACTTGCTGGATAAATATCATAGCCAAGCAGTTAATAACAGTAAAAAATGTAATATTTTTCTTTGACTGGAAGTTAAAATATCCCGTGCCTATTTTATTCGTAAAAATGATTAAATCTTATATTTGTAACTTTAAAATATACTTAATATGATTTGAGTCAAAAGAATAGTTTAATTTATTTTTATTTTGATATCTGTCTACACTAGATAATTTTCTTTTAAAACCGAAGTGATTATCAACACTTGCTGATACAATTGATGATGTTTCAATGAAAATAAAATAATAATGATTACATTAATAAAAAGAGAAGAATACTTCCTAAAATCTATTTATCACTTTAATGAAAAAAAAAGAAAAGAAAAGAAAAATCATGAACCTCTGGTTTAAAACAAAATATGCCGAACATTATATGCTATTCTAGTGAGGAAACTTTTAGAAAAGTATATGAATTAAAATGTGATGCACTTCTGGTGTATATAGTATAATTTAATTGTACTAAATGTATTTGTCGTTTTTTTCCCCCTCCTAAACATTAAAAATTCACTCTTGCAATCTTACCGCTGAGAAAAACACAAGGAAATTCAACTTTTCTAGTTCTAAAGTTCAAAAGACAAATTTAGTATTTATGATAAATGTGAAATTGCTAAATGATAAATGAATCAGTACCCTCCCTCAGGTTTTACCCGACTTTTTCCGGATCAGATTATAAAATTTGTGGCAATTTTATTTTTTCAAAGTTGCCAGATTCTTTTTGCAATTTTTAAATATATTTGTTTAAAGAGGAAAATATACGCCGAAGGAGAAAAAAAGATCGATAAAACAGGAAACAAGGATTTGAGTGAAAATCAAAATTACTATCAGTTATCGTAATGACCTTTTTAATCAATAATAATTTGATGACAGCGCATGATTACATGAAACCTGGAAATGTTTTTATTTTTTAACTTAAAATTTTAAAAACCAAGAGAATCTGCGATCTGTTCCAAATTCAATATTTAATTTTCTGTGCGGGTATAGCTTCGGAAAGCTTTGGTAACTTTTAAACCACTGCACAAACTAATCCGCCTGGTGTATAATCAACGAGGATTTTGAAGGAAAATCAGGCTTATATGGGAAGGGTATTATTTTCTACTTACGCAGTTGTAAATAAAGTTAATATTGCCAGAAAAAAATATGAAGTATTAAGGTGATAACCGTTCGGAATACTAGTTGTTTATGTACTGTGCAAAGAAACTTGAATAATATTTGTTTTTATAAGAACGGTGTTTTGTGTGATTGAAGTATAAAATTGCTTATGAGAATGGAAAAATCTTTTTGGGAAATACACTTTTACAGGATAAGCAATAAATCTGTAAAAAACTTCGCTCGTATGGTTAAAATCAGCTTAATAGTAGTTATAAAAGCAGCCATTAAAAATAAGAGTTATGATTTTAAACAGCTAATGATTGTCTAGTGATGTTATTAAGAATATAGAGTTCGTCGACAGACAAAAGGAAAACAATACATAGTATTTTGGAAAAAAGAACACTGGTGCAGTAGCGAGATTTAAAAAAAAAAAATTTAATTTTAAACCCATAGACATATCGGAATAGCTAAATCTATTATGCAAATATTTAAAATTTGTCTCTGTTTACATAGTTTTATAAATTTTTCCTTTTATATATGTAATATTTGCCTTGCTTACAAAACTTTTTTTTTTGCTGTTCACTATTTAAATTTGTAGTTTTTAGCAAATATTGAAAATATAATCCAATGGCTCTATTTCTGTCAGTTAGTTAGATATTAAATAGATCCTTAATCTCCATGATTTAACGGTTTAAGGTTTTCACGTGCAACTATGAATTACCTAAAAAATATATTTTGATTAAATATGGCTGTGGATTGAAACTGATCAAAGTCAGAAGCGGTGTTTAAAAAGCAGGCACAATTCATTTACTAAAATTCATGTAAAAACATTTTTCGATAAATTAATGCTCTTTAAGATAATATTATACATATTTCAGACTTAAAAAATTATGTCATATATATATATATATATATATATATATATATATAATATAAAATAACTTAACTTACGTAATATGGAATTCCACGTGAAATATTAAATGAAAGCACTTAATAACAGATATAATACGTAACCATGAAATTATAAATGAAAATCCAGAGGCCATAAATAAATTTAAAACAGGGCCATCAAAGCCAAAAAGAAGTGGGGAAAACATGCCATGTGCAATCACGTGGGCTTAAGCCTAGCTTGATAAACTCATACAAAGAAGTGGATATGAAGTGGAAAATTGAAATGGAGTACTCCATTATCAAGTACCACCGTACTCACATTTCAGTTAAATAAAAACAAAAATAGTTAAGTTTCTGCGGGTTACCTGACAAAAGAGGTCGCTTTACGTAACCTGGGGGTACGACCTAACTAAAAGAAAAAAACAGGCATGGATGCTATCCTAACATGAAGGTGGAAGAACAGACAAGACTATATATATAAGTACAAACTGAGAATATTTATAACACATCCCAAAAATATTATGAAAGCATGAAAATAAATTATTGAATTACGAATGGCTTCAGCTTCTTTCTGTACTACTGAAATTTTTTAATATATTTCGTACATTCTAGTAAATATTTTACGGATTTTAAACACGCGAAGTAGTGTTTTATTGATAACAGTTAGTGTTCTCTTAAGTACTAATATTATGTTGTCAGAATATTAACATTCACAAAGTGCGATTAATGTAGTTTTTCACACACACGCACAGACAAATATTTTTTTCTTAAGCTGATAAGCTCCTCTTGTCTAATTCCATATAACCCCTTACTCTATGGGTGTTTTAAATTTAAATGATAGGACGACTAAAGAATTGATAATAATTCCCCGGATATAAATTCTTATGAGATTTGATGTCTGAGGATTTAAAAGAGCTCCGAATGCAAACGTGAGACTATTTGCCATCAGAAGAAAATTTAGATTCCAGATGCGTGATTAATCCTTTTAATGAGTGAGATGCAAAAGTGGCTATACTGCAGCTCATGGACTTAAGTTTCAAGAGCTGCTAACTTAACTGTCTTGCGCCGAATATTTATAGCTGGTATTGAGAAATAAGCACTGGAATCGGTTTAGATAAGCTGAATGCAGGCTTGTTCAGTAGCTGCAGATTTTAAAATAATTAGCTAGATTGCTGTTTCATTTTTGACTGTAATCGTATGAACATGGTACTGAGTGCATAATGGGAAAACTAAAAATGATTGTTAGTGGAAATAATATGTAATAGGAATTTGGTCTTGATTTGAAGGAAAAAAAAAAAAAAGGAAAAGAAGTTAGAAACATGAATCGTATCGTAATCATTGGTAATGGTGCGCTTTCCATTCATATATGTTATTTATCTCCATAGCTATGCTATAGCTCTTTGAAAGCTCCCTGAAATGCGCAAAATAAATTTTAAAATATAATGAAATGCTCATCCATATTATAAGTAATAGCTTAATTTTTTATTATTATAGCAAATTTTTTATTATAGATTGTGTGGATTGGAAAGTAATGTCGTTTTCTTACATAGAACTCAAACAAATAAATTTTCAACAAGTATTAGTTTATAAACAAACTGTGCTTAGGCATAGGACCCGTATTTGTTAAATTTTAAAGAGATAATTTTATAAATCATTCTTTTTTCTTAAAAAAAAATGGACACCCTCCTCCTTTTTTCACGTCTACCCTCCATGAAGAATCATATTCGAAATGTTCTGAAATCGATTTTTAGGCATTCGCGAGGGCTGTATTTTACAGCAAGGATTTAAAGGATATCTCATTTCTTTTTTGAGATCACGCAGGATATGTGAAAAGAATGTTTTGGCCCCCTTTCCCCTCATAAGTTACGAATTTTGGAAAATGCTTTCTAATCTAGCACCTACGCTAAGAAACTCACATACGTGCCGAATTTCGTATTATTATCTTCTATAGTTTTGTCTATATGCAAAATATTGACTTACGAAAAAACGACATGACTTTCTGATCAACCCTATAATACTTAATTAACTAATTTAAACATATTTAATTCTGTGTTGAAACATTACTGCTAATTTATAACATTTTTTTTTTTTTCAATTTGTAATTGGGAAATAGTTGATTCTGAAGACTTCGTTAAAATTTTTTCCAGACTTCTTCGGTATTGAAGAAGAATGCAGGATTTGAAGCATTGTTAGGAGTTAAGTTTCACTTACCCTCTCTCTTGAACGTTTTATTTCAAAGAATGTTTTAAAAATTTAAATGCACCAAAGCGAAAAATTAACAAAATAATCATCCCTGTTTTGTAGATTTACAAAAAATAATTTGGAAAGTTGAATTTTTATTACATAAAATATTTCAAAAATGTACAAGCGACCTTTAAATACTAAATATTTTAATGCAGTTGACGTTTAAGTATTAAAGACGTACGGGACGAAAATTACATATTTAGAGATGCTGTCACTTGCAGAAAATTAAAACTGTCATTCTGCTTGTCATATAAGATAAAAATTTAGCTACCTTTTTTTAAAAATCATAGCCAAAAATTTTTATTTTCAAAGCTGGATTTCTCGTTTTTTTTTCTCTAACAGTGTATGCCATTTATTATAATTTGCATCAACAGTTACTTTGTCAATCATTTTGTAAAATTTCGGGGATTGATTATTATCAATAGTTGCAAGTAAGGACTGAATCCGTTTATGTTCGCTTCTATGTAAAATCCATAAACTCTTGTGACAGTTCTCTCCCCCCCCCCTCTCTCTCTCTTTCGTTTGCTACTGGGTTCACCAATACGTTCACGTAATTTACAGTTTTGATCCCCCCCCTTTTTTCCCCCCTGGGTGGTAGATTTTGAGTTTTGTCCCTAAAGAAGTAGTCCTGATTTAACCGCTGCTACTAATAAAAAAAGGACTTCCTAGTTTGGAGTTTTTTTTCCTCCCCCATTTTTTTCGACTTAAAAAAAAAGTTTTATTCTCCCCCGCATATTCCCTACTACGGGAACAAATTCTTTCCCCTGTTCCCTGTGGGCACACTACTGTTGTGGTGATTCCTTGCTGCTGATATCTTTTTGACTTGCTGCTCTCCCTCTTCTCTCTAGTCTTTTCTTGGCGGAGGATTACTCAGGAAGGTGTTTGCCTTAGAGAATTTAAACCTCTTTCGTAAATAGCGCATAATCTTTCCCGGGGTCGATCGTGATGATGGGTAGATAATTTGCTGTTAAACTGGAAATGCATCTAAAATCGTCTTTATCAATATATCGCTCCAAATGTCATTGTCGTCAAATCTGGCTTAAAAGCTTTTATTGCTAGTAAATTCCCTTTGAAAGCAGACATATTTATCTGTTGATTTGACTATTAGCTAGTTTTTGTTTTTTAAAGGGTGTTTTGGGGATTATTTTGTGTGTGGTTCAAGCGCAGTTTCTGGCGTAAGATGGTTCTGTACAGTGATAGTTCTAGTTTTCTGAAAAAGCGTTGAAAGTGGTTGTTCAATATAACTATTATATTCCATAAAAATTTGAGAGTATGTTTTTAGAGATTGATTTGAAATAATGTCAAATGTTTTGTTTTATACAGAATATTCTTTATAATAAAATAAAATAATAAGTTAATTCCTTCTATTATATATTTCTTCTTTTTTTTAATTAGCATTCTTTCTGCTAATTAAAAAAAAAGTTTTTGCCCTCTAAATTTTACCAATATGTTTACTGAATGATTCTTGAGTCATCCGAATATTACTTATAAATTTTATGTTATTAAGAGTTGAGACATTGAACAATTTCTTTGTTTCTTTACATTTTTACAAAATTTTAAAACATTTTTCTCAAGTTCCATTGACAGATAATTCAAAAATTACAAATTTTTTCTAGCATCGTTAGATTAATATTATACGTATTGGAAGATTTTTCGTGCGAGTGCGCAAAATATGTCGGATTCTTATTACTATTTTTCTTTTTTTTTTTTTTTTTTTTCGCCTTATTTTTCTGAACTTTTACTCTAGATCTTTCTGTTAGCTTTTCTGGTATGTGTGAAATTGTGAGTTATTAAAATGTTCGTTCTTTACAGGGATTGATGATGAGCAGCAGCAGCAGCATCGTGTCTGGTAGTGGAGGTTGCCTGATCGACATGCAAGGAAGTGTTGACCGCAGAGAAAAGTCCGACACAGAACCTGGGCTCAGGAGTCCATCTGCTGCCTTGTCCCTTGTCGAATTCCGGCCTACGGTCAAGGCCTCTCCCTCCAATCTGCAGACTGGTAAGCATTGCATGTAATTTATGTATTTGTTGGTGAATGATTTTGTGTTGATGACTGGTGTGTAGACATCGGTTATGTCTACACGATCTTGGATGTTGAAATTAGCGGCTCTACGCATTCAATCAAGAAAAATTAAAAATTCTTTTTGAGTGAACTATTGATGATTCTTCAGATACATGTATAGCGTTTTACGAGTAAAGTTTATTGGAGGAATTCTGAAAAGTAAATAAGTTTGTGCATTAATCACATCAAAATGTCTGCTTGATTTTGCTCCACAAATAATCTTGACTGAAATATGTTTAGCACGTGTTTACGTTTCAACTACTTCTGAATTTTTTTTCTCTCTATAAGTTTATGTATTATATACAGATGTAATATTAATTGTTTAACTTTACCGTTAAATTAATAAATTAATTACTCTTCAAGTGGAAATATTTTTAAAAATTGAAATTAGTTATATTTTCATACATTTTTATTTCAAAACTAAATTATGTGGTTAAATAATGTTTTACGAACTTATATTTTGCATATGTCTGAAATATACTATTACGGAAATTACGAGAGCGTATTTTTGAAAACTTCTTTGTCACCAAGTAGCTGTGAAATTACAAACAATGAAATAATTTTTTTAACTGGTGAAATGCAGCAACGTCTTTTATATTTCTTTTCAAAATTATGTCCATTCACACAAGTTTAAGGTTTCTTAATACCTTTTTTCAAATTAATTTATTCGTTTATGAAAGCTTTCCTTAATAGCTAAATGTGTATTTATATCATATGATTTTTTAAGCGTCTAAAACTCTTAATTAAAACCCGAAATTCACTACTGTTTTGGGGGCTGTATACATTGTCTGATTTGACTTCAAAAAGCTTTGAAAAAAGGACCTAGAACTTAGCAGCAGCATTTAAAATATATATATATATATCTGTGAGCTGATGGTTAAATCATGACATCTTGAATCTATAAGCGTGAAAGTTTAACATGAATGAATGATTTTCACAGATCAGGAAAGAAAGCAGAGCGTTTAGCTTACAAACACTAATCGCAGTATTAAAATACTAATGAGCCAACTGAAGCTGGCAAATCTTAGGTTTTATCTCTTCCTCTTTTTTTCTGTGGTAACTGTTATATCTGTTGAGCCTCATAGTTCTGTACTTTTGCATTGGAAAAGTGTGCTTTTGTGTATTCTTAACACAAACACATATACAAGGTACGTTCTTTTAACGATAGCCAATAACTAATACTTAAACAGGTAGTCGTAGAAAAGTATCTCTCGTTAGAAAAATATCTAAAATTCTTAAAAATTTATTTTGGATGCTATTTTACTGTGTAACAGAATATCTAAAAAAAATTATGAAAGAAGATAAATTCATAAATATATTAAATACGAACTAGCTGAAGTAACCCATTCTTCGTTCTGGAACGGGGATTGTTTTAACACTCTAATATATAAATTAAACACTGATATTTTTAAATTCTGCTTTTGTATGCGTATCTGAGCAAAATTTTAGACAGATAAGTCAAACACTGTTTCAGACATTTTCTTTCAAAGTTGATAATGGCGAAAAATCTGAGTAAATTACGTGATTACTTTCGAAATCGGAGATATTCCGATTTTGAAAGTCAACACGAGTTTATTTTTCTGCTTAGATGAGCAAAATTTCAAACAAAACTGTATAAATGTGCCAAAAGTATTTTAAATTAATAATTCTGAAATTGAGGAAGGCAGATGCAACATGCTATGTTCATCCTATATTGCTTTCACAATTTAATAAAACTCAACTAAGACAATTTTTTTGAGATGTTCCCAGCTAATCAGAATGTCAAGATTTTCGAAATGTCTCTCATATAGTCATTTTTTGGTTGGAACTAATTGATATTTAATTATTAATGCAAGGCGTTTAAATTTGACGTTTTATATTTTAACTGTATGACTTTTTTTTTTTTTTAGCTCGATAATTTTTATTTTATTGTGGAGTTGTCGCTAAATCATGGAGTACCTTTATTTTCTTTTTATGTTGTAAAAAGTTCTAATCGAAAATTTTCGCTATTCGCTACTCTGAACTACTTTTTTGGCTATTCAAGAGCCCACTAACGCAGTATTTCTCATCTAATCAATATATTTTCTTAAAATGTTTGTTCATATATATTAACAATGGTTTTCTGTTTGATTTCTGTCTGTTTAAGGCTTCATGAATTTTGACATCTAAGTAAGCTTGAGCGATATCATTTTTACCTTTGAATTTTATTGCATGTCCTTTTAATTTCAGCACCCGGTAATAATACCTTCTGATATACCGCTCTTCCCCGTTTATCTTTTATGGGCGTTCAGTTTTAGACGATGTAAAAGGTTTATAGCCTATAGTTAAATATTTTGGAAGTTTTCTTTTTCCCTTTTTGGATAAAAAAAAATCTGGGGGTAAAAAAATTAAGGAAAACTTTTATTTGTACAGATTTTAAAGACGAAATCCAAGTCGTATTATCTCTTAACGCCACTTCTAAATTATCTTTTAACCTCACAGAGCAATCTTTGGCACTTAAAACTGTTTAAAGACAGACTTAAGAATGCAGTTTAATCATCTTCATTCTTATCTGTTCCAATTTCTCTTGTAAGATGTTCTCGAATTCTTTGTCTTTTCGTGTGTCATACTTTCTTTATATGCGAGAGAAAATGAATTGGTTTCATTAGACAAGAGGCAATAGTTAAACTGTTTTATAACTTAAATTTTAATAAGTGTTTACTTGATCTTTACTAGTTATTTAGTTTACCCCTATTGAAAATTTATTGTTATCTGGCGTTAAGCTGGTTGTTTTTGACGCCTTTTAAAACTCCCATTTTATGCAAATTTCGTCACTTTAGTCTATGTTTTGGTAGAGCTTAACTTTGAACTAATAAACGTTACGGTTAATTCAAGAAATCGGATCTTTTGTCCCTTTTCTGTGGGATTCATCAGAATTAGAAACTGTGTGTGTTAATGAAGTATTTCAAACTAATTCGTTTGTCAAATATATTGTTTTCCAGAGCTTCAAATGAGCAAATATGCATGACTTTTTTACATTTAAGTAAAGTAAGAACTTACGGAGATTCACAAAGAAGATACTCTCAGTATGGTTCTAAATATGTGTAAAGCCAATTTTACACATCCATATTATTATTAAAGTATCAAAAACAATTCATATGCTTTCTACTTTAACAATTACAAAATAAACGATTTAAAAGAACTTTTACCCCCCCCCCCTTGGCTACGCCACTGATTGGAATTATAGAAAAGGTATGCGACAATATGATGAAAGTTTTCTAAAGTGTGAAATTGGATGTGCTTAGTTAAAAGCTTATTTCAAAGCTTTCTTTTTTACAAAGTCTAATTTAGTATGCAATTAAGTTTATAGTAAAAATAGTAGTATTGTCGCCTTTATGTGGATTCCTTATACAGCTTCTAACACAACTCCATTTATTATAGATTTCCTAAACCTGAAAGGCAGAGTTTATGTGAATTTTAAGAGGACATTAAAGAAATACATATGCATACAAATGGCATTCAATAATACAGATACCTGACAGTCAGATTTCGAATTTCAAGGTTCCCTCGTCTTTTTTAGAATGTAAAATTCTACATTACTGGATTGATTTTCCCCCTCTTTTTTATTTTACAATGTTTATAGTAGTACTTTTTCCTGTAACTGTTCATACAGCAAAAGGCAATCCATCATCACTTGCACTCATACATTTGTTTGACACAGGAGAGAAAAATATATCGGCGGGGGAGAAAGTGAGAAATTTTCTCCTTTTGTCTGGCACAACCCTATATATACGTTTACTAACTTTTTTTTGCTATAGTAGCTGAAATTTTTTAACTTAAATAAAAGAAAGGGGAGAAAAAAGCTAACTAAAAGAACGATTTGAAATGAGAGCTTTTAAATATGAAATATTTTTTTTTCTAACTCACAAAATTATATTCGGTTGGAAAATTTATTGTAAAAAATTATCACGGTCAATTTTAGAGATTAAAAGTTTTTTTTACATTTAAGTAAAACAAAGTTTACTATATTTCTGGTTACGGATAAATTGAAGAATTTTTTGAGGTAAAAATAGTAACACTAAGCAGTCGACATTTTATAAGAATGATACTTTACATCTATGCCAACTAATGCAGCGAAATCTAGCTTTGAGGTCTATTTTTTATTTTATGCTCACACACACATCATACAACATATACTGTTTACATAAGTGGTTAATTATCTTACGTAAAAGTTAGTCTAGTTATACGACTAAAGCTACTGTTGAATATGATAATAAATTTTGTTTAAAAATTCTACTGTACTGAATCCGGCAGCACTTTTATTACTTATCTTCATGTCATAGATTTCAAAGCTTTTGCTTTCCTGACTTCCCCTGGCATGCTTTCGTGGACTTTGTGTTTCTATTTTCGATGCTACTTCGTTTTTCTTCTTACTTTTTACGTATTTCACTTTTTTTTCTACAACCGTTTGATAAATATATTTAAACAATTTTTTATTTGACACCACTGGATTCTAACACAAAACATATCTGATAGGAATTTAAAGATTAAGCATATTTAAACTGGACAATATACGTTCATATATGATACATTTTAAAATTATCTATGAGGTTAGATTAGAAAATTGAAAGAAAGCTATGTTTATAACTACACAAGAATAAAAGTGTATGTTGAGATCATATTAAAGAAATACATCTTATCATCAACTTATTTGATAATTTCGTCACAAAGTCGGATGTTTCTTTCATTTCCCTGACCTTTTTGATATTTCCTTGAATTTCCCCGACTTTTTTCCTACATCCCTGACCAAAATTCATTTCCTTGACTTTCCAGGTCTGAACCAACCCTGTGTTTTTCACCGGGATTTTATTACAATTATATCAATAATATAATTGTAATTAATACGTAAAATTATAAAATGAAAGAAGTGTTTTAATAAAAATCAAATGGTTATTTCATGCACAATTTTCCATTATTTTATCTTACCGGAAGGAGTTGAATACTCATTGAATGCCAACACGCTACAGCTAAAATGTAGTACTGTAAAGCATACCGTTTACACGTTTCTCATTTATACGTTGTTTAGTGAAGTCCCGATTCTTTCGTATTCATTTTAATGCAAAAATGCTTCCTTTATACGATGCACAATTTTGGTTATACGTCGTTTTTCACCTACTCTGAAAATTTTTCGTCTCAGTCCTTATTTTCCTATTTAGCGAGAAACTTTTACTAGATAGAACGTCTAATGAAGGATGTAAGGAGGTATGTACCTTTAATCTCCTTACTTTAAACATACAATCGACTATATTGGAAAAAAAAAATCACGAACTTAATTCAATCCTTAATATTGTAATTAATAATTAAAACTAACTAGATGACTATGAAAGATTTTTTAATTCAATGTCTGTATGAATCAAATCATAATTGGTATGCAAATATGTATTATATTAATACTAAATATATGCAACATTTAAGATATAGTACAAGAAATGTATAATTTCTTTAACTTATTGTTTTCATTGTACTAATACCTGAAAAAAACTTAAATATTATGTATAATATATTATTATAAAATTATAATTTATATTAGTAGCGTTAAACTTGTAATGAAATGTAATGTAAGTTGTTTATTAATGTTTCAGTTATACGTCGCTTCAGATCGGTCGCTCGAAAAATGATTAAACGGGGCTTTACTGTATAATAATGTAGCTCAATGTTCTGAAGTAATATTCAAGTTTTCAAATAAATTAAGTTTTTTTATTTATAGAAGTGGGAAAATATGAAACCGGATTTGATTAATTTTATACAATCTCTTGTCACAAACAGTTTCTTTGTGTTTCAGAAATAATCATTCAAAATACTGCCGTTTTAAAAATAAATAAGTAAATAGTAAAAATATCTTACAATTTACTAGTAAGATATTTTTACTATTTACTTATTTATTTTTAAAACGGTTACTTATTTATTTTAATTGGTTTTTACTATCTACTAAGTAAAATCCAATTAAGACTGCATAAGCATGTAAGAATTTTTTAGTGAAAAATTTTAGACGCAGAAAAAGGAAAGAAATTGCCTTGGTTAAGTGTCAAAATAAATTTAATTCTCAAACAAGTACTATTAAAAGGGGAAAAAATCATCGTAGAACTTCCTGGAATGCATTTCTCAAATTAAGATCGAGTGAAAATCATTCCATTAACCGGTTCGTATATTCCGAAGTAAGTAGTCACACATCTACTTTAAAGTACCATACGAGTGCATTAATCCGATATTCCAAATCGAATGAGGTGTAACCGTGCAACCTACAGAAACCCAATTTACAATAAGTCATTTTATTTTTATTAAGGGTGTAAAATAAGTTTTAGAACTTATGACTACTTGTACGAAATAATTTCATTATTCTTATATTTTTAAAACCTTTTTTTAAAATTCAAATTAGCAACTAACTCGCACAGCAAGCGCTGGAATTTTGCTGTATTCTAAAACGAAAATACCGTTTGCAAATGTTAATTATATTCATAAAGGTTAGTCTGCTTGACAAGTATAGCTCGTTGTTGCTGGATGGGATGTAAAAGCAGTGACGAGTTATACTCGTCATTTTACCGGAAGGGGTTAGTAAGAAAATAAATAAATAAAGGACGTACCCGGAAAAAAATTTCGGTGAAGACCTAAACGGTGAAAAGGCAGAATTTTCTACAAGTCTTCATTATTTTGTTAACAAAAACCAAAATTTCGCAGGGGGGGGGGGGGGGTCCGGACTCCCTGGGTACGTCCTTGAATGAATGAAAAATAAATAAAAGTTTTAAAAAAAAGTTACCATGCAAAATTATTAAGCTTTTTTTTCAAATATATGCATACATACATACAGGATACCTCAGAAATGTGGTAACACAGTTTATATTTCTTTATTTATATTAGAGATAAGTGGGCATTGTAAAGTGAAGAAATGTTCAAAATAAGGTAGCAAAAAAAGACTATTTTAAGAAGAAATTTCTGTCGTTAATTTTCACGAAGTTACACTTTTTAAATTTGTATACGACACCCGTACGAAAAAAAATGACACGTTAGTAAAATGTGCTCCCATACAGTAATGAGGTGTAAAATTTCAGCTTTTTATCGAAAAACGTCTCAAACATATTTTTAAACAAAGATAGTCAGAGACAGTACATTAATTTGAATGTAATCGTTTATTACTAGAATGAAAAAAAAAAAAATTTTTTTTTTTTTCGTAATGCATTTACGACACCTGAAATGCGATCGTTTGTCCGTAATTATTTTTTCTTCACGAGCTATTGAAAAGTGGTTTAAATCAGCATATGCCTATCTTCATATCTTTGAGAGTTTTTAGGGATAATTCTCAACTTTAGTACGTCACCTTATTAGTCCTCATTAGTGTATAGGGGCACATTTTGTTAATTGGATTTTTTTTGTACGTGAGCCGTTTTCTCCAGATGAATACGCGTTAGAACACCTCAAAAGTTTCCCGCTCACCGTAGCCCGATGCCCTCGTGCAGGTTTGCAATAACACATAACATCTCTGAGCCTTTGAACATGATAGCGCCTATTTTCTTCGGACAAAGAAGTACACGTCTGGGTACAATTATGGTTCCGTAGGTAACCACAAACGTTTTTCCATGAAGACGTTTACCGTTTTATCTCTCAGTGGTATAAATGTATAAGCAATTATAGCGATTACTTTTGGAATAATTAATAGTTACCTTTTCCCATCTGTCCCCCTCTATACCCAATTATTAATTAAAAAAATACGAGTCATTATTTAAATTTACTTGTACTTTTTATAGTTAGTGTATGTTTTATATCTTAGTTATAATGGCTGAAATAAAAAAATAAATGTTAAGAAAAAGTTTAAAATCAGCTTCAGGATAGATTCAAGATCGATTAAAAGGTATAAAATAATTTTTGAGGGGATTTTAACATAGAAAATTCATTAAATATCACTTTTTTAGTATCTTCGTCGCTGATCGGCGACCTTGAATGGATTTGTATATTGCAGTAAGTGTTTGAGCTGGAAAATCCTCAAAAATTATTTTATATCTTTTAATCAATCTTCGAATAATGATTTAAAAAGTAATTTTAAAAAGTTATATTTATGTAATTGTTTTTAGTATGAAAATAGTTTAACGAATAAACTATACGAATAAACTTTGACACAGTCGATTATGTAGTATACTTAGTGCCAAAGCTCCCATCGGATATAGGAACAATATAACTAGTGCATACTGCATATGCTAGTCCAGCCCCAGGTAAACGGGACATTTGAGAAAAGTGCCTGCTACTTATTTAATTTAGTACTTCTTACTTGGAAATGTCAATGTTAGCTGTCAGTGTGACGTAAAAATTAAATAGAAGCTTGTTGAAAAAAAAATAGTTTCCCACTGTGTTTGATACGATTTGCATAAAATGCAGACAAGAGTATGCTACTCTGAGTTAAATATAGTAAAAAGGAAAAAATTGAATTACGTACGACACTTTTATATGTTACACATGGGCGATAATATTTCGATAAATATAGTTTGTTTTTGATGCTGTAACACTAAAGGAATCCAATTTTGCATGCTGGCAGTTGACCGCGCACATTTTCAAAAATAAATAAATAAATAAAAATAAAAGCAAATTTTAACTTCCCACGCCGGGGTTCGAACCCGGGCCGCCTGGGTTAAAGCCAGGAGTCCTAACCACTAGACTACATGGGACGTTGTCAACGTTATCAATAAATCACTATATAAAGCCAAATTTAAATTCGCTTTTCATATGAAAAAGACTATTTTTTAAAAAATCGATAAAATAAAAGAAAAAATTAAGGGAACAGAATCGAAACTGATTTTATCCTTTGCAAAATCGAAAGAAATTTTTAATGATGCAATGATAAAAAATGTCGGTGAATACCAGCTGATATATGTGTAAAAGCATGATTTTTGGAACAAAACATTAAGTAAATAAAAAAGATATTGTTTTAATATGTGAAAGGTTAATTTAGGAAGTTTCAGTTCAATCAAACGATAGGAAGAGAGTTAAAATTCGTACTTGTAAAAAAAAAATAAAAATAAATAAACTTGGCTTTTTACACGAAAACTTTTCGAGTGATTGTTTCTTTAAACTTTTGTACAGTAGTTTGCAAACCTGCTTTTGTCTTCTTTAATGTACAGTGGTTTCTGAAAATATGTAAGAAAAATGATATTGCTGCAATATTCCGATTAAATTTCTTTGAGTAACTTTTTTCACATAAAATCTGACTGATCAGAGCTTATATTGAGTGCTGTAATTTTTTTTTATTTAATCTGTTTTAAAATCTTTCTCTTTTGTTTTTATTAGCTTAAAAAGTGTGTGTTACTATTGAAGTATTAATAATTGCCTTTTAAATAAACTACAATTTTTGGCCTTACCGTGGCTGAGTGGTTATGTCACTCGATATGGTAGACGGAAGGTGCCTGGTTCAAAACCATGTCGCGTCCGTCGACCTAACCGTTCGGAGTTTTCTGTAGTTTTCTCCGAAACTTAGCATAAGTATGGGTTAGGACCCCCTTAGAAAGACCCCTACGCAGGGGACCCCCCTTGTGTTGTCCATCTGACTTGAATTTATAAACGGGTACACAAATCTGAAATACATGTAACACCAACAAACAGACTACAATTTTACACAGCTGTGTTTTTCCTGTTAATTTACTGTTTACTTTTTAGTAATAGATCGGAATGGGACAAAGAAAACTGTCATTTTGTATGCCATGTACTATCCAATAAATGCCAGGATCTAAATACTCTCTAATTGGTAAGAATTGAAGGACCCGGTTTCAAATCTAGGCTTATCATAGACCGCCGTCTATATGTAGAGAACATGCACGTTAACTATATTGGGACGTTCGTCTTTGCCTGGTGGGTCAGTTAAATAGATGAGGAAAGAAGGGATGCAGAATTGTGAATTATCTCGTTTGCTTTAATTGTCTTTGTTGGAAACAGCGAACCTTTATGCGCTCTTAAGGTCGGTGTTAAAAGCCTCCAATCAGTCCCGTACATCCATGCTGTCTTTCATCGGCTTGAAAATAAAATATAACCATTAAATACCACGAATTAGAGAAACAAGGAATTCATAACCAAACTAGAAAAGTTAAAAAAAAAGTATACTATAGCATAAAGCAAGACTTTCAAAGAATGTATAAATGAATGTTTAGCTCATTTTACGTAAAGTTGAAAAAGAAAAAAAAAAACCCTTAAATTTTATGACGACAATCGTACAAATTCAGGTTAGATGTAATAAGCACGTCAGCTAAAAATCTGTTATAAGTCTTATTAAATAAATTTAAATCTTGGTTGCGACTAACGAATTATAAACGTTTTTACTTGCACAGATTTAACTGAAACTTTGAATAAAATAACGTGAAGAGATACTAATATATGCGTGGACATTAAACACCCAAGTATTTAACAGAAGTTGTATGTATGCTTAATTACACGCACAAGCTTTTAATTTTATTAGCTGTCCCAATAACTAATGGGGGGAAAAACATGCTTCCCTATTTGTCTTTTTATTCCCTCCCGTTGTTTCAGTACGTTAACTTCTTTATATGAAGTTGAACTGGAATTTGGATTCTGGACCGTATTATTTCTTTCAAATAAATACTCATACGGGAGCAGTGCTAAGCTCCAAAACAGTGTTAAACGCACTTGAACTGATTTATCAGTCTTCTTTTTTTTCCCTCCCCACCTTTTTGTCAGATTTTTGATGTCGTAAGATCCGTACTTCATAATTCTCTTCTGCGATCAGAAGCGGTAGATTAGTTCCGTGGTGGTTGGATATTGCTTCTGCCTGACGTTTTATCAGCCATTGAGGCTCCTTCGAAATAGATCTTTCTTTGGGTAACGCCTAAGTCAAAAGTCTAACTTGCACATTGTCAAATGGATTGGCAATCGTGGAAAAAGTAGCGTTAGCGTTATCTCCCTCGCGATTGCACCTGGGTAATCTGAAAGATTTCATCAGCGCTGGGGGATCAGTGTCGATAAAAAGGTGCCTCAGCTGTATAAATAGTTTCGAAATACCTGAAAATCTTAAGCTTTCTTCTCCAGTCTTTTCGTATCACCTTTGCTCTGTATTGAATAGACATTTTCGGGCACCAGTTTTTGTACTATGATCATCCGGGTTAAAAAAAGAAGTTTATGTCGATGAAATGGCATTTATTTTTAAGCATCGCATTTGCTTTTGACTTGTTTTTAGTGAAGTTTATACTGTTTTTAGTAGAGGTAGGAGATTTCTGCCATTACTTCAAACATTTGGCAGGTGCTTTCCAATTTTTTTTTTTTTTTTAAGTTATAGAATGCGGATGAAAATGAAGAATTAAAGGGTACTTTCAAATGAAATCTCGTTTTATTCCAGATGTTTTTCACTTACATAGATTCTAGGGAGGTGGGGGGGGGGGCGTGGCTTCTCGTTTTAAACATACTTCAGTTATTTTCAGTGGGCGTATTAAAGTTAAGTTTTATAAATTTAGGTGTGGTTAAAAAGTAAGAATTAAAGGGTACTTTATGTGAAATCTTTTGTAATTTCTGATGTTTTTCGGGTATTTTAGGGTATAGGGAATTTTTTGTTCCTTTATGTTATTCCGCATGTTTTATAACAATACATCCCTTTTAGTCCCAGTGATGCCAATTAGGATTATAACATTTTCAGGTATCTTTCAGATTCCTTTTGTATTTTAAATGCATATGTATTTTTTCATGCATAATGTAGTACTTTGCATTATATAAGGAAAATACAATTAGAAATACCTTTCAAATGCAAAAGAAATCTGAAAATACTTGGAAATGTTGTGGTTCCAATTGGAATCACTGGGACTAAAAGGATTATTCTTTACATGCATTTAAAAGCCAACAAAAAGCTCACTTTTATCATAAATTCATATGAAAAATTAAAACAAAGTTGAATGAAATTACCTTTACTTTTAGATGTTTTTGACTTGGGCACTTTTTAGTGATAGTAGAATTTTCCTACCTACTTCGAGTCTTTCAATGCCTCAGATCAGTAGCGGATCCAGGGGAGGGGCTAGGAGGCTTCAGCCCCCCCCCCCAAAGAGATTGCTAAAGGGTAACATTCTGATTTATTATACACTTTAAGTAGATATAATGATCTTTTTTATAACTAAGCCCCTCCCAAAAAGTTTTACATAACTTTAGACTAAAATTTTGCTTTATTGTACATTTTGTTTGGGTGAAATAATCTTTTTACAAAATTTAACCGGTCCCCCCCCCCCCCAAAAAAAAAATTCTGGATCCGCTACTGCCTCAGATAAATCAAATACCAGTGTGTGGAAAGAATGCTGCCCATAGAAGGGGAATCTCATCCGTTTTGTCTTTGCAAAATGAAAGAAAACATATTAAAAATATATATTTTTTCATGATCTACAGTGTCACTATAAAATATTTTATAAACGTAATTTGTTTATCAAGCTTTTAAAGTGTTAAAATATATGTGTTGGATGCAGATTAATAGAATTCGGTATTATTTCAATATCAAACAACTTTTGTAATTTGAGTTAACAATGTTTTATTGGGCATAGTTTATGGAACTATTTTCTGTGTTCAAGGTTTGATGTGTTGCATCTCGTAACAACTTAAAATTTTTAAAGTCCGTGGAGTAAAGCCTGTCTAGTTGACAACTTAGCCTTTGCAATACTCCAGAATAATGGAATTATCCATAAACGTAATTAACTTGTACTTTCCTGGAAAGTTCAACATTTTTAGCTCTGTTACCAGGAACATCTGCAATGCTTGTTTAGCTTCTTTCCTGTCACTATGCTCATAATCCTATTTTACTTTGCCTCGCATGCGAGGATAAGCTGATTCCGTAAATGGCGAGCAAATCCGAGATCCGCATTTTATCCGTGCTGCAGGATCATCTTTTGTTTTGATGTTAGGTGCAGATAACCGTCGATCGGGGGAGGGGGAGATGTGTATGAAAGGGAATTTCGAAGCACTGAAAGAAATTAAATTTGTTTCGTTTTAGTAGTTCAAAGGGGATGTATGTGTGCTATTATTTCTGAAAAGAGACGTGAAAGAGTTTTATGTGAAAGGGGTGGGGGAAAGGAAAAAAATAAACTTGCCTTCTGCATTGTGAGCGAAAGGTAGGTGACGTGTACTGCATGTGAAATATCGATTTGTGCAGTTATGTATATTGATTGAGGTAATGAAATATTGATTATCTAGTTTTGAATCCAGAGATGAGGACGTGTTGATGATATAGGGGATTTAAAGGAGAGGAAATTATTGAGGCAGTTTTTGAAAAGGGGGAGGCGTTGATTGGATAGGTCGATATTCAGTGAAAGGAAACTTGAGAAATTCCTTCCATGAGACATACATTACCCATGCTGCAACCCCGCGTTTTTTATCTTGCCACATTTAAAAAAAAAAAAATATATCGTAAGGTCAGAATAACTATTGTGCCGTTGGTCATGGCAAACAAATGGGAAATATCCAGTCATTGGATGTTTTTAAAATCGAGGCTTTCCAAAGTTAAATTCATTAACGTAAAAGTAAATAAATCTACACTGGACACTGAAGGATAATCTTTGCGATTGTGCACGGCGGGAGCGAACAGGTTAATACACGTTCTATGTACACTATATAACATTAAATTTAAAAGTGTAATGAGGAACTATGCTTTTTTTTTTAAAGGTTCTGTCTATTACAATCATAGCAGATATTTCCTCTGATTCACTGCCAGTCAAATCAAAAATTTTAGGTAAAAAAAAAAAAATACTTTTTTCTGCATACCTATGGATCCGTAAAAGTTAAATGATAAAAACAATTTAAAAGTGCTTGAAATAAATATGGAAAACATGTATCAATTTGACTTTAAATAAGCTCTCTGGGTTACAAATAAATAAATAGGGAGTTTTGTGCTACGTTTCTTCCCACGTTAACGCTAACGCTATCCGCTATTCAGTGTTCTTTGACCAATCAGCTTTCGGAATTTATCCGTGCGCATGCGCTGTATTGTCCGATGGCATTTAACGTTAGCGTTACCGTGGGAAGAAACGTAGCGCAAAAACTCCCTATTAAAAGATCATTGCATAGAGCACACGTTTTATTTTTGAACTTAGTTTCAACTGCCAAGTTTTGGCAGGTATCAAAAAGTAAATTATTTCTATTATTTAAAAATGAATGGATTACAAGACACTACAGTACATGCTTACTTCTTAAGATTTACCTATTAGACATTTTCATTCTATTAATACATTTACAGTATTGGTCATACTACACATACTTTATATTGAAAAATTTAAAAGGATGTCGAATAGCGATTAACATTAACCCTCGTTATAGAACAGGGTGTGATTTCATACGTTAATTTGATTTTCTAAGGTTGATTATTAAAGTTCAGTGTATAACGTAAGTCTGGAAGTGTGCCTTATGTAGGGATGGATGCTAGATGGAAAATATGCGTTTCGCAAAACAGCCCAAAAACTTTGTCTCGTCTCGCAAAATCCCTATATCGTAATGTTAAAAATGTTTGTCTCGTCTCGCAAAAAAGCTGCAAATCTCTGTCTCGTCTCTCAAAAAATCCTATCGCATCCACCCTTAAATGTTATACATTCAGTAAAACTTAATTTAACAAATCAGTGTTCTTTTTTTTTATTACTTTCGTCATTAATGAACACCTACGAACACATGTAAATTATATGGTCAGAAAATTGGGCTATATTGGAAAATACCTTTCTTCACCATAGAAATTTAGATGCTTCAATATTTTTTTCTATGGAGATATATTTTAACAATAGAGCAAGTACTTCTAATGAAGTTTTAGGATATTTCAACAATTGTGTGGAAAATTTCTTGTTTTTGCTCTAAACATGCTGCCCGTTAGCAAGTGATATTGAAAAACTTCCTTCTAGATTCCTTATAATTAGATAAAGTATTTATATTTTGATACACATTACTAGAGAGATTTTAAAAGAATTGGATTATATAAAAAAATGAAGACTAAAAGTGTAATGTCTATTTAATTTTTTTTTCTTAGTTGGGATATGGTTAGACTTAGCAAAGTTCTATATATGACACTGAAATTTCTATTTCTCCTTTAGTTAAATATTCCTGAAACAACAGTAAGAATCAATGAAATCGACGTTTTAATTAACTGTTTATGGTAGAAATTAATTTTGAGGAACCAGTAGCGTAGCCAAGAATTTTTTTCGGAGGTGAGTGAGAACTCGAAGAAGTGTAAAATGCATTCATTGCAGCTTATAGAAATCATATGACTTTTTTTTTTTTTTTTTGAGGGGGGAATCCTTTACTTTGCACAAATGCATGAAAAAAGAAAGGGGAAAAAACATATTCATAAATGGAATTTGAAATCTTTGCAGTTGGAGAAACATACATTAGAGAAAATATTAAATTAGGCTTACTCCTATAGCTGAATCTCAAAATTTTCAAAGGGGACTTTCAGTTTATCCACAAATACGTAATCCTTTTCATACCTTATGTTCACTTATTTCGGGGGTAGTTACGGCCCCATTAGCCATCCCCTGACTACACACCCCTGTGTAGAACCAAGTAACATTTGTTATGTAATATCAAGTGAACCTGATTTTGATATTCGTGGCCATTATTTCTTTAGCTAAATATTTTGGAAAATAATCCTTTTCTGTGCATCTTTTTCTAGAAGTATATTAAGAATGCATTGATTTGAGTGCCTTTTCTTTCATTCATAGCAGTAACACGATTTTATTAAAAATATACAGGTACTTTCGTACTACCCCCATCCCCCCCCACCATGGGGGAAAATGGGGGCATCAAAACTTGCCTAACTAAAAATGACTCTGTAGAAAAGTATTTTCATAACATTAAAAAATAGTGCTATAGTTCCAATGCATATAATATACGTCAATTATTTAATTCACATAAATTTAACAGCTTGATTTTGGGACCTTTAAAAAATACATGATTTTCCCACCATTTTCCCTCACTTGACCCTAATTAATCAACATTAAAAAAACCTCGCAAAGTATAGGGTTAAACTTTTTAATTATGAATTATTTTGATACTTCCTTAGACAACCTTAATCGGGTATATGTTTATATTAAAAGTTTTTGGTTTCCTCGCGCCCTTTTGTAAAAACAGAACTGAAGTATTTTGCGATCTTTAATTGCAGAATTCGAACAGCCTGTAGATACTGGATAAAATGATTTCAATCTTTTAATGATAAACTACCGACACTGATTATCGCACCCTATAAAAGTGTGAATTTCAGTATCAATTATAACTGTCACCACTTTTTAAAATTAATACTTAAAAATAATTTGGGTGGATATAAAAAGTGTGGTTGGTTTGATGATAATGAAGTTATACTTATTCGCTAAAAACGCTGTAAATACTTTTATGAAAATACAAAATTAAACATAAGCTCATTTTTAAAATGAAGATTGCATCCTTCTTTTTTAAGGGACATAGTTCTATTAATAGTTTTTGACGTAGAGTACACCATTCGCATTCACACAAACTCAGTCGAAGTTTATCATCTGTTCCCCATTTGCAGAGGCTTAAAACGGGTAAAATTTAATAAAAATATATTGAATTGTCAATTGGTCGGGGGAGAGTTGGTGAATGGCACTGTCTTTTCCAAGCTATCCTTAAAATCCGAGCACTTGATGTTCGAGTTGTTTGTTTTTATCTGTTAGAAAAAGTTTAGTGTTATAGGAGCTTTCAGCTATAAGAATATTATGTTTGCACCGCTGTGTTTTACTGCAATTAAAATAAATGCGGATTATTTGTCATGAATAAAAAGTTATAGGTCGATGCAGTTACGCAATGTTTACCCGCTTTTTACTTTCTGTGAAGGCAGCTTCAGTAATACCACTTGTAAAATTTCCTCTGCCTCTCTTTTGTTTTCTGAAGCTATCATTTCACTGATAATCCCATTTCATTTTGCCTTGCACCGAGGATAAGCTGATTCCGTAAATGGCGCGCAGATCCGAGATCCGCATTTTATCCGCGCTGCCGGATCATCTTTTGTTTCTGTGCTCGGTGGAGATATCCTTTGAGGGAAGTGTGCAAAGGGATTTTCGTTGTATTCGAGCCAAAATTAAATTTGTTTCATTTTTGAAGAAGCTCAGAAAGTATTCGCACATGTTAGTTCTGAGGGATGGAAGGGACTTTGGTAGAAAAATGTTTTCACTTTTGTGTTTTTGTCTTGTAAATGCACTTATATCAGACGAGCAGTACAGTATAGTTTTAAGGAATAAAAAAACACTTTCAGACGTCGGTTTTGAATATAGATTCTGAGCTGTGTACCACGTAAGCTGAAAATCCCGTGATCGAGTTTGGATTTAATGTTGCCTAATACCTTCTGTTTTCTTGATCGTATCTCGCGTTTCTTTGTAAGGCTTCTTGAGATTTCTTTTTTACGTCTGTGTGTGATGATCAACTTCTTACGATGCCTGGAGATTAGACGTTTTACTGTAGTTCATTCAACTTTAATGTCAAAGATAGATAAATAAATTTAGGGTTAAAAGTCAAAGCTATAAAATAAGTTTAATTCTTCTGTTTGTAGGAAAATCCCGATGGAAAATTTTACGAAACTGTCTTCGTTTGTAGGCATGAACGATTATTGCAATTTTGAATGAAGTGGAATATTTCAATCAAAGAAGATAAATTTTAAAATGATAGGATATATAGTGTGTGTAACAGCTTTATTAAACACTGGAAAACATCTGAGTACAGAAAGAACTTGCTAGTAATATGTACAAATATATTA
This sequence comes from Cheiracanthium punctorium, assembly GCA_038373885.1. Taxonomy (NCBI): domain Eukaryota; kingdom Metazoa; phylum Arthropoda; class Arachnida; order Araneae; family Cheiracanthiidae; genus Cheiracanthium; species Cheiracanthium punctorium. The sequence continues at coordinate 165,623 of JAWZYV010000674.1, read as the reverse complement.
ATTTAGCTTTGTTCTACCATACCAGACTGATTACTATTATCCTAGTGGTAATTTTTGGAAGCTGAGTCCAATACAATATTTATAAAAGAGCGCGGTGAGAAACAGTTAATTGATCACAGCATACGCGAGGTCTACGTTTTAGGGCTTCAAATTATTGATGCATATTGGGCGTCATTTCTTAATCCATTAAATAGGCGTTTTCTTCTCAATCAATTAGTTATTGTTATCTTAAATAAATATACAAATTCCTGTATTACAAAAATTAAAGATCACCAATAACCTACATGTACGTTAAATTAGCTTTTCCGCCAGAAGAAAATAACTTCCCCCATCTATAGAGAATACAATTAAACTTTCTATAGTTTTTTTAAAGACATACATACAAAAGGTGATACTAAAAAAAAGTGGAATCGAAAGACCAATAAACTGGATTCCACATTGAGATTTAATAGATTTGTGTAGGTTCCTTTTTAAAGTTACTTAAGAAAATAAGCTTAGATTTTGGTGTGAGAAATAACCAATTTTCAGTGTACCTGTGTACTGAGTCGCTTAAAGTTTTCAAGCGACATAAATTGGATGGCGGCTTATACTTACCCCCTTTTTTTTAAGTATACGTTCATGTATTTAAAAAAATGGCGGTCCGTTAAATACAACAAATAATATTAAAGCATCGTTATTCAAGCATGTCATTTCCCCCCCCCTCCCTAATAGTTTGTTTACTCGGTTAAAATAAGCATAAAATTTTACTAAAATTTTCGGATAATTATTTTTTAGATTTTTGAGTGTTTATTAAGCACTTCGAAATCCATTAAAACGTTATTTTTTTACTAATATAATTCGAAACATTTTCTTTCGGCGTTAAATTTGCTAAAGTTTGATTTCTATAAATTCTACAAAAATATGAAATTAGCTTCAGAAAAATCCAGTATTTTGCGAAGCGTAGTTTTCGTTTACTTTTTAAACGTAACATTTTACTGAAGGAGTTCTGAAGGAATACTGGAGGAGTCAAATTATTTGCTGTTCTTTTGCACAGAGAGCTTATTGTTTGAAACCTAGTTATCTCAGTTTTTTTTCCCCCCGAGTATTTTATTCTTTTGCAAACGGCAATCGAATTGAAGTACTTGGCATATCTGAAGGCACTCCCTTATTTGCCATCCACCGAAAACATTTTGCCCAAATTTGTTACATTGTGACGTCTTAGGCGTGTAAAGGTACATCATGATATGCGCATTGTTTTGTTGATTCGAGAGCGAGAACAATTAGTTCTGTTCAGTGGGTGCACTTTCACTGCTTAAAAGGACGTGCATCTGTAAAATTTTCAGAAAATTCGATTTTCCGGAAATTATAATCCAACTTATTAATTGGTCACATGAGCAGAGAAATATATATTTTTTATTTTTACAATCTTTTTAGGTCAAATAACACCCGAAGTAAGAAAATAAAGATCTATATTTATATTCGTATAAAGGAGGTGGTGACAATTCTATGTGCTTATCCATTTATTTTTCAGCGAATCTGATATTTAATGATTTTTAATATAAATTAAAGTAATGTAGAAACCCAACTGGTTATTAATTTTATATGTAACTTAACATTACATTTATTAGAAGTAATCTTTACTTCTCATTATGTAAAAGTTATCTACGTATTTTAAAACTAAATTGAAAAATCAGGTTTTCAAGCTTTTTTTTTTTTTTTTTTTTCTTAAATCGAATTTCAAATTTATCACCATGTTTCATAAAAAATTTAAAGTAAATTGAAATCTAATTAAATGATTTTTTCTATTTACGGAATAATCACTGTTGTGTGAAAGGTTGGATAAAAAGCTGGAAGCTTTGTAATTCATGTAAATTTGAACTGTGTGTTAAGTTCTCCCCACCCACAAAAAAAAGTAAGTTTACAGAAAGTTTAATTAATTTGCAGGCGAAAACTATCGATTCCAATCACATAGTGACCCCATAAATGTAAGTGCCCGATACTTTATTGTATATAGACCAGTGGTCTTCACTCTTTGGGGACTCAGTTTTAAGGGTTCCGTAAGATTTTCCCCGGGGAACTCCCTTCCACCCTTTAAAAATTGTTTAAAATTTAAAGCAGATCAATGCATTATAGGAATTTTATGGAAAAGTAAAGTTCTGCATTTTTTATTTTAAAAATTCAACTTAAATTAATGTAATTTTGTGAGAAACCTCTAGTTATTCTGCATGAATTCAAAACCAAAAATTTATGAGCTACTCTTGCTTTAAATTTAGATTTTAACGCTGAATCGGTTGATCTGTCGTTAACTTTTTCTATTTATGCAATGTGCTCGCACAATTTAAGACCACTGGTATAGGTCGAAAAAAAATTAAAACATTATCAATAAAAATTAGAATGGAACAGTGTTTACGAATAAAACTCGACTTTAAACGTGGTTGAAAGAACTGGAGGGGTGAGTGGGGAAATCAACATCAGAATATCTTTATCTGAAGAATGTCAATCAGAAAAATATCCAAGAGCTTTTCTGTGGTTTGAAACAATGAGTTCATTCGTATATCACATGTCAATTCCTTTGGACAACGGTGGTCATTTTGCCATATTAAATTTTTCTTCTCAAAATAAATACTTATTTAAAAGCGTGCTTGATCCATTCCTTATTTTTCTCTTACGCGACATTCTCCATTTTCCACAGAAAAATCTAAATAAAATAAACTCATTAACATATCATTTCTCTTTAAATATATATTTACTCATTTTCGTGATCGATTGGAAGGAAAAAAAATTAAAAAAATTAAAATGTTTCTAAAAATTATGTTTCATCGTAAATAATCAAAATGAAACGATTTGTCACTTCCCTGCGCGCTTGGTTGAACATGAAATATTTTCACCTTTCTAAACTTTTTCGCCTGCCCGTAAATAACATAGGATACATCATTGATTTATATTTCGCTTTTCGAATTGAATATAGTAGCGCCATCTCGGGACTTCATGAAATATGAATGAGAATTTGTTGCCCAGAATATGGTTTCCGAAGTAATTTTAATGCCGATCACAGTTTCCTCGGGTAGTTTAGTTGCTTTGTACCACCTTTTAGAGTTCACTCTTTCCAACAGATGAAAAAAAAAAGGTCCCTTTCCTCACTATCTGTATTCTGTGTTTTTTCAGTTAGTGTTTCACGGATATTAGAAAGTTAAATATATCGTTGAATTTTAACTGCCCTCGCCTTTAATTTTTAAAGGTTTGAAGTAAAATGAACTTTCTCGGATAGTTCGTCGTTTACTTCAATGCAATAATTGGAAAAAAAAATTATAATATTTTTATTTATGTAGCTCCACTCCATGCTTTTAAAAGTACTGCATCTCCTCGAATGCTGAGCAATCACCCAGTACCCATACTGGGTGATGTAAATCACCTTCGTTTGTTTTGGGTAAATTGGACATTTAGAACGGAATTTGCATTTCTTGAATAAAGTACCCCATTAAATTCTCCAATTTTAATTTTTTTCAGTATTTCAACTGAATGGGAATCTAAAACGAAAGATACACTGGTTCTAAAGCACCGCTTCATTATTTTTTCCAGGTAATTTATATTGTGACTACAGGTATATGACAAAAAAACACTCAAAATAAATGGTGTTTAAAACAAAAAATAATTAAAAACTTTGCAAAATAACACCATAAAAGTTACTTGTCAGTCAGGCACGTATCCTGAAAAACATTCTGCAAGGGGTCCAAACTGTAAAAAAGGCAGAATTTTTCACAAAAGACTACATCATTTTAGTAACAAAATTCAAAATTTCGGGGAAGGGGGGGGAGTGGAACCCCTGGACCTCCCACTTAAATACGTCCTTGTTGTCAAGCCATACAGCTGTTTCCAGAGCCGTGCTTAGGGACTATGTAAAACTGGTCAACCGCCCAGGTCCGCTAAAACACTGTTGAATTCATGGATATCAAGTTGTCAAACTTCATGACCTAAGACTGAAAGCTGTGCACATCGGTAAGCATAACCGAGAAAAAACACAGAGTTTAAAATTTCATGTATAGCTTTCTTGCAGCATGGTAACTAGCTAGAATGCAGCTTTTACACTGTGGAAACGTATTGCATTAAAATCTTAATTAATTAATTAAATTTACTTAGAGTCGGTAGCAGCAGGGGTTTTTTACTTGGGGGGGGGGGGTCAAGATCCACTATCTAGTAAGTTGACAAATTTGAAAGACTGCAATTATTTTTTTGTCCTGGGCCGCTAAATATGTTCCGCCCAGGGCCGCAAAAACCTAATCTCGCTGTTAAAATCCATCTTCGTCCGTGGTGATATAAGTCATTCATAGACTGGAAGACTCCCATGCTTGACGCCATAGCCTTTGAGTAGCTTTGCCATAACACAACACAACACAATAACTTTCAGTATGCAATACCATGGAAGAACATGCGAGTATCTCAGACAAGATTTTTTTCGATCGAAATAGCTGAATGGCCTGACAAGTAAATTTTATGGTGTTACTTTGCAAAGTTTTTACAATATATATATATATATATATATATATTCTTTTTTTAATTGTTCTTGTTATGTGCTATCACTTACGTAGCATGAATATCCTATTAATCCTTTGAGTAAGTTTTGCTGTTTTATATTATATATATATATATATATGTATATATTACAGGTATATTATTTAAGCATTTTTTTTTTTTTACTTTATAAATTCTCATTTCAGTTTTTATTATTATTTGCCAGAGGTTGGCGATACATTTATTTCTACTGACTGGAAGAACTAAGTTATCTCTTCATCCGCTGATCTAAAAAAGTGATCGCTCTTAAGGTTTGAACTCTGCTAAGAACCGTAATCCCCGATGCACTTAATATTTCTTTATAATCCTATGATGGTCTTAGCTGAAGAAGCCAAATCCAAAATCGAATCCCTCGTAGGCTGTTTATCTTTGATTTTCGAATGATGTAGTAACTGCATCCTGTAATCGAACTCATCCTGTTCCAAGTCGATAGTCTATTGGTTTACGATCAGTTTCGTTTTTTTCTCTTTTCTTTTTCTCCAGAACCGCTTTCCCCTCTCATACCTGGCTGCTAATCCTATTGTTTTTTCCATCAGGAATCGGATAAGCCGATTCCACCTAGGCCCTCCTTACTTGTGAGTTTCCTTCTCTATCTGCGCTTCAGAGGGTGCCCTTGACCGATGCTTGACACCACTGACCATCGGTGCAGGACACAAGCAGAACTTGGACGATTACTAATCTGCTTAACGAAGTCATAAAGAAATTCCTCAATTGGTGGTTCTTTTGGGTTACTGGCTCCTCGTTACGGGAACTAGTGTGTTTAGTCACGGCGCTTCGTGTATTGTTAGTTTTATTTAGATATTTAAGATATATGTGTGTGCATATTTGCACTGATGCACTGCCTTTTTGTTAAAGAGGGTGATTTTTTTTTTTAAACTTAGCAAGTAATAACGCTCTCTAATGTGGCGACATCGAAATTTAATATTGTAAGTTATTCTTTCAATACGCCGTGAATACGCGTTAGATCTCCTTAAAAAGTTGTCCGAAGAAGGCACCTCCATCCTTGGCAGATAGCTCTTGCGTAGCTTTGCCCTAACACGACTTTCAATACGCAATTTACCATGGAAGAACATGCGAGTATATCAGGCAAGATGGGTTCTGGCTTTAAATGAATCAATATTAAAGAATTTCAGATTTCTTAATGCAGTATGCGAATATACTAGACGAGACTGACAATTTAATATTTCCGATGTAAATGAATCGATATTTAAGGTACTATCAAACTACATTTACAAAGTTGAAGACTATAGTAGTAAGTTTAATCAGAAAATAATCATGTTTCGTTTGAAATAAAACATTAAAGACGAAATAAAATGACGAGAAGTGTTAGAAAAAATTGGTATTGTTAATTTTTTTCAAGGAAATAGTGTTCGGTTCTTGCTATTATTTAGACTATGTTTCTTAAAGAGAAATAAGATATAGAGTGCTTTAAAATTTTGATTTTTTCAATTTGTACTTTTTAAAAGAATGTAAATTAAGGTATATATACTTTCGAATATTTTGAAAATATATAGTGATAAAAATTGTTTGATATTGCGATATAGGAATTAATAATGGTTTAGTGAGACATCAAATTACATGTATATAAACGTTTCGATCCTGTGTTTAGGTACAGTTAAAATAAACTAAAATTTCTCAACTTGTAAAACTGCTATCTCGTCAAAAAATGGAGAAGTAATATATTTCAGTGTGCTGGTATTGAATTTTTTAAAAGATGTACGTAGTTTTTTTATGCTTTTATTATTCTTTTTTTTTAACACTAGGGGCCAAGGCCCCCAGACTCGCTACGCTCGCTTTTCGTATGAGGCATTTGGCCCCTAATAAGGCTTATTCGTAAAAAAGACATAATTTCAACAGACAAAACTCAAAGTTTCGATCAGATAGAATGTTACTGAGCTACACATTGCTTGGTTCTTGCATGTTCATTGGTACATAAAAATTTAAACTTCACACTGCAGTCAGGGGTGGCGCCAGCGGGGGGATCGAGGAGTCCATGCACCCCCCGTCGGGGATCACTGGTCCCCCTGTCGGGGAGTGTCGTCGGGGATTTTTTTTAGAGAATTTGTTGGTTTAGAAAAACGAAGGAAATTTTGCAACCAGATAAAAAATTCCATTCAAAGTGTCTGACCCGACCGTAGAGGTTCCGTTCACTTCCCATTCTCATTGTACAATGAGAATGTACAATGAAAAATGAACTCCGTTCACTTCCATTCTCTGCTTGGAATTATACAATATTCATATACTGAATATTGATTATCTGCAGCTCGGAGTATGTTTCTCGGGATTCGAAGGAACCAGCCAACAAGATCCACATTTCTAGGGTACGCAGGGTTGCCCGATCTGCTGAAAATTGCCTTCGTAAAGACCTTTTTAACAACGACTTTGGTGAAAATCACTGGGCTTTCCTGTTAACCAAGAACAGATAATTAATGATCATCTCATCATAATAATCTTTAATATACGAAACCAAAGTAGGAAATTTATCTTTTACTCGAATACTCTTTTGAAAGGCTGTGCAAGTTCTGAAACGTAAAATTTTGGGGTTTTATCGTTTGGCCCCCCTGTCTGGGAAGATGGCCCTCCCGTCGGGGAAAGTCTGGCGCCATTACTGACTGCAGTACACCCCCTCCCCCTCATAACCCGGAAGATATTTTGTTATGGGAATCCGTGTTGTACGGGTCCTGAGCTATACTCCACCTGGAGTGCAGACTCCGCTTATAATCGCTCGAAAAATTATTTGCACTCCTCAGAAACACAATGATATTTAATGTTGCCATTCAAATGTTATATTAATTAGGAGCTAAAGCGTAATAAAATCAGAACACCTGTTTCAGCTCTATTTTTAATAATGTAAAAACCTATTGGGCACCTTGCGAATTTGCCACCCATGACGATTTTTCATTATTTGGAGACTTGCGTACATGTAAAGTTAATAAAAGCTACGGAACAGATAGGATAGCTTGCCACCAATTGCGACTTTTCATTATTTGGCGATTTACACATGCTCACAACCTATACTTACTGTTCATTTAAGGTTACCGGAAAACCGTTATCCATATTTTCATTTACATAATCGTTTGCAGATTGGCGTACTTAGCACCACGAATTATACCATCTCGTCGCGCTAGCAAATATCCAAAGTGTACTATAACTGCTATAATGGTATAGTTAACGCCGCCAAATATTTCTATTGGTAGCAAATAATCCAGCTGGACCGAACCGGCTTTAAAATAATCTGCATTTTAATTATTTTTCATTTTCAAGATATTACTTATTCTGTTTTGGAAAAACGAATAATCGCTAATTCTAAACTCCTGTTGTCTAAGCGAATTTACAATTTGAAAATTGTCAACTTTGTGTAACACATTTTGAGTTACTTATTTCATATAGTTTTTATTTTGGCGTAAAACGGGTGTATTTCTACTTCCTGTTTGACAATTTCACGTGATACTACATACTTGGAAACGCTTTGTTGCAAAGGAATGAATGATTTTATGCCAAATCTGGCAACCATTCTGTTTATTTTTTCAGTTTTTTATTAATATCTTCTAAAATAATTCGATTTTCCAAATTTAAGTCAACTTATCAGGTTCCTCGGAATTTTTCAAGTCTGTGGGCACCTTAGTCGAAACTTAAATCCCCACTGTTTAGGCCAACAAGCTTTGACAGCGCCAGCAGCGATAGCGGCCTTTACTTTTTTTTAGAATAGAGAGAAACCATAAAGGTATTATCTTTTGATTGAAGTTACCGAATGAGCATACTATCGAAACAAGTTAATCAAAGTTGTGAATTAAATAACTAGTTAATTAAAAGAATTTTAAAAATACTTATTTTTCATGTCGTATGTATAGTTTGACTGGTGAAAGTTTAATGTTCACATGTATTATTCTTTATACATTTACACATTATCTGTTGAAATTGTTTTACTTTACCTGCTGAAATGTAACACGTTCCCTTAATTGTTAGGTTTTATTGGCTCTTGCTTTGTCAGTGTTTTTAAATTTCTATATCATTTCAGAAACTGTTTTACATGTCAAACCTTATAAAAAAATAATCGCAAAAGAGAGGGCAAGCGTACACGTAGGCAGGAAAGAATGTTGTTTTGGGATGGGAGGAATTAAAGAACCATTTAATTAATACTTATGATCCTATTTAGCCGTTTTAAAGGAATGCATATGAGAAATTAAAATTGTCACGCAGTCGCTCTGCATATTCCCATCTAAGTAACATATCGTTTATTTATTTTCTAGTTTTATGAGAGATTATCCTCTCTCTCAACAGAAACAGCAGTTTCCTACAGCTATCTCATTTTCTTTTAAAAAATGGGGAGGGGGGGAACCTCCCCTCTAGTCTAACTCTTACAGAAGTCGATTTGATGCTAAGGTAAGCTGAGTCGAACTTGCATGTTTTCCCCCCCCTCGTTTTTATACACAAGTATGTTACGAAAAGCTTCCGTGAACATTTTATTTTCAACAATGACTGCAGAATGGCTTCTCCATTTTATGTTCGTTTCTTGCATAGATTTCTGCTCGCCGAATCCTCTGCGTGGAGTTTTGGAATTTGCAATATTTTGGAATCGTATATTTTGTCTTCGGCAGACATCCGAGTGACGACACTTGGGAGAATCTTATGGCTTGCCCGTCTCGTCTTTTTATGTAATTGCTCCGGATTTTTCGATAATGTTTATTCATTGCGTTTTGAATACGCAGGCATCTGTGTGAAATCGAGTGTGCTCGAAATATGGTAATGTAGGCGCTTACTTCGACATGCATGGTATTATAGTAGTTTTTGTGGTACTTTTTTGTAGGTATCGGGGGAACGATCCTGGATAATGTTCGCGAGTGCCCTTTAGATAATCTGCGGGTATAGCTTACTGAGGGCGGCAAGGGAGGCGTTACAAATGGTAACATTTTCTTTATTTGTAGTGTTTCAAATGTCAGTTATTAAGTCCTTCAAGTTTGACTGACTGACTGACTGAAAGAAAAGGCTTTCATGCTCAGGTGCTCTTTTAAAGCCTATCACCAGCAAGTTAGAGTAGAAGTTCTGTGAGTTAAATTTTTGAAGGTTAAAAAGAGGCCCGAAAACTTGGCAGGCCATAAATTTCAGTGTCAGTTTTTCGTCTTGCTTACATATTGTGAGAGTCTTTATAAAATCTATTAGTTTGTGATTATGTATATGTTTGTGTGTGTGTGTGTGTGTGTGTGTGTGTGTAGAGAGATGTTAAGACGCATTCTGATGAAGTCATTTGTAAATTTATACCCTTTTTTTAATTATTGCATTTTTAATACGTTTAATACCCCAGTTCAGAGTTTGATGCACCTGAAAAGTGATAATGTTGTGGTTATATATTTTGGCCGATTTTTAAGAATATTTAAGGATAACATTTGAAATTTTACTTTAAACCAGAAGGATAGTATTGTTTGTATTCATACTGATATTCAAAAGCAATATAAATGCATAAAAGAAAGTTGGGTTTTGTTAATTTAAAATATTGTTTACTATCGGAAAATGATGCATAGCATTTTAAAGTAGTATGCAGACTATCTGTTGAGCATAAATCGTGCGATTTACGCAGTTTTCCACTCAAACTCTGTATTGTAGTCTGGCCGAATACTGTGCCTTTCATTCAAAACGCGCGATTTACAATTCCGCGAAGAGACAATGCTTTGAGTTTGAATTTACGATAATACTTTTTTCTGACTGTGGTCGTGAATTTGCATAAATACGTCATTTCCTTCTACAGCAACCTCTACTTCTACAGCTTCCAGTCCGTTCCCTGGTGTTCTAAAAAACCAAGAAATGATTGATTTCGTTGTCTAATGGATCGGTTTAAAGCATCTAGGGTGCAGTAGCTCCTTTTTATGGGGCGAGCACGAGAAAATGCTCACGTACCTGATTTTATGTATAAGACTTCGCAAGAACCGCCAACATAGAGTTTAAATGAGTTTCGCAGCTCTAGATGCCCCCCCCCCCCGATATCTCCCCTTTCTTATCCATTTGGAGTCGATCAGGGTGTTTCTGCGGCAATCTTCCGTGTTGGGCATTAAGTCTCGTAATCTACACCCGGTCCTCTACCCTCACCCTGTGTTGAGCTCTGGCCGATAGGGGGCTGATTGCCCTGCTTTTCCCGATAAGCACTCTCACAGACTCATTAGTTCGCGGCAGTGTTCGGCACGCAGCTGGTAAAGCTCTGCGCCCCGTTTGCTCTACAAGCCCCCTCTTCTTCAGCATATCAGAGTTCCTCTCCGGAAACCGCGATCCACGATTTCGGCGACTTCACGGGTTGCCACACGCGCGTGTCCGACGCCAACTTGGCAGGGCGGAAAAAGGAGGGAACACCGCTAAAAGAGCGCGCGGAGGAGAGTGGGATTTAGTTGTTTCAGTCCTTCCTCCTCTTCATCCCTCCGCGCACTATATTTTAGCCACTTAACGCGGTTTGTATTTTGTACGCGGGGAGATGGGTGAGTAAATCACGCAAGGGCACTTAGAAAACTCCTTCAGATGTTTAAACGGCTCATAGATGTACGGAATGGACACACTTCTTGTTGATACTGAGTTTAGGATTGATAATTTTTCAGGAATTTTCTTTCTTTTTTTTCTTCTTTTAAACCCTCCATCAGACGCTTGGATTACGATCGTAGAACAGGTGTATTTAGGAAATAGGATTAAAATTAAAAACAGTTTTTACTGTGCCTGACAACTGCTCAATAAATCCTATTATTACTGATTAAAATACTTCCATGAAAATAATGCAAACATTTTTTTTTAAAGAGAGAAAAAAAAATTTGTTAATTTTACACTGCGATTAATCTTGACCTAAGAAAATGACTATGCCCTTAAACGTATCAGTAAATGTCAAAAGCTTGACGGATGGTTATTATTATTATTTGAACCGTATGGTGTCTCATTGCTATAAATATTTTAATGATTGCTAGGTGCTGTAGGAAATAAGCGGTAAATGAATATACCCCTGAAAGATTAGAAAAATTTCAGAAAGTGCATGTCAGGCCTAAGTTGTAATAAGCTAATGAAGCGATGCTAATTTACAAAACGCAGTAAACACTAGTTTTTATTAAGTTCGTAAATAATTGAAGACATATCCAGAGAACTATAAGCTGCACCGAAATGTCCACTTAAAACATTTCTGTGCCAATATGCCCGTCGCCCTCATTCGCATGAAACAGCCCCTTTTTTTACGACACTCGAAATCGGGTGACATGCCAGCCAACATGTTAAAAAAGAAAATATGGGCGAAATGAGGATCTAAATAATAATGAAAAAAAAAAAAAAGATTTTTTCTTTTTTAAGTAATGTAGGGACTCTCCACGTTCTGGAGTTCCCTGTGGCTGACATTTGTAGCTTCAAGGCTGACTTCGTCCTTCGGCTTAAATAAATGAATAAAATATTTTAAAAAAAATTGAAGATTCAGAAACTATTGCCGTATAAGAGGTACAGTTTTCAAACGTATAATATTCCCCCCCCCCCCTTTCTTCCCTCTGCAGTTCGTTGAAAGCAGTTCAGTCCTTCAAAAATGATGATTATAATATTATTATCAGACTGTTATTGAACTTTTTCGAGTAGCAAACAATATTTATTGTGTGAATATGCTTAAAGTTGTATAGTCTACGCCAGCAGTTTGCAAGAGGGGCGCGAGCAAAATGGGCAAAGAGCAAGTGATAATGCTCGTTTTAAAAAATTATCTTATTCATTCTTATTTTTACTCCAAAACATATCTATTTTCGCATAAAATTCTTATCCAAAAGTTATTTTGTAGAAAAGCGTCTAAATGTTCATTGTTGAAGAATAAAATCTGTATGCATGTTGAAGAATGTGAAAAGGGGGGGGGGGGTTGCGCAATTGTAAGTTATCTTTTGTTGCGGGGGGGCGGCAATGTTAAAAGGTTGGAAACCGCTGTTCTACTCTATTTCAGCGTTTATATTAAAATATACAGGAATGGAAGACTTTACATTCTTTAATCTGAAGGCCGACCAATGATCAAGTAGATAAGACCACAGAACATTATCTCTGAAGTGTGAAGATACAGTGTTCTGGGTTACTGCGCGGGTGACGATCTTAAGGTCGGGAGTTTTGGGAGGTTTTCTCCCGATATAATGTGAATGCCCTTTAGACCCCCTTAAAAAGCCCTCCACCACAGGCACACTCCCTTGGCAGATATCGTTCGTGTAGCTTTGCCTTGACCGACCAAACCGAACCGAATCATCTTTAATCTAAAGAATTAAGGCTGTAGTTCGAAGAAAAAAAATTCTTTCTTGTCTTGGTACACAAATTGAGATAAACTAATAGCACAATGGTCTCCAAAAAATTCCAGATGGTTCTTCATAAGCTGCCTTACACTAATAAACAAAAAGCTGTGCCATTTGTGAAATTTTCAGAAAAAGTTCTTAAACATGGATGAGCTGCAAGATTTTTCGAAGAGTGACACGTTTTGCGAAAATTTCCGATTTTTAACGATTTTTTCTAAAAGTTTTGAAACTGATACAGGTTTATCGTTTATTTCACTATGTAGTATAGCTTGTAAAGAGACAGTTTCAAAATTTTGAAATGCCAGACGTAATTAGTTTATTTGTACTTATGTACCAAAATCACATGATTTTTTTCGAACTGCACCGTTATTCCAGTTCCTTCTATTGGTCCAATAAGTTTAATAGTTCTTCATGTAGTACTTTTTGTGTTTGCGTGTGTACGCGAAAGGCTGCATAAATGACGGGACACTTAGAAACCGTTCGGATATCCATTCCGATAGATGTATCGAATAGACATACTTCTTGATAATCATATATGATTTGCGGGGTCTACCTGTCTTGTACTTCTTAATGAGACCTAATAGAGGTTTTATCTGAAAAAAAAAGTTATGTACAGCATAAAATATAAGAGCAAAGTTTTTCGGAAGGCATTTGTTAACTGTGTAAGAGCTGCAACTAAAAAGTAATAGGAGTTTAAGAAATAAATAACGTATAGCAGTGATAAATAACTGACACCGTCTATTGTTGGCATGCGTAATTGCTGTTATATTATTTAGAATGAGAACTCCTAGTATCGTAAAATAGTTTTTTTTTCATATTCCGAAATTTTCATTGCAATGTAAAGTCCGCTAAAGTTTTTAGCCGACCGAATCAACACCAGCGACACAAAATACATTTACATTGAGAGTGATTAATGTGTCCCCGGTTGAATTAGAATTCCAGAATCTTATCTGTTTTGTGTATCTCTACTCACCCCGAAATGGGTATGTTAATGTGTTGGTTGAAGTCCTGTTTTTCTCGAAATCTAATTTTAATTAAAACCTTCAATTTTAAATTAAAAATTAAATCGTCCCGTTATCTCCCTACTTCTCTGAAAATTAAATTTACGGTCAAAAAGTATGTTTAGTTGTAATTTTATGTTGATATAAGTTATGCGATTTCAGAAAAATAAGTCGGCGGATTTTTACCGTAATCTAAATGTGATCCACAATTGTCCAAATTCAGAATTTAAGTTAAAATTTTTTCACATTTTACAATGATGTATCGGATTGACGGAGGATTGTTTTTGTACCTTTTTGTGGTTAATTTGCTACCACGAGTTTTTTGTTTCTTTTCTGTATGAAAGAAACTATCGGAAAAATCCTGTAAAAAAACATTCCTAGCAAGATATCAGTTTGTTCTCTTGTTCTGGTTTACAAGTTTGGTTAATGTTCATGGTTTTATACAATTTTACTTTAAGCTTTGTTCCAAGCTTTAAAGAGCTTAGATTGGCCGACCAATGGCCGAGTTGATAATGTACTCAAGAATAGGAGATGGCTGTAGGTCGAGGGTTCTGACCTCTTGGCTGTCGATCTAACGGTCTGGTCTTACGGGCAGTTTTCTCCAGATAGAAAATGAATACGCTTTAGAACCCCTTAAAAAGTCTACCGCCCAAGGCATATCTCCTTAGGCAGATCGCCCTCGTATACCTTCGCCTTAACCAAAAACCAACTAACCTTAAACAGCTTAGAACAAAACTTACTGTCAATGTAGTAGTTGCCTTGTATGAGTGTCATTCGTATATATTACATAAGACGCCCGACCATGACCGAGCGCATAGCACTCTCAACTGGGAGAAGGAAAGTGCTCAAACCCAGGTCGCGTTCGTCGCACTAGCTGTTTGGAATTTTCCCTGGATTTCTCCGAAACTTCGCGTAAATACGGGTTAGGACCCCTTAGAAAGTCTCCCACGGTCACCACTCTCTCACCCCCCCCCTAGATCCCTCGTGCAGATAAATCGGCCCCAACCCCACAAATTAAATCAAATATTGCCATTTAATAAAGGAAAAATATAATTAGTTTTTACTCTAATGTTTGAGATTTGATTAAAATTTGAAGCAAAACCGATTTAGTATATAGCATAGGGTTGGTTTTCAAATGAAGGTAAAATAAAAGGAGATTTCAACTCTAATGAAAATTTTAGAAAAATAATTTATATATTTAAAAAGCATTACTGAAGCATCGTTAACAGTCTTCAGAGTATAAATTTGCTGTAGAGTTTATAGAAACAGAAATGCCACGGTTTTCTTTTTGTATTCATGCACAGCATTAATTATTAATTTTTTGTAACATTTAATTAGTTTTACAGCAAAGTATGCCATAAAATTAAATGTTCTTTTGTGTAATTGATCGTTTCTTAGTGGAATTATTAAATTAAAATTCATATTTTTTTTTCATGACTGATTTTAAGTTTAATTTCTAATGGAATTCAGAAATACAATTTTGTATCACACCATAAGCATGCTTCATTCATATTCATTTGATTTGTTTCCATTCTATTTTATTTGCGTAGGCTCGAATCCTACAAACTACGAGTGGAATACTTTTATCTTCTACATATTGCATAAATTCGTAGAAAACTGGGTTTGATTTTTTTTACACAATTTTGATAGCCATGCTGAGATTATCGCCATTTCTAAGTAATAATGTATCAGCAAAATTATTATTTAATTAGATCAGCGGTTCCCAGCATCTTTCTTTCGCTTACCTCTTGCTTAGATATTTCTTTAATAAGTACCCCCTTTCTCATATAGAGACGTCCTCACCCACTACATACCTCAGAAGTGCTTTTATTATTATTATTATTATTATTATTATTAATCTTAGCTTGGAAAGTGACGGCAAGTCTGTATTCAAATTGGGATGAGATTTTGTGAGTAATTAGTAGGAATACTTATTAATACTTTTTTAAAAACTTCAAGATTAAAGTGGTGGTAAAAGAAATTTGCACAATAAACTAATAGTTTTCGGTAAAGTGAGGGAAAACGGAAGAACATATAAGCAAGCGCAATATGATTAGAAATTGGTTGTGCCAGGGGTGTAGCCAGAAATTTTTCATGGGGGGGGGTTACGACTACTGCAACTCATATATATGTATACGCGTGTGTGATAATGTAGTGAAGTATATACACTTTGTATGGCAAAAATTTCTCATTGGGGGGGGGGTTATGACCCCCCTAACCCCCCCCCCCCTTGGCTACGCCCCTGGGTTGTGCTAATGATATTGAATTAATGGTGAAGTATATTGGCCTCTGAGGCCATTTATTTCATTTTGAGTGTAAGGTATTAGAATTACACTTGAGACTGTTTTTGGAACCTAAAACATATACAACTTCCTTTACGTATTTTCAGCTGAACAATTTTTACGTTTTCGCGTACCACAGGTTTGGGACCGCTGAGTTAGATAAACAGTAATCAGGCTTTTTTCTAATGTTCTTGTTTCCTTGGGGTCGAACACCACTAACTATATTGTTTCCATTTTAAATGGGAACTTTGGCACTTGGTATACTGTGCTATAAATCGACTGCGTTTGGCTTCATGATATGAACGGTAGCATTATTCTTTTCACAATTTTCACACAAAAAAGAATTAAATGAATACAAGTAAAGAGAAAGTTTTTTTAATATTAGGTTGTAACGAAAGTTTCCCGCCACCGCAAACATCGTCAGCACACAGTTCTCGTTGGCGTATTTGCTCATATTTTGTCAAACGATTTTTGGCATTTGAAAGAAAGAGGTTTACTTTATAACATTGTGTTGTGAAATCTGTAAAAAATATAGTTATCATTAAGTATAAGGTGTCTCAAATGGAACTATCACTCTAGAGGATTAGAACCATCATTTACTTCCAGTTGTGTTGCAAAAAGTCAGCTACATAATATCAACGAATTATGAGTACAGCTTTAAGTACTATTGTTGTATCATGTGACACTGTGCAGGTTTGGTACCGAAAGTTCAAAAACAGTTATCTAAGGAGTTAGAAGCTAGTTTTTCAGGCAGATATGGCGGAAAACTTTCGTTACAACCTGATATAAAGCTTTTTATTCAATGATGGACTAAAATGTATAAAATAATTTTAGAGAAAAATTTCAAGCTTAAAGATTTCTTGCAACATACTGATCTTTTGACTTCATATAAAAGTAGTTCAGCAGGACAAGCTTTCATAAATTATAAATTATTTTAGGTTTAAAAGAAAGTAATATCTAATGAATTTGTTACGTACTCCGAAATTTACCGGTAAGCTAAGATGGATTATATGTTGCAATAAATGTTTGAGCTTGAAAGTTCTCTCAAAAAGTTATTTTGTACATTTTAGTCCATCTTCGAATGAAAATTTTGATTTTAAAAACTTATTTTTTACTCTCCTTTGTCACTACTGTCTTTTATGTTTTCAGGGTTGTATGTAATGATTTGAAAATAATGACTGAAAAGTATTTTTAAGAAGCATAAGGGGATAGTATAAATACGTAAAATCGCCTAGCAAAATGAATATCAAACTTACTAAGTATTTTATATCTTTAATAATACTTGTGATTTTTTTTTAGATACATCACATTTTATCTGAAAGTTTGTGAAGTAACTAAAAATTCTGAGATAACAATCAGTGATCTTCCGGCAGTTACTTGTTAGTTTTCAATTGCAGTATATATTTAACATCTTGTAATTTTCAATAAATATTAAAGTCATGCCGACAGTTTTATGCCATTATTGAGCTATAATTGTCCAGCAGGAATATTTCTAAAATTATTCTTCCTCTTAAAATATATCTATGCCGGCACGAAAGAGGAGATTCCAGTTCAAATTTGCATTTTGCTTATAGATCTCTCGATTGAAGACCGTAGGGAAGTCATTTTAGATAGACAAACATCTTTTCGGCCTTATCGCTGTTTAGTTTCCTCAGAAGAAAATGTGAATGTATTACGGAGCTGTAAAAAAGCTCTTTTTATGGTTCTTCGTCCGGGAGCTTTTCGCCAATCATTGCCGCTTGACTCCACCCCTTTCATTCGTTAAATCCGTAACTGAGGCCTGGGTAGGTACATCGAGCTACAACGATGGCTAGATTACGAAAAATTGATTCGTCGGAATAGGAGTGAAAGAACAAAACAAGCAAGATTCCTAAAAATATCTTAATAGTTATAGTCGTGAGATATGTACGTTTACCGTTCTAATGTCCCCCGTCGGAAAGTTCGAGAACAGCGTGCTAAATGATGTCGTTTGGCTCTGGCACTCCAGAATTTTGAGTTGTTTTAAGCCATTGCGAATCTTTCTGTTTCGAATCAACCGTGCCAGGGTCATTAAGAGTCGTAGAAAAGTCTTTCAGAGCTCTTTGGAACATCGGAATGGTCTTTTCGCACGCGCTCGCTGGCATCCGTTTTGGCGGTTTTGTGCCGATACCGTTTTCCTCCAGCACTTTTCAGCCGCAAATGGGACCCGGAAACGGACGTTACGGCATGCGTTTGAAAGGAAAATAGATTGGATTCTTCGCAATTACACGGGCCTCTTTTTCGAGACGCTGTTCAATGGAAAACGATTGTCATCTGTTTGTCAAAAAGGCAACGAGAACTTTTCATTTTTATCTCTCGCCCCGACTCGTGTTTCGCGTTCTTAAAATGCTGTTTAAACGGGAAGATCGCATATTGATATCCACTTCCCAATTTTATGAATAATGGCTAATGGCTTGGATGCTTGAATTGTTGAGATACCTTATCGTAAGCGCGTTGCTCCATTTCGTATGTTATTTTCGAACCAAGTTTCTTAAGGGGGTGGGAAAAAAATAAGCCCCTAGGTTTAACTGTTTAAAAGCACTGCGAAGGAGCAGTTCACTTCCTCTGGCTGTCTTCTCAAATCTCCCTTTGCGTATTATTTATTAGTTTTAATCAAAGGCGGAGGGGAAAATGCAATATACGCGTAAGGGCTTCTGTAAGCAAAATCCTGTTTATCAGTACTTCCAACAAAACACTGCAGATAAATATTCTTTTGAATTATTTTTTAAAACATTATTTTAACATGCATTTCTTATGTTAGCCAAATGATTCAAAGCATTAATCTTTCCATTACCCCCTCCTCTCGGGTCGTATCATGTCGAATAGTATCGAATTTATCTCTCCATCTCATAATATGGTAAAATTTGGTGCAGGGAGGGTTATTATCGTTTTAGCCCGAATTTAACGAATTTTTTTGACTGATTATTTCCCTTTAAAAGTCTGACTCGCTCTAAATTCGAGGTTTACGTATAGGATTTTTCTAATTATCTTGATGAAAAATTGCGGGGTAGCGTTATTTTGGTGTCGTGTTATATCAACGCCCCCCTAGAGAGGAAAGCCGCGGCGCTTACTTGTGACGTCACACCGAGTTGGTAAAGCAAAGCGTTTCCATTGGGTTTCTCCTTTGTCCTGCGGAGTGGAAGAGAGGAGAAACCCAATGGAAAGGCTTTGCTTTACCTTCTCGGTGTGACGTCACAAGTAAGCGCCGCGGCTTTCCTCTCTAGGGGGCGTTGGTTATATTCAGGATAATAAGGTATGTACAATTAGAAAAATATAAAAGTTTATTGATGGGCTCGTTTTGTAAATAGAGCTGTATAGTGGCCAAAATTTGCGTGACTAGATACCTTCTAAATTGCCATAACAGCTTTTCATACTAAACTATGGAATTTTTAAAATGCATGCAACGTTGTGATATTAAAAAGCTTCCACTCCCTTTAAATTAAAAAGGGGAAAAAATGAAAAACAAGCATTTCTTTTTTTAAGTCTCACAAAAGTGTTTTTTCTAGTTTTTCTTAATTTATTAATTAAGTTTCTACAACTGATATAAAGTTTTACTAATGAAAAAAAAAATGAATTTAGTCTTCAACATTTTTTCTTAGTGCAGAAATATTGTAACCAAAAATTTCCTTCAGCCTCTTAACACTATACGACTTTATCTAATGTTCGTTTTCAGTAAAATTACTAGCAGTTATCAAGAAAATTCCACTCTGCTAGCTGTCGCCACTGATGAATTCCCTCTAGCTAGAAATATTCATAAAAAATACTGTCTGTTCTACATTTTTCTTTTGTTTATATTGATGTATCAAACGAATCCATTAATAAATAGGTCAAGGGCTGCATTACGCAAATGAGGCTTCCACTCAATTTTTATTAGTGAATAAACTTTTTTTTTGATATATCGGTAGGACAGTCTTGTTGACAAGGAAAATATTAGCTTAGTTGAAAGACATAATTGAGCTCACAAAACTTCCGTGTATTAAAGTTTTCACTATCCCTGGGTTAGACATTTCAAGATGGATTCACTTTAGTTTTACGGATTGTTCTCCCTCTCATCTTAGATAATAAAATTAAAAAAAAAAATGTTTTAACTCTTTTTATTTTTATTTTTTGTTTTTAACCTGTTTTCTTGAGCAACCACTAGGCTACTCATCCGTCCTAGTAATCAGTAAATGATTAAGTCTTGAATAATCAAATTTTTCTGTGTAATTTGCAACAAGATAAAAGTTTTAAGATTTTACTTACTTGTGGAAAAGGCCTGAAGAAATTTAGACTGCTTTGATATTAATAATTATTTTAACCTGTTTGCTTGAGTAATCACTAGTCTGGCTTTCATCACTAGGCTTTCATCACTAGCTTCAATCACTAGTCTTTGCTTGAGTAATCACTAGTCATCATCCATCCCAACAATCAACAAATGGTTAAGTCGTGAATAATCAAATTTTCAACGGAATTTGCAACAGGAGAAAAGTTTTACGATTTTACTTACTTGTGAAAAAGACCAGAAGATATCTAGCTGAATATTTAATCTGTAAGATGTCACTGTGTAAGTATTGTACATAGTGTGTTAGTTTGTGTGCGAGGGGGCGATAGGAGGCTGTGTGTGCAAAATGTACAAAGTAGAATTTGAAAAAAGGGATTTTAAAGTATGAAACGAATTAATATTAATAATTTATATCATACTGCCAGTCACAAAATACATTAACATGTTTTTTAGAAAGTGATTCCATCAACCTTTCAAGTTATTAGGCAAGTTGGAGTGTATAGGTTGATTAATTTTTATTTTTCACCAACTATGCGAAAAATTCCAGAGCTGGGATTCGAACCCAGGACTGCCGCATAACGTGCGGGTGCTCTACCACTCCTGGGTTCGAATCCCAGCTCTGGAATTTTTCGCATAGTTGGTGAAAAATAAAAATTAATCAACCTATACACTCCAACTTGCCTAATACATTAACATGTTTAATTACTTTTATTGCTTTCAAAATATTAAGGGCCAGCACACAACGGCGTGAAAATTAACCTATAAATCCTCTCATTAAAAGTGCTTGTCACTTTTTACGAAGGATCATAAGTCACTTGGCAAGCGAGATATTCACTCATTTTAAGAGTGAGTCTCTTTAGTGTGCGTTTTTGAATTCTCAGTCTCATTGCAGTCAGAAATACCGTTCTTCGGTATCGTGATATCTCACTCCCTGGAGGTCGGCTTCATTTTACCACGAAGGTAGGGTGGATACATCACTATTTATGACTTATTTCTCAATCTTGAGTATTAAGATTAAAATTGGTATGATGTAATTATTTATTGAATGAAGAATTGTGGAAAAGACTGATAGAGATGTTACGAAACCGATGTTCAAATGCAACAAATATTAGCTCAAATGTGCAAAAATCGAGATATTTTTGAGTTAGTGCCATCGGGAAAACTAATCCACCTCCCCCCTTTAGAACTTTTTGCCGTTTTGGGTTAGTTTTTCCTTTAGCATAAAGAATCAATGAATCAGTACAAATGATCACTTCCACTCCATGTCCCCCCCCCCCCCATAAAAAATACTTGCATTCTTCCATTCCTTGCAAGACTAATCTGTGATCCTTTCCGATTTTGCCGAACGTATTCGCTAAACTTACATATCATTTCGCGTATTGTTAAGTGCTCATCATTTTAACTTTGTTGGATAAATATGTGCTGAAAATTAATAATTTCTGATTACGTGATTAAAAGATCTCGTTTTAAAAAAGTCTGACACTATGCGCCTGTTTAAAATGTAATAAATGACTGTATAAATCCCCGGCGTCCAATCTCGGCAGAGAGACATTAGTTAATTTCGCCCCGAAGAAAATTCTCCCTGTAAAATCGACCTCGGTCGAGGTGCAGTGTTATGTGACAGCTTCCATTATTTCCAAGGCTACACTCCCTCCCCTTCCCCCCAAACTAATCCGAAAACTTTTCGACTTTCGGCTGGCTTTCTCACCTTCTGCCGGGGCGCTGAAACCGCCATGTGCGGTGGCCCCCCCCTCTCTCGCTTTCGGATTCCGTTATCTCGGTGGTGACGCCGGGGGGAGGTGGGGCGTGCAGGGGCGGCGGAGGTGCAAACGATCCCGAGTCTGTCTGTATATGTGTGTGTTTAGGATTCCGAAATCCTAGCACCCCCGTGACAGGTGACGCGCGCGCGCTCGTGTGAGCGCTCTCGGGATTACAGGTTCTCCCGGTTTTAGTGACGTCCTTATCGGGTCCCCGGCGGAAAGCCCCGGCGAAATGAAGTTTTTGTGTTTCGCCAAATCGCACCTGGCTGGAAAAGGAGGGAGAGGGATCTGTGTCCGGGATTACCGGCCGTAATTGAGTGGTGTGCTCCGGTAAAGTACCCGCTGGCTACTTTCGATCACATGACGCCCTCATCTCCAGCTTTATCGGAGGATCCGGCAGCCTCCGATACTTGGTTTTTTTTTTTTTCTTATTCTTTTTCCTCAACCCCCTCTTTGGTGTTTTTAGTATTTTCCCTTTTCTTTTTCTATCTCGGGCTCTTTCGTTGTCTTGTCTGTCGTGAATTGCTCCGCGAATATGGGACCGATAGCGGGAATTTGGATTTGCTGATCGGATCGCGAGACGGGGGGAAAATAGGTTCGAATGCAGAAATAGCAGAAGTCTCGGTTTTTCTGTATTTACAAAAAAAAAAAGCAACTTTTTTTTTTTCGTTTTCTCCCAACTTGAGGTGGAAATGAATCAACGGTGTCTCGTGTTTTCATCTTTGAATCGCTTATACAGTATGTTTTTTAAATTTCATTTTAAGTGTGTGTATGTGAGGGGGGGGGGGCTTAGTTTAGCGTATTTTTTTAAAATTTAAATTGTGACACGATTTATATGTATGTTTATAGAATAACGTGTTTGCTTTAACCCTTTGAGGCGCAACCCTTTCCCAATGCTGAAAAAAGGGCGGCCGTTGCCATCGCTCGACTTAACTACCAGCAAGATGGTGGACGATCGAAACGTTCATCGCGTGCCACAGATCTAGAGACCCTTTTTTGACGCAGCTGACCTTTTTTCAGCATTGGGCAATCTATCCAGCTGTTCTCGCATTCTTCCTTTTTTCAGCAGATGTCAGTGCTGTTAAAAATAATCGTGACAATTTTTTTACGGGAAATGGCGTGCTAAAAAGTAAAGGATTCTTGTGGAGCTATGTCACCCGCAACTATTTTTATAGAAATCAAATCTATTCTTCGTGACTGGCAACAGTCAAAACGTCAGAGTTTGGTGTTCCCAGAGCGGGAACACTGTGCGTTAAAGGGTTAATGTAAAAATAGAGGAAATAATAAAATAAAGAATTTCAACGGGCCGGGCACTTGCCGATTAAGCATTGTCCACTAGAGCTGCCCGAATGTATTGCGGCCATTCTATTATGGGGGGACCCAATGGGCTGCCAACCCCCTATGAAGGTATGGACAAGTTAACACCCATGCCCACGTCAGGATTTGAACCTGGACCTAAGACGATAGAATGGTTCTTAAGCTACTACACCACCTGCGCGGCACTTCACAATTACAGGATATAGAAATATCTGAATTTATAGGTTCTACAATTTTGGTTCCCAATTCGTGATACAATTACATCAGCTGATGATCGTGTTTTGTTCCGTAAAGTTGATACCTAAAGTTTTGTACCAAGCAAGCGATTTTAGTGTTTTATAAAAGAGCTTTAATTTTAAAGTTGGTATAAATATTTATATTTATTAAATATAGTAAAACTTTGGTGCAAAGAATTTCTAGTGACAAAAGATCAAATTCTGAAAAATTCGTTCAATTGAAATTTTATTAAGATTGGACTGTATAATTTTCTTTTAGTTCAAATATTTTATTCGTTAATCTGAAATATTCTTAGATGTGAAGTTTGTTGTAACGAGATTTTGCTGTTAATTGCTGTTAATGTAAGTAGTAAAATAAAAACAAATTGACATAACAGTAACAGCCAAATTTTTAATTTGTCTGCATTTAAAACGAGTTTTCGTTTTCTTTCCTGGCGCCAGATGAAAATGAATCAAAGGATTGTCCTATTCTCGAATATATAAATAAAAGAATGTCTATAGAATTTCATGAGCTTAAAAACAAAGAAATATCTAGGTACTTTTATGAAATGTGTTAAGTTTTGTATTTGAATGGCTTATGCATATTTATTAAGGAATATCTATTGTTAAAATTAAATGATAGCAAGTTCGACTAGAAAAAGAGCTAAATGTTTTTTGAGTTGGGTTGAGTTTGTCTAATTTAAAAGCAATATTAATATTGAAATATATATATATATATATTTCCCTAAATAAAACTTACGCAGCAAATAAACAAGAATAGACTAATAAGAGATAGCTGATTTTTTGAGGCGATGTTTATTTTGTTTTATTTGCATTTATTTTACATTAAGCTTTCTAGCCCTGCCATAAGATGTAAATGAGTTTAACAATCTCACATTTGACCCAAATGTGTATAAAGTATTTTTTTGCACATTACAAAAAACAAACAAAAAAAACCTGCTTCCTAGTACTCATAGGCTTGTTAATTGTAGTATTAATTACCTTTAATACATAATTGTTTAATTAGTTTTTGGTTACAATTGCTGTTATTTCAGCGATGTAATGTATATTGCATTTTTGAATCCAATTTCACTGAATTTGAGAGAAATATTTATTGAATATAAATGTTGAATTCCCTCTTTAAGATAAATTACCCCTTTCTCTTAGTATATGTTAGATTTTATGTCATTGCCTTTACATTTTTTTGTATTATTTTTTCATTTCTTTGTTTTCGCACAATCTTCTTTGATTACATATTGAATGAATACTATATTGGTGTGTTTATTGATCTATGCCATTTTAATACTTCTATATATGAATTGTGATTTTGATTTTTTTTCCTTTTCTTTTTTCATCGCACTTAACCATTCTTTCAAATTCTGACACATCTATGACTGCGTGTATCAGATGAATACTATGTAATTTGATATAAAAATAATTTTGTATATGTTCATCTCTGAAATATTTTAAAAAAATTATTTAATGAACGCTTTATTAGAATCTGCACCGAAGCAAGATAAGTTAACTAATTAAAATTATCTTGCATGCTAGGATTTTAAAATGGTATTTTATAACTTTATTTTATAAATTTATTGTACCATGAGCTTATCAAATTGTAAAGAGACAAAATCATACAAAAATTGACAAAAAATTGTGTGCATGATACCTTGTAAACGGTGGCTCGAAATTCTACAATATATTAAAGGAAATATCAAATGGGATAAGAAAGCGACCTTTATTTAATCAGTATCAAGAAATTTCGATTTATTTCGTTTATTTAAAATGAAAATTTCAAGAAGTTCTTATGTTGCTGTTTCCGTAATACGTTATTTTAAAGATGAATCGAAGTTCTATACCTCGAGGGGGAAAATTGTTCTAGAATAACGGTTTTTACGCTTTCAAGGCTGTGCGCAATGACAAGTGTCAAAAAGTGACAGATCTGAAATTCGTCCTTTCAAACTATTCGTAATGTGCGAAATAAATCTTTAAAAGGTTAAACCAACATAAACAAGTTTTCTAATTGCACTGAAATTTTTCTTTTCACGCATAGATTTATTTTACAGACATTGAGAATAATGTGTGAGTATTATTTTCAATTTTCAATACGTTTAAAAATGATTGACTTTCAATGTGGAATAAGTGGAAGTATACAATAAATAAATTAATATACATAATAATCTTTTTATTTTCTCTACACATAAACAAGAGACATTATTATTTCTTTAATCAGAATATTTTTAACTACACCCCCCCACCCCCAATTTCATTTAAACACTTCTGTTTCTTGGCATTATCAGTATGTTTGCCGTGAAGCAACCTTGCCGGTGAAAGTGCCAGAGGAATTACTTCAAGTTTTCAGGTTACATTTGTCTGTTTATTATTTTTAAGAGAACGTGTTCCGTAAGAAATGGTCTATTTTTACTATTTTCTGGTTGAATACCACTCACATAAGTACGTTATATATAATATTATGCATCAGTTTTAATAAATAATTCAAAATAAAGATTAATATTTTTCCTTATTTAGTGTGACGGTTGATGAGTAAACGAACGAACCGAAACAAGCAGTGCTAGTTTAGCTTAACTAATACGCTTGAATAATATTTTCAAATGCTTAAGCATATTAATTAAGTAAAGACTACATAGACTCATAGAACCATTATAAATTGATATTATTTTAAAATTGAAGCATGGTTTGAGACTGTTTTTAATATTGTGTAAAATAACTCTATTGTGAAAATATTAATTTTATCTTCTTTGGTTTTTAAGAACTTATCCGTAATAAATTTAAAACAAATGCAAATTTTTATTTAAAAGTAGCTTAAAAAAAACTTAAAACTGCTTTAAAACATGTTACAGAATGATTTTGTTAATAGACATGAATATAACCTGTTACCCATTAAATACTGGTTAATTAGTGCATGATCTCCTTTGTACACAGCTGCAACTATTCCGGGCATATAATTAATCACTTTTTGTAAACAGTATATTCTTATGTATTTTCTTCCCCCCAATAAAGTAAATAAATTTCTATAAACAGTAGATTTTGCGTAGAAATTTAGCTATTTTCTAACACAAAAATTACTGATTACAAAAAATGGTTAATTATATGCCCGAAATTGTTGCAGCTATGTTTGTATTTTGGATGTATTTATCTATTTACTGTCTAGTGTTCTTCAAAACTTTGCAAAATTATGCGTCACGTTATCGTTTAATTTTTTCGTCTAGTTATCGTACAAATAATTTTAAAATTTTAGAAACAATCAACGGCCAATAGTTTGTTGTCAGTATGTTGTATTATACTTGAATTAACCTTACACTGCATTCTGTAGCCAACTGGCAACACTGTCATTTTTACGTTATAAAAAGACAATTTTGTAGTTTTTGTTTAAAATATGCATTTAAAATATATATAAATTATGGAAATAATTTTTAGTTTAAAAAAATGTATGGCAACATTATTTTTTAAGCATACCAGCACGAATTCATAGCGTGTGCATCCAGCTCGCTGAACAAAATTTTGGCCAATTGTTTTATTGCTTCTAATTTTTATTGCTAAATGAAAATAAATACAAAACTCTTAAAAACAGTTGTATTAGGACGGAATAAAGTAGAATTAGGTTATGTTACTTTCTTTTGTTGTAGAGCTGTAGGATGGGCATTCTGGTTTTTCGAATTTGAACATTTTACTTGATTTTTTTGGGAAGCTATATGCTAATTTTTTTTTATAAATATTTTTCCTAGCACAAGTGAGCCTAAATGAAGTTACAATTTTATTTTCAGTCCATTTAAAAAAATTATACATTTTAGGGTTGATATGATAAAAGTTTAGCTGTTAGCATTTGCTCCACAACACCCCCCCCCCCTTTAAAAAAAGGGGAATTCCAAAGAGATGCTTAGTATTAGTTTTTTCCCATATAGAAATAACTAGAAGGATAGACATTCAACTTTATGTATTCGTAACATATTTTTTAAATCTGCAAAATGCGAACTTGCGAAATACATAAATATATAAGATGTTGTCGGAAAAAGCTAGTGATAATTAGTGGCAAGCATCAGTGGCGCACGCAGAATTTTAGTTTAGTTATTTTGTCGACTTAGGTATTTGGTAGTAAAGTATGCGGTGCGAAAAGTTAATACTTATTGTACGAGCAAGAAAACTAGAAATCCCCCTTTCTAAGCAGATTTTTAAGTGCAATCATCTATAACATGTCGTAGTCTCTGGGCTACCTAGGCTGGCTGCGAAGCCCAACGAATTCCATTTTTCGTAAGAGTATTATCCCAACATTCTGTATTTAACACATTTGAATAGTCCCAATAAGAAAAAACAAGATTTGTGTAGAGAAATCAGCAAAAAATTACCTTACCGTTTCTGTCCTGCAGTGAGATAGCAAAGTTTGGAACTCAGCATACGCCACTGACAGTCAGGTACCGTATACGTGACTCTTATGTTTCAAGTGTAAAAACTTGTTTTTTTTATGCTTGTCTTTAATTTTGTCACACGTTATACATTTCGGGTGGGGATTGGGGGTGGAGCTGGATTTATATACCGTTTTGAAAAATAAATATAAAAGTTCTGAAATTGAATTTATTTTAACAACACATTGGGCCTTAAAATAATAAAAATATAAAATATTATTGTACCAGCAGATTTCTTATGGAAGGGAACTCAATAGACGAATTTTTGCTACAGCAAAAATTTCAGTTGCGATATGTTGAAGTTTAAAGCTGATACACAATAGGGAAAACAGATGTTGTCCAGAAAACATTTTCTCTTTCCTGTAAAATTCTAGAAGTCTTGAGGGGTTTTGCCGGAATACCATCACTTACAAACTGTTCGGAGGCTAGCGCGCGTCTGATACGGCTTTCCCTAAGAGTGAGCGTTGCTGCCGGGAAACAACATTGCCGGTTGAGTAAGTGGAGGTCTACACACTCTGTTATGTACAACATTCCAGGTATTTCTTTCTTTCTTTTTTTTTATGGTTTTGGTTTAGCATGTGTGCGCCGGCGTTTCATATGTATATAATTACTTTTTTCGAATACATTTTTTTAATGCGCCATTTAATATATCTTACTAATCTGTAAAAATTGTAATAAATATTGGCGGTAGTTTCTTTTTCGTCTGGGTTTCTTTACACTGATTATTTTTATTAAAAATATTATTGATCTAAACTAACTGAATACCATTACAATTTTTAGTCCACATATCATATTCAATTTTATATTAATGGACTAACTCAGTATCAATAAATCTGTCGATTAAAAAAAAAAAATATTTTTAGCGTAGAATCTTCTCGTTTTAATTTTATGTGCGTAGTAAATCAAATATTAGTCATATTTATTTGTGTCCAGAATTTACAGTTATTTTCTACTTATACATTTTAGAATTTTTTTAAATAAAAATATTGAGTGTCTAGTTAGCGCAATTAGGGGGGAAAAAAAGCGAAATCAACTGGTGATATAATGCATCAAGTGTTCAAATGATAACGAGTGAACCACCTGAAGAAACTACTTTTTAAAGTTGTTTTTCAAATTAATTGCTCTTTAATATTGCTTTGGCATTCTTACGCAGTTAAATATTTTTAGGTGAATTCTTTCTTCTCACAAGGAAGGAGGGAAAAAAAAATGCGGCATCTGTGATCTTGAGTCATTCGCAATCGCTGCATAATTCTTTGTCTGCACTCGGTCGTCCAATAGGGCTGCGCCTAACGTGCCCCGTCGGCCACTCAAAATTGAGTCTCCGCCCGCCCAGGGCTCTCAAATTTTTGCCGTGCATTTGTTGAACTAGGCCAATAAAGCTTGATTGACGAATGAAACAGAGCGAAGGTAATTCATTGGATGAAAACGAAATGCTTCATTCCAATGTATTGTTGAAAAATGAAAAATGCAAACACGCCTCTTGATTCCACCTTTTCAAATCTTCCAAGGAACCGAAAGTATACATTTCGAAGGTTTTTGTTTTTGTTATTTTCCCGAAGAGCGAATGTTTCTTTGACTTTATATCCAAGTCGGAGCTCTTCGGATGTGTTTTGGGGGCTGTGAAATATTTTCGGCTTGTGCTATTCTAGCTTTCTTTCTTTCTTTTATTTTCTCCCTAAAAACTTGTTTCAGGATTGCAATTTAAAGTTTTTTGACTCAGGATTGAGTTATCCAAGTGGAGCTTATTGGTAAACTTTTTCTCGGGAAAAGAAAAGTTAGCTTCGGATAATTTGATTAAGATTACATTAAAACAAGAAATATTTTAATCATTGTCTTCATTTCATTGAATTATTAGATTCGGGATATTTAATAAATTTGTTTAGTTTAAAAATTAAGAAACATTTTTTCGTATTAAGTATATTAGCTATAGTTAATTTACTTAATACGTATTTAAATTTGAATGCCAATATTTTTGTAGTTCCCATTCAAAAAAGAAATATCTGAAATATATTTACGAACATTTGTAGTCTTTATGTATGATATACCTCTAATAGCGCTTCGAAATATAATGATTGATAAACTTTATTTTTTAATATCACTATCATTTGTTGAAGTCATTCTTCCACGAAATCGCAATAAGTATATATTGACGTGCAGATACAATAATTAGCGCACCAGCCGTTTTCTTTTTTTAATTTGACAGATGCAAGCGTTTTCTTATAACTTTTATTTTTAATGTTTTCTTTCTTCAAAATGTTTCAGTGTAACATTACTTTAAGGCAAATGTTGCGATCATTTATTTGTGTTATTCATTTGACCCATTCGATCGATTTGGGCGACTTTTGAATTCACGCTGTGTCCTTCGTAAAGTTCTCCTTGGAGTTTTGGTCAAATAATTACCCAAGTGGGTTTTTCTTGTTCCGGGATGATGAGGTTAAAGCAATTTTTATTTTTTTATTTATTGGACTCCTTGACTTTCTTTTTTTTTCTTCCTACTGGGGGATAAAAGGGAGTTACATTTCATATTTTTTATTGATGGAAAGACGTATTAAATCGTTATTGTTTTTATAAAATTCTCATGCAAAATGTATTATATTTTTAATTAGTTTAGGCTTTTTCAAAAATATATCATTGGTGTTATACTTAGTTTATGAAGTTTGGTTTTAACAATAAAAAGTTAACTATTATGTGATTGATTGTTAATTTTATCACATTTACCACAAGCTGATTTTATGCAGAAGCGTATTAAGTTTAACTGGGATCAACACTTACAGCTTTTGATTAACCCCTTAACGGTCGTATTAGTTTCAGGAAAACGGTCATAAAAGTGCCTATTTTATTTAGTCAAGAAAATTGTATAAAAATAAGTGTATGCATTCATTTTAAGGTTTTGAACATCTTGATGTTAAAAAAAAAAAAAAAAAAAAAAAATTCTTACATAAGAATTGAAATGCTCTAACCTTTCTGGCTCATATTTTTTGAACTATCCAGCCCGAAAAATATCACGGAAACGAGAAGGAAAAGGTTAAGTAAGGTTAGAAAAGACCCATTTTTTAAAGTATGAATTAGACGACCTAACTGTCATTTTTCAGTCGTTTTCGCGTGTATAATAAACATGGAAATTCTTAAGTAATTTTTTTTCAAGTTAATGTATTTTCTGAGAATAGCTCAGTGCTGTATGATTTCACAGTGAAACAGAAAGAGTTCCATTGAGTGATTTTAAGCCTATTTTTATCCATTCAAATGATAAACTTTCAAACTTTCCCTATTTTTTTATTTTTAAGTTATAGCTGAATTCTCAATTATTCAATGAAATAAAGTTACTTTAGAACTTAAGTAATTACAATCTATTTCACTATGTGCAAGAAGCACTTGATACTAATGTTTTTATATCGTAATTTTATGGATCTTTTAATTATAAATGGAACTAACATTTCTGATTCTAATCTGATTCTAAAAATATACTTGTATTTTTAAATTTCCTTTGAAAGTGTAGTTTTATTATACTAAATATCTTTACTCAGGATGTATTACTCTATGTGCATAAGCCCCCCCTCCCCTTACGTGGTTTTTAATAAACAGATAGTTGAATTACACTTCTGTCACCATTTATGTGTTACTAAATTTTGAAGGATTTGAATCGGAATTGTCAGTAGACACATTGACGATTTCGCGGGTCACTGCCCGGGTTTTTTTAATGTTACAATTATAAAATTATATTTTATCTCATTCACCTGTGAAAAACTGGTATTTACTGTACGATCTGTACTACCAATCTATTCTTCCTTACGATACACTGGTTTTTGTACTAAGTGACTGGAAAATTATCTTATTTGCTCTATGGCTGTAAATGATTTAGATCAGGGGTTGAAAGTAGTTAGATTGAGAAAGGAGATTTTTTATTCAAAATATTCTTAAGTTTTTTAAAAGTAAGCAATAATTTTAGCACACATTATTAAACGAACATTCATAAATGTACAAAAGCTGCTATTTTCGAATGAATCGTGGCTATAATGAATCGAATGAATACTTAAATTCTGAAAAAAATATTTTGTTTAATTCAGCAAAACTTATTTTATACATGTTTCAGAAAATTCTGAGAAATTGCAATGCACAGTCGGCATTAAAAAGGTATATCAGATGAACGCTTTTTTTTCCCCTCTCAGAAAATCGAAATTGTATTTGCATTTCCTGGATTGAATTACAATCCAATAATTTATGGATTATGTAAAAAAAAAAAAAAAAAAAAAAAAAAAAAAAAAAAAAAAAAAGAAAATTTATAATGTCGATTTTTGATTATTTTTAAGTAATAAAACTAGTTACTTTTACAAATAGCAGTTTTTTTAAATATAGAATTTGAAAAACAGCAGTTTAGTTCATAAAAATGCTTACTTTTTTGGAACTATTTTTGTTATGTAGGTCTTACTGCTACTGCTCTAAGAATCGCAGAGAATTGCGATTACTAATATTTTTAAAAAAAGTTATAGGATTATGATTTTTAATGTCAACTTCTCATGAAATATATTTTTATCTTCAAGAGTTAAGACAATTTACCTAAAAATAAATATCAGAAATTATCAGATTTAATCATAAGAATAACATTTTACCGAAAACAATATCTCCCAGCCTTTTAATTCCTTGCTAGCAATTTATCTTGCGTGCAGAATTAACATTATATACTTTGGTTTATTCCGTAGAAAAAAAAAATGCGAATTGATTTGTTGAGAATACTTCACATCCTCGATGGCGCCCTCCTTTAAAAACTCTTTAATTAAGTTGTATGACACTTTCTAGGTACCCTCATCAGGCGGGTACGGTTGTAATTTGTAGCATGTTCGGACTGCACCCATGAAGGGCATGTATTGATTACTTACCCTCAACACATAGTCTCCAAACATGCGAACTCTACTTTCGAATGGAAATAGAAAGTGCATGCACCCAGAAAAAAAGATCTATGTTTTCTTGATTTAACAAAATAATTTTGCTTTTATTAGAAAAAAAATTGTCTGCCTAAATAGTAAAGCAGTTTTTGTGCTAGTTGAACAATTGACCTTCTTTCTTAAAAATGGTTAAATTAACTATAAGTTTTGTTTGTGATGATGAAAAAAAAATCAACAAAATAATTTGTTGTTTCAACAAAGCTGTTATTTTCCTTGTGGTGGATGCACATGAACTCTCATTAGTGGTGGTCTCAATATTTTGTATTTTTAACCATTCAGTTTATTATGCAGTGAAAGCACCGTAAGTTGGGCACCCGCAGTTCCATTAAAAAGTGGCCAATATTCAGAGGTGTCCAACTTACAGAGGCATATTTCTATATTATGGACACGTTCCGTTCCCCCAGAAAGGTGTCCAACTTAGGGAGGTATCGAAGTTATGGAGTGTCTAACTTAGGAGGTTCCACTGTACTAATTGCTAGTTGATTTCACTACAATGTTCTTATCGTTACTTGATTACTAAATGAATTGATAGTACTTAATGAGAAGTTATTTGTCATAGTGGTCCATTATTATTACTATTGGTTTTTAGAATATAAGTAGTGTTTATTATTCACAAATTTATTTTTTTCATTTTCTAAAATGCAGCGAAAATGCTTTATTTGTCCCGAATATCCACTCACTTTTTATTATTACTGTTATCGTCGCCATTACCATTACTATAATTATTAAGAATTTAACTAATGAATAAAAAACAATGGCATTTGAATTGGGAGAGTGGTTTATGAAGCGAAATTAAAGTC
This sequence comes from Cheiracanthium punctorium, assembly GCA_038373885.1. Classification (NCBI taxonomy): domain Eukaryota; kingdom Metazoa; phylum Arthropoda; class Arachnida; order Araneae; family Cheiracanthiidae; genus Cheiracanthium; species Cheiracanthium punctorium. The sequence goes on along the minus strand of JAWZYV010000674.1, from coordinate 131,799 downwards.
GGTAAAAATATTTAAAATGGAGTTATCTTCCACTGATATTTAACATTTTAACCTTCTCATGTAACGTATATGCTTATAAAACCATTAGTTAAAAAGAAAAACTTGTAATATTTAAGTATCTCCAAAAAAAGACTAAAATTGCTTTTTTCGCTTGTTGCCTAGATCGATAAATACATATCATAAATTTATTTTTCAAGAAAGTGATATTTTTATCTCCGTATATTTTACTGTGATGCTTTTGATATTTTTATGGAAAGAAAGATAACAGCGAAAAGGGAAGCCTAATCGAAATGATTAGGCTTTTTCTATGATCCTTTTTCAGCCCATATTTGAGGGAAAGAAAAAAATCTGGCGTGATCTCTCGTCCCCTCCTTGGCATCTCCCCCTCCTCCTCTTAGAAAGTGTTATGTGTTTCGGGGTTGTCGCCAATCCCTCGATCCCCGTAATCTTCCGGTTTTGCAGCGCGCCAAACCCAAATCGAAATCTTTTGCGTCCAAAACGGACGTGGCACGTACAAATAATCAGCTGTTGAAACCTTAGGCCAGACACAACCTCCTTCGAGGGTGAAGTGTTCTTTTCATCTTCCCTTCCTTTTTTTTTCCTTTCTCTTGAAGGTTGATTTGCGTATAAAGAAAAGGACGAGTTACTGGCAGTGAGGCGACTAAGTACGCGTGCTGTTCTTTTCCTTTACTTTCCTTTCTTTCGTTTTCTTACATCGCGGGAGTGAGATAGAGCTCCTTCGCCTCCCCCTCCTCCTGCTTCTTTCCATCCCCCCTCCCTTGGAGTCCTGGCGTTGCTCTCCGGCCCTTAATCCCTCGGAAATGAAATCCGCGGCCTCTTGTAATTGCATTTGGGCCCTAGTTAATCCCGGTGGCTTGAGCGCGACAGCCCGATATGGGTGGCTGATGTGAAGCCATTGGAAAATGATGAGTCGGGATTAAAATTTGACAAGAAGACCGGCTAAGGAAGCCCGTCTTTGCCAAGTCCGCCTTTTCCGAGAGGCCTTGATACAAACTGACACGCCCTGATTACACGCCGCTCTGGACAGTGGAAGAAGGGCGCTTTTTGCGGATGGAGATTTAGTGGAGGAAAGAAAAAAAAAATATCTCGCTCCCCCCCCCCTCTCTCTTCGACGGCGGAGACAAATTAATAAAGTAGAAAGACAGGTTGCTAAGTCATTTGCATACCTGCCAGAGAGAGCCTTAATCCTATTAGTTGAGAGCCGGAGAGGCCTAGGTAAAAATGATACATTACCGGGATTTCTAGGTCTGTCAAAGGCCTGGGATTAGGGAAAGACTGTCCGCTTGTCTTTGGAGCCCTTATTCGAAAGGCTTTACTGCCGACACTCCTCCGCACCCTTCCCCTGAACACTCAGGTGAGCTGCCGCTGCTTCATAAAACATGCTGAGCTAAGGAACTCCGACAACTTTGCGAATTTTTCTTTGGCGCGTTTTTTCTTCTATTTTCTTTTGCTTTTAAAAAACTGGGGGGAAGTTACTCGCTCGACTGAGCCTCTGGATAGGAATTGCCGACTGTTGGGGGGCCCAGTTAAAAATGCAAGAGCTCCAAACGTCACCGCGACAGGCTCGGCATTAACGGCTCGAGGTCCTTCAAAAAACGAAGCCGTGTCGTCCCGTAAATATACGATGAGGTGCGTTCTTTAAAGTTTCACGAACATCCGTCACAAGGGGGAAGACGCCTGTCGAGATTGTTTTACTAAAGCGGGATTTCCAGTGCAGCGTCAATGAGCGCATAAATTAAGCCATCATGCAATCTTAATCGGGGCTTCCACTTGATCGCAGTCTTGTCGCTTCTACAATTGCTTCTTAGTGACTCGGAGAAAAAGGCTTTTGCGCCTTCCCTTTTCCATGCTTAAGTTGTTACATTTCTGAGAATCGTAAAATCCATTTAAATTGTTTATAGCTGTTAATTGCAGGGAATCTCTACGGGGAATGAAGAAATGCAGTCTTTTTTTTAATCGTCGGGCTATTTTTTTCAGGGTTAAAAAAAGATTTTAACTGAACATGTTAGATTTCTTCAACTGAATCGCTAATTTGTCAAATCGGTTTATTCTTAAGAAGGGAATGCCGATAATTTTGTTAAATAATGCATATATGCAATCCCTTTCTTTTTAAAATTCTTTTAAATCTAAGTTCAAATGAATTTTTTACTCGGTTAAGACTAACGTTAAAGGACATGCGTAAAGATAAACGTTATCCAATGCCCATAGCATGTGAAATTCAAATGATGAATGAGTGAGATCCCTCCTTGTGAGCACCATCACAGTATTTCTTTACGATACTTTTTCTCCATTTCATTTTAATCATTTTTTAAAAAATTATTTTTATTTCTTTTTTTTATTAAAAAAAAGTGTCTCTGTACACGTACTGTGTGATAATATATATATATTTTTTTATTTCACAGTCATTTCTATCTGACTTTGATTTGTCTCACTGATAGTTAATATTTTTTCACCTTTAATTTTTCTTTTTTGAAACATGAGACTGTTTCTTCAAAATTGATGATCCAAAGTTACCTGCTACTGCTATCGGCTTTTCGGTAAAATTATGTATTTATAGTTTTTGAAAATGAATGAGTTCAGGTTTCATAATTGGATGACTCGAAATATTCTTACCTGAGAATTATTCTTTGCTGACTTAAATTTTGTCTAAATTAAAGCCTGAACATTGGCGTTTTCCTCTATTTTCCTTAGAAGAAAGAGGGAGGGGGGGGGGGGAACTACTTCCGATAACTGGGTTTTTAAGGCGCCTGGGCTGTAGAGTTTTGAATGCTTTTTATGAATGCCTCGGGGTCGGGTTAGATATCTAGTTAATTTACTTGAGGAAAATTGCACAAGAAATGCAGTTGACACCGGTTATAATGTTCTCTCGCGAGACCTAAAAGAGTGGTACATTATAGACTAAGTATATTATAAGTAATACTGCCAGCTAAATTCAATACGTGGGACCTAGTAATAACAGCGTAAGTCGGGGTGTAATTTCGCATATAAATATGTACAGACAAATTATCTTTAATTGGGACCGGAGACTAAGGAAACAATAACTTAAAAAATGGTTAATAAAATCTTAATATAATTTGTCATACATATGTATCTTTATTAAAATTATTAGAATCGTAAACCGGAGTTATTTTGGAAGTAAACAAAAAACAAATTGGCAAAATTTGAAAATCGCATAGCCTCTTGTTCACTTAAGTCGGAGTAGCGTAATTTGAGGTATTACGAAGAAATGAAAATGTGCGCTCAGTTTCACTGTGATATGCGTTTCAAGAAGGCTTTTCAGATGTTTTTAGAATTAAACATAAGGGACACAGAGGTACAGGTATTACAACGGAAGCATTTGCACTGACTGACAAAGAAAAAAAAAACAGAAAGAAAGAAAAAAAAAACTTTTAGTTTAGCAGTACCCAGCAAAAGAAACGTTGCTCCCTTCGTACGTAGACAATTTATCTCTATAGAATCTAAAAGTTGATTTCTAATCTTTTCGGAAGTTCAAAATTTCAGAGAAAAAATTAAGTAAAACGCTTAAAAATACACAAATTTGGTTTTCAATGTAGCCGATTATATATTTATGTATAATTATTATTATAGCCGATTATATATTTGCAAAGCGCATTTAACCTGGGGTTGAATAACTTCATGTGTATATGGGACTTCAATCCGGACTTTGTTCTAGGGCGTTTTTCATTATAGGCAAGTATTTCTTTTGTGATTTGCACTAAATCAGAAAGTCATGAAAATACGTATATCATATTACTACGCAGCTGTACAGAACTTAAACAGAGCTGTTGTTGTTTATTTCACCATATGGTTTAAACAATCCGTTTTATTTTTGGCTGTAAAAAGATTCGTATTAACGCATGAATAATTTCAAGTTAAAATGATAAATTTTCATTGAAACTGTACGAAAGACTTCAGTTGGTCTGGCATTATAATTTTTAGAGATCAGGGTATTATCTTTGTGAAACGATGGCAAGTTGGAGGATTTTTATTTATTATCAGCATTATCTTATTTTTAGGATTTAATTTCATCTACGGTGTTTTCCTGTCTGCTACTTTTAAAAGTATTATGTCTCATTGTGTTTTAGTTGTAGTTGATAAGCATGTATGCAAGGTGTTTTATAAAAGATGAACAAAATTTTAAGAGTTTGTAATATGCATTGAAGAAAACGTGGTCCAAATCTACATGCGAATGTGATGTTCTTATAGAAGGCAAAAATGCACAAACAACGACTACCATATATCCCGGCGTATAACACGCATCAGTAAATTTAGGATGTGACAATCAATTTATTGTATATTGAGCATTTTATGTTCGGTATATAAAACGCATGCGAAAAAATGAAGTTTATTTTTTTTTGTAGTTGAAAGTGCGTGTTATACGCCAAGATATACGGTAAGCTACATAAATGAGTTTAATGGCATGCGATTAGTGATCAAAACAGTGACCGGAAGTGGCTATGCTCGCAGTACAACAACCAAGGAAGGATTGGTGAATATTCTGAAACATTCCAGATATATCGTGCAGTTTTCTGGCAGCGGCCGAAAGTTTGCTGATGATTTCTTCTGCAGATTCAATACGAGTCATGCATAAGAGCCTTCAGCTGTACCCACAAAAAGAAATCGAGACATAAAAGATCTGGCAAGCGCTTTGCACCTCTCGTATATAATGGGCTGGTGCTTCCTCTTGCTGGAACCACTTTACTTCCTAGAAGTGTAAGGGAATGTCGTTTAACATATCTGGCAGCACCAGTTAGAGAAACTTGAGGTATTTCCACCGTATTCTAGTAGGAGGTAATGTCAGAGTTGGTGTTCGGCTATTTTTCCTGACGGAACATTGATAAAAAAGCTTCATTCCTATGTCATTAACTTCGATTTTGTAACTTAACTGTTCTTTGTATGTTTTTGGCGCTTATAAATACGTCATCTTCTAATCCCTCTGTCTTTGCATTTTAATTTCGACCGTACATTCTTTCATAAGTTATTTGTTTGGATCTTGGGTCCACCTCTTTAAAGCTTCGCCCGTCTTTTATCAAAAACCCTATATATTTTATTTTTCCAGTCTGTTCGCTTAAGAGAATTTTGAACATAAATTTGAAGTTGAACACTTGAATGTTTAAAAGGGGTTAATAAAATATTCTCTATAAATTCTCTAAAAAAAAAAAATTTGTATAAATAAATGAGAGCTTCTTCGCTCTCATTTATTTATACAAAAATCTGTTCTTTCTGTAAAACTTTTACTATCATTACTCCAAAAAGATTAAAAAGCTAAGCACAAAATATGTAATAAAAGCTACGCTGTTGTTGAAATTTTTCATAATTATGCATAAAAATAAAGAAAATAATCTGCGCTCTTTTAAAAATCTGAAAAAAAAAATCACCCGTTCCCCAATTTTCGTGCGATTTTTCGCTATTTCAGCTCTTTTTTCTTTCCGAGAGTAACAAAAATTAATCATTTGCTTCACAAAATTAGGTGTCACAAATGACAATAACGTCATACTGAAGTCACGGTTATCAGGCTTTGAAGAGAAAATTGGGATTCCGATTCGTTTAAAATAATTTTTCTAGATTTATCCAGTTAACTTTTTTTCACAAATAAAATGATTTTCTCTGCATGAAACATAGATATAAGGAAGGATGTGCCCAGCGAAACGAAATTTTTCGAATGCGGAAAATTTTCGTAGGGAAAAAAAAAAAATGGAATTCCAATTTCGGAATATAATGAAAATGAATATAATGAAAATATAACATGAAATTATATATTTAATCTTCGTCCACTTAAAATAAATAGAGTGTAGGCATAGTTTTGGCGAATGTTTCTTCTAATAAGCGCCCATTGTAATTGCCCCCACAACGGACTTTGATTTCTGGTTTTGAAATAAATGAATTAGAGATGAATTAGGAACATGCACTGACAGCAAATAAGATCGATATTTGTCAGAAAAGGCTTCTTGTAGCGGTTTGATTCAAAACACAATTTCAATCGTTTCAGTCGAGTTGTTGTATCAAGGGTGATTTACTGATATAATCTTGATTTACTGATCAAATTTTGGCATGATATAGAGACAGATTAGGATTTGAAGATTAAATTTGAACATAATGGTATGGGTCATAATTTTTTTGTGTTTTCCTACAGTTAACGGCGTGGAGTAAAAACTTATTGCTAATTGCGAGTAAACTTGCTTAATATTTTCCTTATCGATCTCTGTGTTGCATGGGTGTGAAATGTGTATAACATAAGACAATTGTATTTGAAGTACATTATACGCCAAAAAATACCTACATAAATTTCGATTGCATTCAGTGATCTCCATAGAAAGTGTTGGCTACTTCATAATGCCACGTGGCTGACATGTGTAGTTAGTTGTAAATTAAAGCACTGGAAATGATGGTTTTTAAACTGCGCGGTGCTCCTGTTTAATGATAAGTTTGAGAATTTTTCACCAAAAAATGTAGTTTTAAAATAAATATGTGCATATTCGAAACAGCATTTATATATTTAAAGGTTTAATTGAAGTTGCTTGATTTTCGTGAAAAGTATCGATGGTTTAAAACTGCTGTTTTAAATTGAAATCAAAATCCCAAACCCTTATTTCGATGGAGGGCAACCGAAATCTTATTTAATATTTATTTTTTTAAGAAGGCGGGAACTCTTATTATTATTTCGTATCTGTGTCATTTATTGCTAGAAATCCTTATTTTCATTTTTGTTGTAATACTTGAGAATTTCAGAAATACCCAAAAATATACGAGACGATTTCTCTCCCGTGCCCGCACTTTTGGCATGAAGAATCTGTGAAATATATATACTACAATGGCTATATACTGCAGTTGTTGTGCATAGATACTGGTGTGGTAGGAAGTTTTTTATTCAATTTTACCATTTAGTTTTCTTGCAAGGCCAGAAATAGATTAATTTTATTTTTTTATTCCCTCTCTTTTCTTTCCAACAACAATTTACAATTACACTCTAAAAAATATATTAATTCATTACTGAGAATTCTCCAGAAATCAAGGCTTCCGTGGATTTTCTTTGTATTATTACAAAAGACAGTCAAGTATATTAATAAAAGTGTACTTGACTATACTTTCTTTCTTGAGTAATATTACTAAGAAAATATACATGGAAACCTTGTTTTCTATTTTTAGTAATAATATGATTTCTTTTTTAGAGCGTAGAATTCCTTTTTGTTTTTTTATTTACATATTTCAGTCCTAGCAAGTATATGGGTGTATTATGTGTTTCTTTGCACAACTGCTTGTAAGTTCTATTATATATTTTGGACACAACTGAGGCAGCTAACACACTACACTACGTATTTTACCTAATTGTTAATCGGTCTCACTTTTGGGTTGTTCACTTTTATCTTACACTAATTCGACACATTATGTGGGCCATTTTTATTTTATTTGAACATTTAAGTTACATATACAGAGAGATAGAAAATGTATCGCTCAAAAAGAAACTTTTTAACTAAAAAAGTCCGTATTCACCGGTTTATCATCAGCGGCAAATTTAAACCGAGGTTTAGCATTATTGTCGAACCGGAAAGTTAAAAAAATCGTCAGTTCGACGCCTTATTTGGTGATCCAAACCAATGATTTTCGACTTCTCAGCTGCTAAATTGAATAGTTACAAAAGAGCGTTTTAGGAGGGAAAAAAAAACTAGCTTTGATGCTCCTTTACGTTATTAACGTAAGCGGTAATTAGTTACTGCAATATAAACTTTGATTTAATTCCTACGGAGGTTGTTCGAGGATTAATTTGTGCTAATTATAACGCCTTCGTAAATGTACTTTTTATTTTCTACTTTAGTATTGGATCGGAAAAAAATGGGGAGAAAAGGCAAAAAGTGCATCACTTGGAAAGTAAGGAATTAAAGCTGAATTTTCTTGTATTCTTTCTTTCCAGCTATATGGAAAGCGGAAAGATGAATTTGAGGTTTTTTTTTAAACTTAATTTAAGTAATGTAAATGAATGGCTATGGATAAAATTAGGATATAAAAATTTTCATTTCAGGTGTTCTCGGCTCGAGACAATTTAGTTTTCATTAAAATACTTTCCTTTGTATCCTTAAATAAAATTTTATGCCATTGAAGGGTTTTTATAAGCTAATTTATAAATATAATATATTGAACAACACACACAAAAAACATTTTATTAAGTTATTTAAAAAAAAAATTAAGACCGCTGTATAGCTCGTGGGAAAAACCTCTTTCTTTTGCTGTTATATATTTAACATGAACGCTATTATTTTATATTGCCAGTGCGTGAATGTAAAAATTGTAGCTAGGCAGGTACACAAACTGAATATTTTTTTGTGTTTGAAATCCACATTTTGACAGTTTTGTAATAGCCATTTTAATAGTTATATCTAAGATAATTTGAATCGCTATTTCCGACCGTTTATGATGGCAGTAAAAAGTTTTTTGCGGAGAAATTATTTACTACATGTTACAAATGAGAATAAATCAGATGTTTAAGATATTTTACAAGGTGACTATTAAACTATCACTTACGTAATTCAATGTTCATTGAAATACTTGTATATTGTAATACGTTTCTTAGAACCAGTATTTTTGAATTGAATTTTGGGCACTTCTTGGAGAAATGTTGCTCTGAAAAACACTGTAGATAAAGCGACAAAAAACAAGTCACCAAATCAAGAGTTTAACAAGAAATAATGAATCTCAATTAAAAAACACTGTGTGGGATATTCACAGACGACCCGCGCCTCCAGTCGATGGGGGTATTTATTTATTTCTTTCTCGTTGGCAATCAGTCATCGATCCTTCACTATTTAGAATATGTAACAATCCACGGCGTGAGTCATCTTTATCCCCCGACTTTTTGATTTTTCTTCTTAGCTTGAGGACAGGCCTTGTCGGGGCGCAGATCATCGCACTGCGCCCGGGCGTACCACGGAGGGGCGCTGCGACTCTTCTCGCGCGAATGTTGCTTTTCTCTCCTTTTCTTTTCTTGTGCGTCGAATTAGATAAAGAGCGCGAATTCATTTACAACATGCGCCAAGTTTTTGCTGATATCTATTAATCAACGGGTTTTATAATCTCTTCCTTAATCCTATTAAATTTTCTTCAAATTCAAGCTTCTAATTTCTCGCTCTTTTACTCGCTTGCTCGTCGCCTTTTGTTCTTTATTCCTTGCTTTCCCCTCTTCAATTACATCATTTCTCGGTGATATGTTTAAGCACATTTGCATGTTGATTTTTTGCCTACTAATCAGCTTAATACCCCGGCGTAGAGCGTCGAGTGTCCAGTATTAATACATTTTCAGGGCGTAAGCCGCCGCTTGCCTGCCTTTCTACCTCGCTTGATTACAAGTGGATTTAGGAATGAAGCACGATGAGGAAAAGAAAGAAAAAATAATAATAAAGAAATAAAAAAGCGCTCGTTCAATATGTCACGGGTGATCTGCGAAGAGCCCGGCTTAACTCGCCACCATTTCTCCCCCCTCCCCCCGAACACCCTCCTTTAAATTTATTTATTTACACGCTGGAAAAGATTCAAATATTCTTCAAAGTGTCTCAAGATCTGTCAAGATTTTTTTAAAATCTTTTTTTTTTTTTTTCCTCGAAAAAGCCGATCCAAGGATAGTACGAGCTTTAAGAAACGCTCCCTGGAAAATGCACTTCATTAAGCTATGAAGTGATTTTTAGTAGATTTTGGGAAATGCAGATCCTGTGAGTAAACCTAAAAACGCAAATGAATAAAATAAAAATTAAAATGAGTAGGCGAAGAGGATACAAAATTGAATTTTATTTTTGAAAATTGAGTTACGGTTTTTTAGATGATTAAATTTAAATTAATTTTTTTTCATTGTTCATCTGCTACATTGTTTTGTTCGATGAATACTCACAATGCTCAAAAAATTTACATTTTTGTTTTCTTTTCCTCCTTTAGACTAGACAAGAATAGAAAAGAAAAAAAAAAAACTTTGTGGCATTTCAGTAATTTTGATTAGACTATTTTCCGTTAAATTCCTGAAAATCATTAATTAAGACTTTTATGGGTGACGGATAAGTCAGCTGTTTGATAGGTGTTAGTTTGATATCCTACCAGTAGGTCAGTCACAATAGTAGGGGTTAAGTAACTATAAAAGCCCAACGTGGGCCATCTTTTTCCTCCATGAGCATTACCAATTGGATAATAGAAAATTATTTACTAGAGTGCATTTAGAATATTATTGTTTCGTGGGCTCTACTACTGCTACGCAGGACTGAATGTGAAGTTTCTTTGAAAAGTAATATGAGGGTGAAGAAATAACCAAAAAATTATTACTTTCACTGTAAAGGTGGATGTTATAAGAGATGAATAGAAAAGTAGCCTACTTGATACGTGATACGATTCCTGATAATTTTTTTTTCACTTACTGAAGAGCTTAGAGGGAAGCCTTAAAATACCCTTTACTGTGTATCTCTTAAATTAGACCTCTCTCCGTAGCAATATCTATCTGGTTTCTGTCTTATCCTTCGACTAATTCATCACATAAAAGATGTATCAGCTCCTATGCAAAAAAGAATAATTTTCAACTATCTTATCAGAATAATAGGTTTATTGAAAAATTTTTGATTCATGTCATTCAAACAGCCAATTTTAGATTAATTATTTCGCTTTTTAGAACTTTGGAATAGTTTATACACAGAAATGATTACTTTTAATTATTTTGCAGGAGGGAGGGGGGAGTGTCAAAAGTGTGAATTTCTCCATATCACAGTGCTTTATTATAAAATATGTACGCATTTGTTCTCTGCTAAAAACATGTTAAACTAGTGAAATTCAGATTTAAGTTTTCGCTCGTTAGTTAATTATTAACGAAATTTCCTGTATAACTGAAGTCCCATACGGTTTAGTGGCTTTCAGCGTGTTGTAACAAACACTAAAGTGGCTCTAAAAAATAGTGGGGAGGATATTTTATTTATTTACTTTTAATTTTAATACTTCCGACTTGTTTAGATATAATATTTACGTTTCATACTTGAAAAATGTCGATAGCTGGGTTCCGGCAGATATTTTCGCTGCTTTTGCTATCAGTTGAAGAACAGAGCGTAGAACATAGGTTCCCACCGTGGGCGATAACGCCCCCCTGTGGGCGTTTGAGGCTTTCAGGGGGCCGTAAAAGACCCAGAAAAAATTAGGAGGCGTTGATATGGCACGAAGGGGCGTGGGAAGATTAACCAAATATATTCTAAAAAAGACTTAAAAATCACTCTGATAATTCATTTCTATCACGTGTGAGAAAATTCACATATTTCGATATGAGACTTCGCTGTTGAGAGAAAGAGATACCTCTCTAATATACCTCTCTAAAACTTTTATTCCTCATTTTTAAATGAAGAAGAAATTCAGTAGAGTTCCAATTCCAACAATATTTTATCTATTAGTATTTTTTTTTAATTTAGTTCTTGTTTTCACCATGCATTATGTACGCTCTTATTTCTCTGGAATGGAAGGGGTGCGGTATTGAAATATTCACTAGAAAAGGGGGCGCCAGTTCAAAAAAGGTTGGGAACCTATGGCGTAGAACATGAAGCAATGGATTAAAAGCGTTCGTCTACAAGAATAAGAATAGACAGAGTCAAGTTTCCAACTTGTGAATTCGAACACATGGAATAGTTTAAATAAGGGAAAATCACACTCTCCTTTAACTTTTTTTCACTAGTTATCTGCGAAAATAGATTCTAAATGAATAGTTTAGCTGTAGTTAATCAAAATAAGTGATTTTTAACTCTGTAGGAAAAAGGAATGTAAAAGTAAAGTAAGATTGAAAAATGTTTTTGTAAATAAGCTAGATGAAGAAAAAAATTTTTGCTTTTCATTATCAGAACTTTTCATTAAGTGATTTTGGGTAGTACCCTCTATGCTATATAGTTTGTTTCGGGATTTACTGTTATTAATATTTTCGATTTAGTTAGTATGTATTATAATACTTTTGTTGTTTAAAATCAAAATTCATTCTGAAGGTGCTTGGATTGATATCATCCATTTTTTTTATTACTTTGATTACTCACTACATTGCTTCAGTGTGAAGCAAATGCTCGAAATATATTTGCTCTAGTTTTCTGTTATCTTTCTTAAACTGTGTCCTTTTAAGCAACTTTACGCGTTTCGGAGGTGGGGGGGGGGGTGACGGTAGTAGTTGAATGACACACATATATAAAACTGTAATTATACCGTTGTTTACCAAGAAAATCGCAGTAATGATAAACGAAGTTCGCATTAATTATTATATAAAACCTGTATGAGGAATAATAATGAAAATAAGTTATAATTTCACGGGTGTTCACTTAACTATCATACTATTTTACAGTGAGCCTTTATACGATGTTAAAACAAATGAAACTTTTTTTGAGGGGGGGGGGGGTATTTTATTGAAAATATTTTTATACGCTTTTATATAGTGTTTTTACATTTCTTTTATACATTATACATACGCTTTTATATATTACCTATAGAAAGCATATATCATCTTTTTATATTGCTGGTTCTTAACTTATTAAGTACTGCTTCGTTGAAACGGTCAAAAAAACTGTATATATTGTGAATAAATTTAAAATACAAAATACACCCGAAAAAATTACTTGGGCACTTGATTACTATAAGCGATTAACTTGGGCATCTGTAGTCATTAAAATTTATTGTAAAAAAAAAAAAAAAAAAAAGTTTGGCAAAATGATCAAATTCTGTAATTTTACTGAAGTGATTGCCAAATTAGTTGGAGCTGAAAACCTGTCGCTTTCGGCTAAGATTTTGTTTATTATTATTATTGTGAAGATATTTTTACCTTGATATTTTTTGAGAGAGCTGTGATACATGTTTGCATGCTAGTTTTCTTGCCTAGCACAACATACTGTGAAATAATTAATTTATACCAAGCATTAAGTACAAGTACCAGTTTGATATTTTAAAAATCGAAAAATAGTTTTCAAAATCTTAGAAAATTATGAAACAATCTATGAAAACTATATTTTCTGTAAGTAAACTGTGTAAGTATATTTTCTGTGATTTTATTTTTAAACGATATAAAGGAGAAAAAAAAATCGATGATTTCAGTGTGATAAAATTCGGAACATATACTATATTCCATGATTTTTTTTTTTCCTTTTTGGAGCTACCAAAAGAAGATTCATCGTTTCTATCTGCTTTTTTAAAACATAAGTTACATCCATTTTTTTTTTTCAGCATCCTGTCCCCCTCCCCACATATGCAAAATAACAATGAAAACAGCAACACAATCGTACATAGGTTAAAAATAAAAAAGAGGTCTCATTAAATGAATTATTCTGCTCGATTTTTCCCTTTTAGAATTGGGTGCTTTCGCTACGTTTTCCCCCTTTAGTTCTTTAAACTACTGGCCTAAGACGCTTTGCTTTTCAGTACTAGAATAATCGTTGCGGAAAATACTGTTTTACAGGTAAAATGAAAGTACGCGCCTTATTTAAAAATGTATATTTGCGTTTTTTTAATGATTTTTTCTTTAAAAGTAACTGCAATCATTGGTTTATGTATTAAAACATGCATTGTAATAATCACTAACGAATGGGAACGCTACGACTTTTAAGTCTAATCTTAAGACTAAAAATCGATGATTTCAGTGTGATAAAATTCGGAACATCCACTATATTCCATGATTTTTTTTTTCCTTTTTGGAGCTACCAAAAGAAGATTCATCGTTTCTATCTGCTTTTTTAAAACATAAGTTACATGTTTTGGTTGCCTTAATTTCTAAGTACCAGCTTAGCTTCTCGACTTGTATTTATTAATTTTCTTCTTAGAACCTAATAATTCATGAAAGTGAAGGATTTTTTTTTTTTAGCATCCTGTCCCCCTCCCCACATATGCAAAATAACAATAAAAACAGCAACACAATCGTACATAGGTTAAAAATAAAAAAGAGGTCTCATTAAATGAATTATTCTGCTCGATTTTTCCCTTTTAGAATTGGGTGCTTTCGCTACGTTTCCCCCCTTTAGTTCTTTAAACTACTGGCCTAAGACGCTTTGCTTTTCAGTACTAGAATAATCGTTGCGGAGAATACTGTTTTACAGGTAAAATTGAAAGTACGCGCCTTATTTAAAAATGTGTATTTGCGTTTTTTTTTAATGATTTTTTCTTTAAAAGGTAACTGCAATCATTGGTTTATGTAATAAAACATGCATTGTAATAATCACTAACGAATGGGAACGCTACGACTTTTAAGTCGTAGCCTTCAGTTAGTTAGTTTTTCTAAGAGTGTTTTAAGTACTGCGGTAACAGAGTCACAATGGGATACTTTTTCCTAAACATCCAACAAAGATTTTTGTATTTTATGCGAAGTATTTTAAAGTATTCTTTAACTCTTTGTGGCGGTTAATTATTTAAAAACTTTTACATGCTATCCGTTACAGTACTTGCATCATGAGATTTCAACTTTTAACAAAAATTTAGTGTTCTAGAATACTGTGAAATGCATAATTTAGAAGAGCATTTCTTTTGAAGTTATACTTTTGTCTTTCTTTATGCTTGTATAATTTTTAAAACTTCATTGAATATATATCTACGTAAGTTTCATCAACTTTCTTTTTTTCAAATCCCCTTACACAGTCTTTAAGCGTAGTTATTTATGTACTTTATTCTGCTGCATGTTATTTAAATTATTTATGTTGTTAACACTATATTTCATGTTCTCAAAATAAATACGTTCGTTTGTACAACGATTCAATATCTTTTAATGGTCATTTTGTAAAGTAAGTTCTATTTTTAGAAGAAACAGTTGTATTATTCACTGTTTGTCCACTTTTTCAAACTGCAGTAACTGTATTTTATAATTTTATTATAGAAATAAAGTCATGACATGCTTTATGATTTTTTTTTGTTGTTGTTGTCAAGCAAATCTTAGTTCTGAAATTTTTGAATTGTGATTTTAAAGATGGATCCACCTTGAGCCTTGTATTCCTTTGAAAAAAAAACCTCATTGATTTTTCTCTAAAGTATTTTTTTTTTTTTGTTACTTGTAGTTATTCAAATAAAATTATGTTATTTACTTATATATGTCTAATATACACTTCAAATTACATCATGAAAATTACACGTTTTTTCTAAAAGAATTTTTTTTAATTGCAAATGCAGTTATTAAAATGAAATGTTCGAGAAACGTGGCGAAAACTTCAAAATTAAGTCTTACTCGAGGTTAAAATTGTTTACATCCCATGAACCAAACAAGTGCTCTTGTGTTTATTTAGGATTTACAGTTTAAGTAAAATAAATAAAACTGATTACACTTATCACTTTCTCGTGTGAGATATATTTTTCATTTATATTTAAAACGCGTTCCCAATTTCCAAACTTCCTATTTTGTGTGATGCAATCAAGTTGTAAGACGCCTTGAGAGAAAATAAACGGGTGATGACGTTATGCTTTTGCAAGAGAAAAGTATTTTACCAAAAGAAAAATCATGTTATGTACACCCCTTTTTAAAAATTTTTAGAGAATCACCAATTAAATTTTTTTTAACGCCATTTCCTTTCGTAGTTTATATTTAAAAGTTTCTGAGGCTTCAGCATGTCAGAAGGTATATACTTATTTAAAACTTTCGTTTACCTACTATGCCAGCATGTTTTTCTTTGCAAAAGACAGAGTCGACATTTTTCGATGAAAAAGAGCGCCGAAACGAGGAAGAAGGGAGGGGGGGGGGGAGAGAAAACGCTGAACTTTAGTTTATATAAAGAGCATTGTCAGAGCAATTAAATTAAAAATGATCATTTCAATTTTCTTAAAACTAAATTAACGAATGACTTAGGAATAAAAAAAAATCAATATTTACTTTTTGAATTGTTTCTTTATAGTTAAATTTTGATACTATAAAATCTTTTTAAAAATATATTCATTTAATTCTTTCAGACCCTGATCCACAATGAGGACATTAAGAAAATCAACTTTTCTCAAATTTTTAATAATTCGGATTTTAATTTTAATTTTTTAATTAAAATATTGATCTATATTATCAAAGGAAAAAATATTTAAACAATCCTAAAAGGGTTAAGAGAATTTCAACCATTTTAATTACAACTGTTTTTTTCTGGGTGAATCCTTTTTAAGGTAGCTTTAATCGTAGAAACTACTGACAAAACCGTGCGTCCGAAACTGATATGTATCTTTGACCATTTGTCCTAAATTTAATTCTGTCTAAAATTCTGAAATTCTTAAATCATACCCTTCAAGTTCTCAGAGTAAAAAAATAGCCCCCCCCCCAAAAAAAAAAAGAAAAAAGTAAATGATAGGATTTGAATTTGCATTGCTGACACGGAGAATGATAAAATTTATGTGCGCAATGTCAAGTCACATTTCTTCACTGCAATATAGTTTCCACAATTGCGTGACTATAATTTAGAGTATGAAAAGTTACGCTTTGTTACAATATAGTTTATGGATAACGTTATTCAGTGGAATTGTGTATTGTCGTCTAAAAAATTGTAAAAAAAAAAAAAAATCACTACTTTTTTCTTAAAAAAATAAATAAATTAATAAATAAAATAAATAGATTTTTACGCTTTTAACTATGCCAGAAACATCAAGTTACACGTTGTCTACTAGTTTGTCTAGTTTTTTTTTTTTTTTTTTTTTTTTTTTTGGACAATATGTAAGATGTGTTATGTAAAAAAACTGTGCACTTTATATCACGCACAATGTGTGTTTAGACAGCGTATGGAAGATGACGCAAAAATTGTAAAATTTAGAAACTTCCTTTTGCACCTGCCGGTAAAAAGTAAACTCGCATCAAAGCCCCCCCCCCCAAAAAAAAAAAAAAGTTTATTTGACGTAAACAAAATGTGCAATATTCTCGTAAAGCGATGTCTTAACTGAGTTAAAGCTCAATAGCCCCCTCCACTGCTTTCATATAGTAGCCACCGCTGTTTTCATAGTTGAGACCTATACGTACCAAACGGTTACTGTCCTATATAATGTCTGTATATCGGATATCTCCCACCCATATTAAATTTAATATCTTTTAGGGAAACGGATAAAACCGCAGTTACATAAAGTGTTATGGTTTTGTTTTACATAAAGTGTTAACACTCGTAAAAAAAAAAAGCATAAATTAACGCTGACTAATTGAAACCATTCTAATGCTCTTACAGAAAAAATGTTTCCAATATCTCCTGTGTCTGCTGACGAGCAAGATTCGTCGCTATTTAACGAAAACTTTCTGAAAATTTTACCTGTAGTAGGGAGAAAAATAAACAGAAAAACTTTTTTTTAGTCATTATTCAAGTATTATTTTCTAAAGTGAAAGTTGTGTTTTTTCCCTGCGGGTCAATCTCTTGCCTCTGTTTTTTTTTTTTTTTTTCTCTTTTTCTATAAGTGTCTTTCCGTGTGTGTGTGTGTGTCTCTAATTTTTTGTTCTTCTCTTTTTTGAAGAGTGTCTGCGTTACGCTTTTTGTGATTAGCCTGTCTCCATTCCTTTTTTTTTTTTTGCGGGAAGAGAAGATGAGCGGGTTTTCCATTCCACCCTGTGGGATTAATCCCGTCCCCCCTAATCCCGGGGCATTAAGCAAAGGGGGGCCGCGCAGACTCCTCCGGTCGGATTTCTGCACGTCTGGCGCCTCGGGGATTACGCTAATCCTGTGCCGAGGATTAGAGCAGGCTCCCGGGTTCGTGCTGCCGCCTAGGCCTGCGTGCCATCGATGTTTGCCGGCTGAGCGCCACTAATCCCCTACTCGGCATGCAGGCCCACGCGCTCACTTCTCTCACTCCATCGTGTGGCAGCGAGGGACTGAGACTCCAGAGCTCCGCCTCCCGCGCTGCGAGTTCACCGCCAATGGACTACCTCGTGCCGGCCGCTGCCGGATGCCTAGGTCCGGCCATCGAGTACATAGACAGTTGGAATAATTCCTTCGGTGAGTAGCCACTCAATTAGCATTGGATTTTTAGTCTTATTGTTTGCTTTACATGGTATCCGGCTTAGTTTTTCGTTTTTATTTTTCTTCTCGCCGATCTCTGCTAGTTGATGTAAACAAACATGCCGGCCGCTTCGTGTCACTTACGCAACTTCGACTTTCTCGCACTTTTTATTATTCTGCATTATTAATTTTTGTTCTCATTTCTTTTTTTTTCTTCTCCTGTCAGTTTGATATTGTGCGATAGCCGAATTCGTATCCCGTCACCGCAAGCACCGAGAATGAGAATATGTTAAACATTATTCACGGTTCCCGTACTTTAGTATTCAGTTAACGAATCGCTACATTATAGTTTAAATATTTGTACGCACTATTTTACAGTATTTCTGCGAGTGATACGATTTTACGAGAAATTTCAAAACTTCAATTCTTTCGGCAATACACTTGTTTCAATATTTTTATTCATACGTGTTTTTTAAATGCCTGTTGTTGAATAATAGAAACTGAGAAAGTAAAACTGTTACTTTTTAATAATGTTTACGCAGTCTCTTTTCTTTTTTGTATTTACTTTTTGCTAGTTGCAATTGTTTAAAAAGGTGAGAATGTATGTTAAACAGGCTCCTATTATTATTTTTTTCTTTTTAAAGAGAATTGTAAAATGGGAGTTTTAGAATTTTACATGGTTGGAATTCATTTTCTCTTGTATTTTCTGCTAAACCACCAATAAATAAATAAAACGGACATCTAAGCTGAATTTCATCCAATAATTGTGGGTATTCAAAAAATTGCGCAGCATGCTACTAAATCTGCCCCTCCCCTCCTCCTCGCACATTTGAAAATTTCCATTTCTTGAGTTTCGAAATGCTTGAGCTACACAAAGAAGTTCTTTTTCTAAAAGAACTTCTTTGTGAAGCTTTCCTTTGTTTGATTTTGATTTCATGAATTATTTCACAGTCAGCGACTATAATTTTTTAAAATATTGAGTGTAATTGGTATTCTTAGTTACTTAACTTTCTTTTTTACTTAGTCGCAAAGTTTTATTTTATTTTTACACTGTACTTTTATTACTGATTTCATCGAATAATAAGGTTCATTAAAAATAAAATATTTACAAATGTGAAAATTCTATTCACTTTGAACCAGAAGGGAATCGGGGCATATCGTATGAAGCTTAAGTTTTACGATTAATAAAACATTAAACATAAAAGTAGAGAAAGTTTTATCATAATAGTTTATCAAAATGTATATTACAAAATGGTGTTGTTTTTATATTTCGTTTTTTAAAAATATTATTGCAGGAACTGCGCCGGCTTATTCAACCGTTTTCTCAAAATATTATTTTTCCTGTCATTCAACTATATGAAATAGGGCTTTCTACCATTTTTTAATTAATTGTATGCTAATTACTTGTGATGAGACTCATTTAATGGATCCATTTTTTGTTATAAGCAGGTGAATATTTGAATCTACTGTGGTGAAGTAGTCTGTCAGATTATTGATAGTGTTTTGCTATTTGATTAACTAACATTTTTAATTTGTTTCTTTTTAACTTTTTATTAACGTATAGTATGCTTTATTCAACATTTTATCACAAGCGATAAATTGTTCTGCATGTTAGATTTTGTTTTCTCTTTAAACTTTGCGAACGACTAATGTATTTCTGCGCTGTAATATGTTTGAAATATCTAGTTCAGATGATCCTTGTTAGTGATGAGGACAATGTAGGCGTTGCTAAGCTGTTGCAAGGAATTTTAATTAGTTATTAAAAAAAAATGTTTTTCAGCCTTTTAAATCTTCGGCTTATTTATTTTTATTATTTCCGCTGTTCTGTACTTCGGAAAAAAAGAAATCTCTAAAACCTGATTTTGGTTATTTAATGCCTTAATGAATTATAAAGAGTTGGTGCATGCGCATTTAAAACTAAAGAAATTTGACTAATTGTTTCAAAAAATTTAACACATTTTTAAGCATTTAATCGTATTTTTCAAAGGTATTTTTAGGCTACAGCAAAATTCACTCTTTCATTTTGTTCTTTTTATGTTTTTTATTATTATTAGACTACTTAATTATAAATTGCATATCAAAATCGTTTTAGCAACTGATGCTAAAAGGTAAAATTTCCTCCGAATTACAATGCTAATTTTAAGTCTTGGTTTTCATTACGTGTTTTACCACTAACCTTTTTTTTTTTTTTTTTTGGTCACCATTGTTAATTTTAAAACACATAGTCTGTAGTTTCTCTCTTTAAAATCCCCCGTATAAGGTTGTATTTGCTCCACCGTTAAAATAACTAACTCAGTAGCGAAATAACATTAACTCGCAACATTACATCAATATTGGGAGAGTTGGCATTTTAGAAATATATATCCAATCATGAGTATGCATTAGCAGGATTTTCTATATCACGCCAATATTTACCACATATTTGACGTGCTTTGGAAGTATTTTTACTGTAAAGGTAATACAGGCACAATATTATGAGACACTTCTCCGAAATTGGTCTTTAGTGCTTACTCGTTATTAGAAGCATTTTCTGTGTACCACAAGTATTGGTCGAATATTGGTTGAAAATATTTCTAACATAATATTTAAATGATGTATACTTAAAAAAAAAAAAAAAAGAAAAGTCAGCACTACAATATTAGGAGCTAATACTAGTTTGCTACGTGATTATCTCGGAATGATTATGAAGAGAGGTCGTTTGACTTTATAATATTGTTTTCCCATATTTTCATGTCTAGGTGTGATGGTTGGTCCAGATGCTAAGATGAAGATGATCTGCAGGAATTAGTCATCTGTGGGGGGCAAGCTGTACCGAGTTCCCACGGCAATTGGAAGTGGCTTCTCCACCGGAAAACTCTGAATATGCAAATAGGCCTAAAAAGTTGGAACATTATAAAATTCTTCATGCAGAGAGTCTAAAAAAGAGAAATTAGACTTTTTTTTTCAGAAGATGAAATTATTTCGTAAGAATGAATTATATATCGAAGACTTAATAATATACGTAGTTATGATAATTCGTTTAACACTGCTCAATATTATTTAAATTATAAACAACTTATTTATTAAATTAATAGTGTATGATAACAATATTTAAAGTAATAAATAGGTCATTTTTTGCAAAAGTAATTGTGGAGTAGGATATTTTATCAGTTTGGAATCCTCGCCTAGAGAAGTAACTAGGGATGGACGGGAGACGAAAAACAAGTGTCTCACGTCTCGCAAAACAGCCAAAAAGCTTTGTCTCGTCTCGCAAAATCCCTCTATTGTAGTGTTAACCCTACAAGGTACCTGGTACCATATCTGGAACAACTACTTTAATTATTCCTCTATGTCTATAAAATACTAGTATAGATTTCTGTCGGTTTTGAAGAGTATTTATACATAGATAGCAATGACGTAATTCAGGCTGTTGCGTGTAGATGTACTTACTGTTCCTATTATTGCCGAAACTGATTGAAATTTAAACAGTCATCTTTCGAATGTGGTTTGGTTTATTTTAGAAAATTAACAAAATGTAGTTAGCAAAGAGTTTTGAACCGGAAAAAATTACTGTGTGTCGGAGTTCGTCTTACCAATAAATGATTTTTATACTAAAATTTCAAAATAAATAACAAAAAATTTAGCTGAGGCCCGATGTACGGCATACAAAACTGAAATAAAAAAGTGATTTTCTAGTAAAATGTCAAGTTACTATTTTTTAAACTACTTTTTCCCAAGTAATAATCACTGACATTATCACATATATTTATTTGAGACACAGAAAAGAAAATTGAGCCTTGTAGGGTTAAAAATGTTTCTCGTCTAGTAAAAAAGCTTCGCAAAAAGTCGTCTCGCATATCCCTATAAGTTACTGCATTTAACTTAAAGCTCATATAGCACTTATTAGATAAAACCGCATAAATTGGATCTAGCTGGCTGCATTCCGATTTTTTCCTGTTAGATGATAAAGTTGCATTGGCTCGTGTTTAAGCAAAAAAAGACTAATAAGGAAGCACAAACAATGACTTAACCATTTCTGTATAAAATATTAAAAGTGAGTTTCGCTGTTTCAGATTGGTATAGATTTAACTGACTTTTTCGATGTCACCAGATATCGAATTTATACTTTTTAGCAGATAGTTAACATGGATTTTCGATTAAAGCATTCTCTTAAAGGTTGAAGGCTTTTAAAAGATCGTTTGAAAGATGTTAGCAAATAAAATTTGCCAGATAAAAACAAAATAAAGTTGTTTTGTATCTAATTATGACTTCTGCCTGGATGTCATCAGATTGCGATTCTGCCGCTCAGTGCTGTGACGCAACAAAAAGTAAGTCTTCGGCACGTTGTGCAGTTAAAAAACTAAAAAGATCTAGTCTAATGAACCTAAAATCGACGATGCTGGTCTGTCGTATACACGGCTAAGGATTATCATAACACAAACTCAACACGGTATATTTATGAGTGATCTTACATTTCAGTTGAGTTTTTTAGTTAGAATTGGAGAACTTTTTCTGCAGCTGATCAAACATGAGATAGCCCCTTTTCACCTCCCCATGGATCTATCTACACGTAGAATTGACTTGTGTGTTTGCACTTTGACTTCTTGATCGTGCGGGGTTTCTTTATAGAAAAGTTAAGGAATTATTGATTGGTTTTCGAAAGTGATAACCGAAATTCACGCATTTTTTATTCGACCCTTGTTAAAAAGTGCGGCTGTTGAATACGCTACATTTATTAAACTGTAGTCACATATTTAGTCTTTAAGTAACATATAGTGATAGTGTTTGAAAAATGTAGCAACTTGAGTTTAATGTAAGCAACAGAATCAGTGATACAGAATAATATTTTATTGAAAATGTGTTAAAAAGTATACAAGTGTACCTAAGCCATATACATTGCCTGAAATTAGTTTAGTAATTCTCTCATTCGTTTGAATAACACAGATAAAAATTTTCTCATAGTTTATTTTTATCCAGTTATTTGTAACAGTTTTACCCCTGAAAACTAAAGTCCCTGCAGTGTGTGGAGAAATTTTTCTAGAAACTTGATGTTTCGCAGTGTAGTTAAAGGGCTTTATTTATCATTTTGTTAGATACAAATTGACTTTATTTAGCTGAATAGTTTTGTTTTATTTGGTAAACGAAAAACTCTATTATTTTTACTAAACTTCCGAAAACGAATATGATAACATATCCTATTGTAACATAATTTCACACAAAATTAAGATAAAATCTGATTTGTTTCGGCTAGTTTGTATCATTTATGTACCAATCTGACATACAAGCAGAAAAGCTCAAAACTTTAAATTGTTTCATCCTTACATATGTTTGTTTAACTTTAAGTGCACCATTAAATTTTCTTAGAAAAGAAAATTATATCTTTAGGGATTTGGGCTGTATTGTTTTCGGTATACTGTAATCCTATATGAATTTTAACGTAGAAGAGGATTTTCAAATTCGAAAACAAGTGTGTTAATCCTAAAATGCATTACATTGCCAATTAGCACGATTAATGAGTGAGGTTAGAATTATGTGGGGAAAGGGCTCAATTCTAGAACACTGTTCTGCATTCGAAAATAATGCAGATAAGTTGTTTAAAATTGTTTTCCCTACCAATTGCCCAAAAGGCTAGCAAACAGTCGAAGTCAAAAATACGTTCTATGCTGCTAATTGATGGTAATAAGAATTTAAGAGTCTTTTTTTAACTGACTTTCAAAAATTTTGTTAATAAACTTTAATGATATAGATTATAAAAACGTAAAATTAAAGTTTGCTCTTTATGTTATCTTATAAAACAGAACAAAATAAATAGATACGTTTATAAAATTTCACCTTAAAAGCCGATTTTTGAACGAATTTTATGTTATTATTTTATCTTTATTAGTCACTCAATTTTACAAAATAGAAATTTCAGAATGCGCTCTTAGTTTACCAAGGTTTTATTTTGTTATTTGTAAATATTCGCACAATTACCTAAATTTTTAAAATATATATTAGCAAAAAGCAAAAGTAATCGAGTAAAAATGCTTTTCTTTATATTTAAACCTTTTTATATTTGTTTATGCGAAATAAGATTTTGGTGTCCGAGTGAAATTTTAGAATATCTCCTTTTACAAACCAGAGTATAATATAGTGTGTGCGTACAAACACTGACCTAAGCTTTTAGACATTGGTCCTATACATGTAAAATAAATTTATGGTATCGATTAAAATTTCGGGAGATTAAATCTAAATAAATAAATACAAAATACAGATTTTTATACGGACTCCGCGCAAAAAAAAAAAAAAAAAAAAAAAAAAAAAATCCCCTGTTAGTAAACCCAATACATTAATTAACGTGATGTAAAGCCTGAGCATTTTATCCTAAAAAGTGTCGGAGAGATCAAGAGGAACATGTACTGAGTTAAACGAATTTTTAATGGCTCTCGAAATGAAAAAAAATCACGTGAAATGATAGCATTTTAGGGGTCAAATTACGAAAGAAAACAATGATTGTATGAATGCATAATACTTCTGCTATTATTGATACGCCGACTTTGTATAAACATATCTCAGCCTTTTTATGCTGAAAGACTAAAACTTGCATCACCTCATTAATGTATGGGACATACTGACTGTAAATTTTTTCGTACGGGGCGTATAAAAAAAATCAAATTTTATATTTATTTAGGTTTTATCCCCTGAAAATTTTGATCGATACCATAAAACTCTGAACTTTTTTTACGTAACTTCGTAATTATATTATATGTCTATAATCCATACTTAAGGAATAAAAGCCTAGGTCAGTGTTTTTGGCACATTCTGTATATTTGGATGCCTGTTTCAAGATATTCGTTATTTCCGTTATTTATTGGAAACTTTTGGGACACACTGTTTAATATATATGTCTTGTTCTTGCATTATAATAAGTTAATAAATGCAAGTTATTCCTTAGTATCAAGTTTTATAATTAGTTCCACTTTTTCTTTTACGAAATAAATTTTTAAATTCTGTTCAATATTTCCTTCACGAAGCTTTTGTGAATTTCAGAGGCCTCTGTGGTCGGCTTGCGGAGATTCAAGTCCCAATGCTTTGCTATGGAGAAAAGTGCCTTAACGCCTAATCATTTTTCTCAGAAAGTTTTAGGTATTTTTAAATGAAATTTTCCTGTGTGAATCTCGAGAACTATTCGCAAGGATTGTGCGAATCAGATTTGAGTTAATTTAGCCGAAAGAGATTTTATTGCAGTCTGGAAAGTAACATAAATTCTAGACTGCTATAAAATCTCTTTCGGCTAAATTAACTCAAATCTGATTCGTGCAATCCCTGCGAATAGTTCTCGAGATTCACACAGGAAAATTTCATTTAAAAATACCTAATACTTTCTGAGAAAAATGATTAGGCGTTAAGGCACTTTTCTCCAAGGGTCCAAGGCATTTAAATTTGATCGGGGAGTGGGCGATCTTCCCCCTCCCTGAGCACACTTGCATCCACTATTGAACCCCTGTTTAATCTCTTCATTCTCATCACTGAAAAGGCTCAACGCTCCATCCTATTGATTGTCCCTCTCTTGTGACACTTTTCTGGATCTGTCACAGCAAGAGTTAAACAAATATTTTTCAAGAAACCAAATAAGTGTTACTCTTTTTTTCATATATATAATTCTTTTAAGTGAAAAGAATTTATGTAGAAGCGCATTACACTGCGCTGTTCAGAAATCTCCCTCTCGTCACATGTTCATTTTTTCATCTTTTTTATCTGTCGTAATCCTTCACCTTGAAGGTAACGCGTGGAGATTAAAACCTACCACCTCTGTACGTGCAAATAATGGCCGTGGTTGAGGAAAACTCCTAATTCCGTGTAAGGTAGACTGAAGTGGCCATTTCCTGTTCTGAATTCTAAGAGTATGAATCGTTTGCGAGTTTTTCTACTTGAAAGAATATATATAGCTCTGTCTGAAATATTTTGTCACAGCTTGTCTTGAAAACTCCGTAATTCATAACATTATGCGCATGGCGACATAAAGGAATACTTAACGCAGAGATTCTGTTGCTTGCCTTCCTTCCTTCATTTCTTTTATGCTATTTTATTGCTTTGGCTATGTGTCTGGAATAGTAATGTGTTTTCAATCAGTCTATCTATATCTATCCATCTATATAACAGAATGCGGTTTCTTTCGACAGTCCTTGAGCAAATAACTGGCATCCCATTTTCACCACAACACAGTTGAGACGCTGCTTTTTTTTCTTTTTTAGCCACCATTATAAAATTTCTCTCCAGCATTGTATGTTATTATATCATAAAGCTCATAAGGCATAGTTTTAATTTAAGAAGTGTATTTTCGTTAACGGAAGTTTAATGTGTGCCACTGAGATTTAAATTTGATAAAGTTATTATTGTGCATTTTTTGTAATGTCTCTAAAGTTTATTGGGGGGGGGGAGTTTTATCGACTATTAATCATCTAAAAGTAACTTCAAGCACTTTCTCTTCCAACACTCTATCTCCCTTTTTCAATTAAAAAAAAATTTTGATGATTTCATATTTACAAGAAACAATTTATCATTTTGACGCTCACTCAAGACTGCAATGACACCGAAATATATTTCCATGCAATTCATAAATACGCATGTTTTTAATTAGATTTGTACATTTACATATATATGGCAAATTGTTCTCGTAATATCATTTGAACTCGTCCTCACACATCTCTACGTACGTATTCAAACGCCTGAAAATAATTAGTAAAAGGGAAAAGAGATTTTTTTTTTCATGAAAAATTAATTTTTGAAAATTGCATGTTTACGTTAAAGAATGATGTGTGACTGTGTAGGGTAAACAATTAACTAAATTTATTTTACTCACATAAAGAATGCATAAGAAAATTTAAAAAAAAATTCCCCAATTACCTGTATACTTTTTTTTTTAATTTGTGAAGATTTTTTAACATTTCCAGCTCTTGGATTTACTTTCTCCATC
Organism: Cheiracanthium punctorium; assembly: GCA_038373885.1. Classification (NCBI taxonomy): domain Eukaryota; kingdom Metazoa; phylum Arthropoda; class Arachnida; order Araneae; family Cheiracanthiidae; genus Cheiracanthium; species Cheiracanthium punctorium. The sequence continues at coordinate 104,949 of JAWZYV010000674.1, read as the reverse complement.
ATAAAATTTATCGACCCTGTCTTGTCTAATTATTTATGCTGTTTTCGGAAACCAGCCGATTTGAATATTAGTTTGTTTATAATTTTACTGTTCTTAAGAACTTTTTTCATGCCCACTGTTATCCCGAAAACCCGAAGTTTGAAACCTCGGTTTGTTTCAGTCTCGTTCGGATTCCTGTAATAGTATTTTTTCTAATGTAAAATCTAGAACATAATATAGTAAAGCGAAAGGTATTGAGTTTCCAACTGTTTCTACTTTTTAGAAAGCGAAAAGCTAGTGTTTTAACATCTTGCTAATCTAAAAATTCCGATTGAGCAAAACATCATTTAAAAAAAAAAAAAAAATCACCTTTTCCGCGAGAAGTCCTACATTTTCCTTTCCTTTTAATACAAAATACTGAAAATTGTTATTTTCGGAATCGCCAGATAGTTCTCATTTCTGGTGAACCAGAAAATGAACCCGCCATACTCCGCCACCAACGACTATGAAAATTCAACAGCTGAAGGTACCAGAGATTGAAAACATACTGGGGTTCAGACTACCGAAATTCATAAATATTCTAATTTATGGGCATGCAACAAAACCCATAAAATTTCATGTTTTTGAGCTTGAAAGTTCTGCAGATGCACAAATTTACTGTCATTTTTGACAATTGATTTGACCATTTGAAAATAAAATCGAATTGTAGCTACTAATAAAACCTATACTTTTTTTTGAAAAAATGAATGTATTTCTATTGTAAAATACACAACTTTTAAGGCCTCACCATGGCACAGTGGTTATGTCACAGAAAATGTTAGACAGACGAAGTGTAATGGTCCCGAGTTCGTTCCCATCGCGCGTCTGTCGATCTAACGGTCTGGAGTTTTGGTAGTTTTTTCCAGATGTAAAATGAATACGCGTTAGAACCCTTAGAAAGTCCTGCTACCATGGCACCCCCCATCCTTGGCAGATCGCCCTTGCGGAGCGTTGCCATAATCTGTTTAATAAACAAAAAACACAGTTTTTAAAATTGTTTTTTCACAAAACGTAGTTTTTATTTTTACCATTTATAATTCTTTTTATATAATTTGTTTATTTTCTATTTCGCAAGCATTCCAACGCACGCGGCCGTTGTTTTAAGTGGCATATAACGCAAAATGATCATGCAATACGTTTAATGAAATGTTTCAAAAAATCAACAAAATGACATTGATTTCTCTAAGTAAAATAGTTTCTGAGATACGTACAACGAATGAAACGTTTTACAATGGAGCTGGATTTGCGCAGTTTTTTAAAAGTTTGAGAAGTCATCTCAAAAAATAGGCGGATGAAAAACTAAAACTTTTTTTTTTTATATAAAATTTTCAAATGACAGTGACAAGCATTTTCAATATTCTTATACATCGGGTTTTGACCATTGGTTGGTATCTGTTGAAATGGGTTTACAGTAATGCTCCTGGATCACTTCCTTGAGGCTATGCTCAATTTTCAAATAGGTTAGTTTAGTTTTTTTTAACAATTAATTATTTTATAATTTGCATTCATAATTTGCGCGTAATATTCAGTTAGTAATAAAGAAAACGAAATCAGCTGTGTATTTCTAGCTTTAGACTAGTGACTCTTTGCTGTATGTGTCTGAACAATTTGAAGGCTCCGTTTGCACGGTTTTCCTCAAATCAATTCACTGGCAATCAATTGTAGTACCAATGTATTTAGTGCCACTAAAATGGCAAATCTTTAGCTACACCAAATAACTTAATTTAATTCAGTTCATATGTTTTGAGTTGCAGACATGTGATAGTTTTTATCGTACGCTCTTTATTAATATACACCATCGTAGTTTTATGATGTGGTAAATGTTTCTCGAACCTTCGGATTGGGATTTAATCTGACTCTTCAGATGGGAAATTCAGTCTTTGAATATGGAATCCAAAAGGCTTTTGCGCTAACCACTTGGAAATCAGGTTTAGTTGCTTAATTAGACGTTAATCTAACTGCTTATAGGAAGACTTCTAAATTCCTAGAAAATGTTACATTTATCGTGTTGAAGTCTTATAAATTTTTAATGTTTATTAATATACAGGGCGTTTCATAACTCTTGGTAAAAATTTTAAGGGGTGATACAACACATCTGAAGAACAATTTTCGTCATGCAAAACCTTGTTGTGATGCAAGTTAAATCTCAAGCAATTTAATAAGTTTCGATTTTTCACAACAGAATAATAGCAGGAACTGAGGCTTATTCTCCTGTCGCCACTTGCAATACGACGGCGTTTTGTAAAACAAAAATTGTTTTTTAGATGTGTTCGATCGCCCCTCACCTTTTTTACAAACATGAAACACCCTGTATATTTTTCTGAACTTGCACACCTCGCATTTCGAACGATTGAGCCTAAAAGTAATTACAATCCTTCGATTGCAATGTTTAATTTAATTTTGCAGAAAAGCCTCAGTTTATCAAGTCGATTTAATTGCTTGATGCTTCTTTCCTATCATGAATGGCGCTCCTTTCCGCGACTTACTCGGCGGAGTTACGTTACAAGGTCGCTCCATTCATGTTTAAAGTCGGCACTTTCATTGTCATTTAGTTGCCCGGGGGGCTATTAATTTCCTTAAAACTCAAGGAAGTCCAGATACCGCTTGACTGGTTTTCGATACCGCTACTTGCGATGCTACACAGTCTGTAGTCTGGCGGTGTAGGGAGGTGAGAGAAAGAACACATGTTTTAAACTTACTTTCGGAGTTTTTCTGCTTCATTTACTTTTGCTAGCTTGCCGAGTTCCCGCCATAGATAAGAATGTATTAAAATCCGATGTTATTACCTGATGACGTTTCTCATTTAATGAAAGAGTTTTAATTTGCGTTATTGCCGTTGTTTTTATTTATTTATTTATTTATTTATTTGCTCGTGTGCACGAATTTTCGACGGATTCATATGCTTGGGAATTAGGACTTTTGAATGGGTAATCACGGGTAGTAACAAAGACAGCGGTGTTTTTTTTCTCGTGAAAGTCATTGGATAACTCTGTGTTCGTGCATGTCTTGTGAACTCTCTGAAATACCGAACTTTTTAAAAATTATTCTATGATGTTCTATTGTTGGAAATATGAGAGACGCTATTTTTAAGATGTTCTGAAAATTAGGATTAATTTTAAGTTTTGGGGACAATTTAGAGTATTGTTCTATGCATGGAATTTTTACAGATGCAATGCTTGCACGAGTCCTGATAATTTACTTAAGTTTTTTTCAGAATTGAACCTATTCAAATCGTGGTAAAATTGTGCGTTACTCAGTGTTATATACACGTGGGTTTACACTAGCTTCCGAATCGCTAGTTAGTGGTAATGAAATTAAGTTTGTTTATAGTTACAAAACATGTTTAAAAAGTTTTTTTTTATATCGTAAAATAAAGGGGGAAATATTCTGTAAAAGTGATACAAACGTTGGCAAATATTGAGAAAATTTTGTAGACAGTAGCATGTCTTTACAGAACTCATCAACTGAATTTAATGGTACGATATCCAAGAGAATCTCAAAAAAATTAAATATAAGTGACTTTGTTTTAGTTGAATTTGCAGGAAAGCGAAAAGTGTTCCATTACATCGGTATCATTAGTAAGATTTAGCAATGATGAAATGCTTGTGAACTACCTAAGGAAAAATCTGACTGTTTTAAGTTCATATATTCAGAAAAAGAAGGTAAGCATTGGACTGATATTGCTCCAATAGTGTCGAAATTGCCACTACCTAAAATTGACAGACAAACTATGCGATTATCTACAATTTTGAGTTTATTTTTCTCTGTATGACCTTAAATATTACTTCATAAATTAAAAAATTGTGAAAGAGCATTGGTATTAATATTTTGTAATTAGGCTGTTTCACATACATAATTTAGTTATTATTTATTTATTGATTTAGTATAAAATTTATTTTTTATATTTGTCCCATTAGCCTTGCATATTTGGCTAATGGGACCAGGCGCGTAGCCAGGAAAATTTTTCGGGGGGGGGGGATATGAACTTATATGTGTAAATAGACGGAATTTCATCACTAATCCAAAAATTTCGGGGGGGATATATCCCGATATCCCCTCCTGGCTACGCCCCTGAATGGGACAATGATATAATTTCAGAAATGGATTTTTTTTTTTTTTTTACTTTTATTAATAGGTCTTCAAAAACACATTAAGTATATTTTGGTAATCACATGTGCACGCTTTAATTTAGTATAATTTATTTTTAAATATCTGTATATTTCAATGTAACACAGCTTAAATTGAGAAAATGTCCCATTAGCCCAGCTCTCTCCTTCATCGATATGTGATGTGAATTGTGTGGTCTATCAGTTCTGTTGGAAGCGAGAGGCATTGCCCTTGCAAAGCAGTTGCAAAGGTCTGAGGAGGAAGAGGATTGAGAACAGCTATATGTCTTCCTAAATCACCCCAGACCTGCTCGATAGGATTTATGTCCGGTTATAGAGTTGGCCACTTCATGCGCTGCACTGTTTGCTGCTGAAGGTGGTCATCTACGACGCGAGGCCTGTGCGGTCTAGCATTATTGTCCTTAAGCATATAATAATCTACTATTGCTCCGGCATAAGGGCGAATATAAGCATCTATGATGGCATCTCTATAGGTACGAGCATTCACGGTATCCACGTAGAAAGACATGGAGGTCTGTGCGTCCACCTACAGAGATTCCACCCCAAACACAGACACTGTCTCCTGCGTAAGCATCTCTTACTCGGTTGTTTGGTGGATGATAACGGATACCAGGCAGGGGCCGATTTGACGAGTTGAGGGCCCTAGGCAAAAGATTCGTTGGGGGCCCCCACTTTTGTCAACTTTTTTATACCGTACAAAGCAATTTTCATATCACACCATACAAAGAAGTGTGTTATAACAGCATAAAAATCATTATTTAATCACGAAGCAAAGTGAGATGAAATAGTTCCATCGATACTAATAATATTTTGAAGGATAATAATATTTCTATCAACTATATATTTTATTTTCAATCCTTAATTTCATTTCGTATTTTTCAAGTAACGTGTTCCACAACATTTTTGTATTTATTTTCCTACTGCTTATATCGGAGCATTTATTTATAGTGGAATAGATTTTCACTTCATTCCTCTTAGGAAGGCTTTCCTTATATTTGTTCCAATTGAAAATCAGCTCTAGGGTTCCCTCGCCATCAGCATACATCACTACATAGGCCAAACCTAAATGATAAATTTTTACTGAATAATCGCATGAGACTATACCGTTTAGCTAAAAAAATTGGTGTGGATATAATAATGGGGATATGAAATAGTAACTATTAATACAATAATTTTTCATAAAATTAGTTTCTCTGTCACTTATTTTAAATTGAAATCAAAATTTACAGATTTTTAAACTTAAAGTACAATTCCCCCCCCCCATTTTTGTTGGGGCCCCGGGCGCTTGCCCCGAATGCTCTTTCGGAAATTAGGCTCTGGTTCCAGGTTCTCTCCAAATCCAACAAAGCCCTACTGTCGCATTGTAGGCTAAACCTGGCGTCATCCGTAAAGAGAATAGCCCTCTACTGATTAGCCGTTCAGTGGACATGTTACTGTGCCCACTGTGAGTGGCACGCGAATGGCTGGTCGCCTCACTTACAGGTTGCGGTTCTTTCCGGCGCTGCGCGTAACGACAAATATCGGTCATCGCCGCTGGTCATGACAGTTGGCCATCGTTGGTTGGCCCTCCTGGATGCCAAATCTGTAATTAGAAATTGTTACCTAAGTCAGTGAACCACAGAGGGGGCTGACATTTAACCAGGTGGCCACTTGTGCCGGGCTTTGACCTGCCTCAAGTCTCCCAATAACTCTCTATCGCACTTCTTCGGGAAAATGATGCCTGGAGGTTACTGTTACGAATTGGCTAACCCCGATTTCTCATATTACAATCGCAACAAAAATTGGAGGCCTGGTTTGAAACCTGTAATTTTATGCTCCTAGCAAATTACGAATATTGGACGCAACGCCTCTAATTTGCATATTGCAGGTTTACTCAGCTACATTTATTTGAATATATATTACTATTTCATATGGATTGCCTTACTTTTGAGCGAGTTATCGCTATTTTTGTGATTTTTCCTTAGGTTTTGAAAACCAGTCTATTTACAATAAAGTTTGATATAGATACCCTGCTTATAAATTTCTCTACTGTGAAATTAAAATTTTCATTTGGCTGAACATACTTTCATTAAATTAGAAACTGCGCTAAATTTGCAGGTTTTCCTTTTTTTGTTTAACTTATTGAAACTGACGTTTTTAATGCAAATACTGCCATGTCGTATTTTGAGGCAGACCGAACTTTTTTGAATCACACAACTTTGAATGATTTTTATTTAAAATTAGAAATAAAAAATATGTAATAGAAGATTGTCATCACATGACCATTTTTGTAATTTAGCAGTAAAAGAAAAGTTCTTCTGTATTTCAGAAAAAATACATCATAATAATAAAAAAAAAGTTACACATTTTTCATTCTCAAAAAAGTGTTATAATAAATAAAGTAAAAGTTTCTGTATCTATTCTTTTTTCAGTGATAAATTCTATTTATAAAAAAGCATTTGGCTTAGAAAATTATATTGATAGGAGATTAAAAAAATGTCTCTTGATTTTATGCTGTTTCCATCGAAAGAAAAGAAGTGATTGCCATAAAATAAGTTTAAGATTTTCTTGCATATTTTCTTCTTTTAAGCGATTTTTTTAATGTAAATTTTAGATAAAAATCAACTTGTTTTTGACAAATCTTTTTACAGACGCTCATATATCCAATTTTTGCACTTCTTAGCTTATGCAGATTGCTCGAAAACATAGAATCCTTCATTAGGTGTATCACTTTTTCTTTACGCTGTTATTAGAAAATAGTTTGAGGCTGACGTAAAAAAAAAAATATATATCATTTAGCTCTATGCAGTAATCAATAATTCTTCCCTTTGAGATGATGAATAAAAAGATACTAAAAGTGGTTTTTTGAAATTGGCTTTTAATAATTTGAATGGGATTTTTTTTTTTCAATGTTTTACTTGTTTCCTCTCTAGTGTTTTAACAAGAATTTCAGTGTTAAAAGTCTTTATTTTACCAAGAGCTTATCTTAGAAATAGTCTTTCCAGATGCATTAGAGTGAGAAATGTAGCACCTTTTGGTTGTTTACTCGAAAGTCCCCCCCCCCCCCCCACTCTAAAAGAAAGTAAATATCGTAGCAAAATTTAGAGTAAAATTGTTAATAGCGCAGTTTAGAAATCGTGTAAAATTCTCAGTAATGTAAGACAAACGACATGGATATTTTATTGTACTAAGATTTCAAATGTCGGCTGTGATGTTGTTGAATAACGCTGTTCAATTTTTTTTTTCTGTTGCATGAGATTTTTTAACACATCTTAGATACCTCTGCATCGCTGATTTCAAATCAGCAATCAGTTTCTCTCTTCAAGTTTTTATGCGATTTAATAATATAATCCGTAGCAAATGTTTTGAAAATTCATTTGAGTGACATGATATGGCCACTTCTTGTACGTAGGGTGTATCCTCAAAAAGAAAGTGATAATACTATTCAGTTTTTGTGCGATAAGGTAAGTGCTATTTTTAAAGGAGCAAACAAGTGCGTTTTGTAGACGTTAGTTCACATCCGTTCGATGGCTTCTTCAAGTATAAGTTTAAATAGCTCTGATTGATTTTGTTATATATATATGGCTGTTAAGCACCTGTTCGTCAAAGGCAAAATACTTCATCTGTTTAGTCACCTTGACCGATTTCCTGAGAATCTTGGGGCTGTATGTGATGAACAAGGAGAGTGCTTTCTTCAAGATATCAAAATGATGGAAAAGCGCTACCAAGGGCGCTGGAGACAAACATATGTCACATTACTGCTGTAGAATTTAATGAGATTGCCATCGTCAAATCCACAAACGAAGATTTACAAGTGCAAATTATCGCCGTTGCATTTACTCAAGTCATTGTGAGTTTTTGCGTATTTCATGACTGTATTCTATTTGCAATATCAATTTATGCACTTATGGCATAGGCAAAAACTCAGTGTAAAAGTCATCTTGTATGTATAACTATATAAACTTTTATACATTCATGCAAAAATGAACTAAACTTAACTAAATTAAAAATTGCATTTTGAAAATACGCTGTTGCTTTCGGAGCAAAACAATTCCAGATTTGAAATCAGCGCACCCGATTTAGGTACGATCAAGTACTTGTATAAATGCAACAATATTTTGTTACCCAGTGTCACTGAAGTTTAAATTATTCATCTGCACTACAATTGTTAAAATTTTCTGCTGTATATTAATGAAAGGATGTTTTAAAATTTGAACTTGCAGGTGCTATTACATCACATAGTGTACTTCATATGTGCTCGTACACCGTATGTACACGCTGATCTTCAGTCATGCGCTGGAATCGAACCCGCCACCTTCCGGTTACAAGTACAACGCCTTAACCTCTGGGCTACTACGGGCCTAACTTTCTGAGTTATAGTCATCACATTTACAGAAGTTTGCTGTCTTTAAAAAGATTATCAACTTTTTAGTCAAAAAATATATATACATTGATGACAACCCGATATGAAACAATTTAGAGTTACTTCTTGGTCATTCGGTAACCATGGACCGGTAAACAAAGCAAATTATACTAAATAATGTTTATTTACAAATAAAACCTTTTTTGATTAAGTTTTAATTTGTTAAGTATGCAAAATTTTATGTTAAAAATGGTGTTTTCTTGTGTGGAATTTTTTTTTAAACTTTAAAATAAGCTTTTTCAAAAATTTCTCATTAAATATTAATTTTTGTTACATTTGAATAGTTCCTTTATTATGAATTAGAACAGTTTAAGTTTATAATTAAAATGAAATTACTAAGAGATACATATCTTCCAATTATTTTTAAAAAAATCGTGAAAAGTGCCAAAACCCGCAGTCGAGAGAGATTTGCGGTCAACTCAGACCTGTAAGTGTTTCGAGTCACGCAATTAAAACAACAACATCTTGTATATATGTAATATTTTGTATTTTTAAAATACTTCACAAGAAGAGGGGGACGTGAATAGCAAATACGTGAAGGTAATAAAATTTTTATTCATAGCCATTTCTGTGTAGCAATATCATTCCCCTCACACACTTCCACAATCGATTTTTTGTAACTCTAACCTCATCAGTCATCATATCCTATAGATCTTCTGATTTCGGAAATTTTCAATTGCATATAATCCTCTTTGGAGGTTTTAGTTGTTTTGGGCCGTACTGTTGGATTTTTCGATATTTGTCCATGAAAAGTTTTGTAAAGTAAGTCGTCTGTCAAACCAATATCTACTATGTACAAAAAGTTTATCCGTTATTATCAGTTTTTATTAGCAGTTGTTATTTGACAATGTTCTAGATGATTAACGTGGTGTATTTTTTTGCGTAGAGCTACATAGAAGTCTTCTTATACGAAAGTTTTGTTAGTAAAGTAGTCATAATTGTGAAAATTCGAAATCTCCAAAAGTTGCACATAGCAGATATTCACTTGACAACGACAATTACAAGTAACTGTTGATCAGCACAGTTTTAAAAATTAGATTTTGATTAACGTAACAGTTTTTTTATATATGCTGTTCCTTGAATTATATAGTATACGTTTTGATTAAAGCGTCTTTTTTTCTCAACAGCTCCTTGCTAACAGCGCACAAATTTGATTAGTGCGGTTTTGAATTCCGCAGAATGTCTAAAGGATCTGTTAACTACACTAGAGATACTCGTATGAACATTTTAATAGTTCGTATCTTTGCTGGTTGAAGATGCATCAAAATTTCTTTCAGAAAATATTTTTATTTATTTTTTAATTTTTAAGATTCCTTTTCTTTTAATTCTTTTATAAATTTTGACTTGAATATAGCAGTTACTTCTGCTTATTACGCATATCAAAATTCAGATATTTATACATTGTCCTAAATATATACATTGGTCCTAAAATAACCACATTGAACTATAAGTAAATAACTGATATAACACTACCATTTGCCGAGTAGTGCTAAATATACTGTAGCTTGTTATAATGCTGCTTGCGAAATGTATGTATTGTTGGCAGATATCCTGCATTACACCTTGCAGTAAGATCTCTAACATCACGAGGAAATTATACAGCAAGAAATCGTAGTCAATTATAGCTGTTTCTCTGTACACAGACTGCATCTCGCCCTCTCAAGTTAGTACTCTTATTCCTAATGAGTCGGATTTGAGTTACTGGAACAAATTTTATATTTCTGGAAATTGGTTCTTTTATGAAGATCATCTCTCATTTGCGGGTTCTTGGATATCTCTCGTAGGGAGTATTTTTGTGTGTAGACAGACACCTTACCCACTATATTTCGTCTTAATCACGTGTTGTTAAGGAGAATCGTCTTGTGGGTATTCTAGCTTAAATAAAATTAGTAACGATGAGAAGACGTTGTTACCCAATAAAAAATAGGCTTCCTGTTTTTAAGTTAATTGAATGGGTCGGCTAGTTGATCTCTATCTATTTTTGTATCCACCAGTCGATCAAGCTTCAATACAAAAAGGAGACTTTAAACGACGTATGCTAATAAAATGCTTTTTAGATATTAAACACAACTGATTTTCATTTGAAGCTTCGCTGGAAATTTTTATTTTTGATACTTTCTTATTGGGTAGATTTGCTAAACATAAGCACCATTCGCCTGCAAGGCATTTTGAGATGTGATACTGGAATGCCATTAATAGCACATCGTTGATTTTGGGCATTTTAAAATTAGACCATCGGCTGCGTAAGATCCGAATGAGATCAAACTACCTTGGTCTTAAATGCGTCATTGAAAATAGGTTTAAAATAGCTAATTATGAGATCCCAAAGGCTTCTTTTTAAGAACTTTTTCTGTGTCTGTATAAAAAGTAATGCTTAATTTGAGAGGAATGGTGATGGCGTATTTCGAAAAAACATACTATTTTAAACTCCTGCTACATAAATTCAGTTTACAGTAATGTAAAACGTTATTTCGATGGCAAGACTGGCAGTATTCGTCGGTTTTCATACGGTGTAAAAACAGGTACAATGCCGAGCTGTAATGTTTTTATGTCAAGTGAGTATGCCTTTTGTGTTTTGGAGAAGTTATACTTCGCGTAGTTTTCTGATTTCTATTTCATCTAAATATTACTGACTTTTTAATTGTAAATAATCGTATAAATAGCTTGTAAGGGTGAAAATAATTTAAAATAATTCTCACAGTTACAGCAATTTTTCATTTTTAAATTGATTTCAGGAAACAAATTTTTGGTATTTAAAAAATCTTTTGAACAGATTTATAGCATCGGGCATCTTCAATTATCCATGTTGACAGTTCAGGCTAACGAAATTATATGTCATATCTTAACCTGATGTCTTGTTTTTGAAAAAAAAATTATTATTATCGACGGGTAAAAAACGGGAAATTCTAGAATTTCCTTATCTATATTTTATTTTCGAGAACCTACCCTTCCAAATTTTATTGTGTGATTAATTAAAGTTAAACAATTTTACTGTGCTAAAATAATATTCCAGTTATATTCAATGCAGTAATTTATTATCAAAAGATATTTTTACAAGATATTTTATGCACGTAAATCAGGTGTGTTGCTGTTAAAACTAGGTGGTAGTAAACACGTGTAAATTCTCTCTTTGCGTGAAAGACGAAAGAGGTTTTTAAACAATCATTCTGTCACGTACTTTTTCAGTTTTTCTAATAATGAGCTGTAGGGTTTATTATCAAGACTTTCGTAAAAGTTATTGACGTTTGCTAGGTTGCAAAATATGTTTGTGAGAACCACGTAAGGAAAGGAAATCGTACAGCTGGAAACGTTTTATTCCTGAAGTGTTTTTGAAACAAGAAAATATAATGATAATCTTTTTCAGCATTCTTTTTAAAAATTATAAATTCACATTCCCCCATTAGAAGTATTCTGAGTTTTGGTAGGTCGATTTTTATAGAGCCCCCCCCCTCTCTCTCTCTTTTAAACATGCCTGAAAAGCATTTATTTTTTAATAGCCGCATATGTTCAATTCGTTTTTGATATGTTTCGGCTGTAGAGAAGGTTACATTTGAAAGTTCGCGCGTCGTACTAAAATACTTGTTGAAGAAATGAATCCAAAATTTGCATCAAATGCTTGTATAAGAATGGAATAAAGTGATCAATAAGAAACTTCAGCGCCGTTTCCTTGATGCAATCATTTATGTTTTAAAATTTTGTTTTTTACTTGCGTTATAATTAATTGATGTCAACGTTTGAACATGTAAATATTTTAATAATTAAATCCCATTATATATACACATACGTAAATTTGTACGTTTGAACATATATTTTGTTTATCCACTCACAGCTTACGAGAATGCCCCTCGGACTGAAACCTGGTTTATAAACCCTACTCGCTACTATCCAGTATTTCACACTTCTCCCTCCTCACTCATAGTACGCCTGTGAAAACAAGTCCATCGCGACACTTTTTTAAGATGAAAAGTGGATGTTATGTACACGAAAGTTTGCAACCTCTGGTGTAAACTTGTAATTTTGTAGTGTGTAATTTTGTAACGTAAGATTGTAATATAAGTTTTTCTAATGTGCTAGTCAATCAGGTAATTTAAATTTATTGTCCTAGTCCTTTGAAAAGATGCTAATAATCTGGATTTTTCTTATTCACTTCTTATTCCCGTTCTTTGTGTTAAAGCGAGAAATAATCTTCAAATTGATGTTTTTTTTGTTTTTGTTTTGTTTTTTGTTTGTTGTTGTTTGTGTGTGTGTGTGTGTAAGTAAAGTGTTTATTAAAGCATTACCAATTAGTTAAAAGTTACATTGTTTAATTTTTACTTTTAAAATGTTATAAATTGATTATTTTTACTCATTATTCATTCAAGTATTCTATTAACTAATTTGCTGATTGATTTACCAACTTGATTATGGAGTTTGAATAATTTTCATTATTTTTAACTTAAAATCTGCTGACATAAAATACCAAATCAGTTAACAACAATTGACTGTATCTTATTCGCAATCGGATATTTATTATCTGGAAATCTTGAAATCTTTTTTTCTTTTGAGTAAAACTAAAGCATGTTTTTTAGTTAGTAGTGCCTAGTATTACTGAGCTGATTATATTGGTATAAATTTAAACTTGCATAGATATTGCTATTCAAGCAAAGTCTTTATTTCTGCATTAACCAGCACTTTTTGTTTGTTTCTATACTCTAGATAATCTGCATGTTAATTAGAAAACGCGCAAAATAAAACAATTTTTTTGCACTTTATTAGATTAACTTATTGGTATTCTGCAGAATACCCAGATAACCGAAATAGTTAGCTTTTTTTTTTTTTCAAACGACTTTGAATTGAGAAATGAAAGAAACCGGTAAAATAACAGGAAATTTGTTAATGCAGTTGACATAAAACTTTTTAAACGCATTTTGTTTCACAGAATTTTATGTATTGAAGTTCTCTAGACTTTCCAGCTTCGGTGAATGTTTGTTCTCCAATTCCTTGAAATTCGACATCTGATAAATATCCCTTATCAACGCTTTTTTATGAAATTTTTATTCACATCCGTAATTTTTTCTCCGTATTTCCGATTTGCAATACAGACAGTTGGCATTTTTCGTACTGTTCTTCCAGTTTTCATGATAAGGAACTTAAAGTAGCTAAAGCGGTTGACAACTTTTTTTGTTAATCCCTCGTGTAGTGGAATGGGAATGCCCGTGTTGTAATTTCGCTATAATGCGTCATATTTTTCTGCTTAAAAAAACGACATTGTTGTTAAGTTCCACTGAGAAATGTATGAACAAACAGTAACAGGAAGATTATATTCGCACACAAGTTCACATATTCATAAAGCCAATTTTTAAGTCACCTATCAGCTGTTCGTAAACTTCAAGATTAGGGGCTGGGGGAGAATTCTTCCATTGATCCCTTTTTGAACTAAGAGTTTATATCTATTAGAAGAAAACACTCACAATTTCGCTTTTTATAGTGTAATTTTATTATGAATAATGATTATTAGAAGGTTTGTACAAAATTCTTTTATTTTAAAATCACCTTTAACATATAAATACATTTTCAGCAAACGAATACCTGATTTCAGCACGCATGAATAATAATTTTAGTGCATGTGGAAAAATGGTGCAAATGAACTAGCATATTAGTAACGTTTATAATACTTGAAATAGTTCAGTGTATTACCCTTAGAAAAACTCTGCCGAATAACCGCAAAGGAAGATATCAGGAAGTTTCACACGCAATCTAACTCACGCGGAGTCTTATCTTTCGCAAAAAGCAATAGGACACATTATATTATTTGAGTGGATATATTGTTATGCTTTGGCTAAGTATTGCCGTTTGCGATAGCTTATTGTAACATCCGTTTTAATTAGCAGTGTTTGAAATGTAATCTTATCAAAGATATAATTTTCTTGGAATAGGGGAGGGGGTTGTTGAACTGTGCGTTCGCATTGAAGACCACATATTTGTTGTTTTTATTACAGTGTAGGGTGAATGAAACGTGCGATACTGATTCGAATGAAAAATCGCGCTCTTACATTTTTTTTTTTTTTACTTTTGTTAAACTGTTTAATTGAAGACCTGGGGATGGTAAGGAACAATTTAGTAAATTTGAGATAAAGGGCTGTAAAGTTACTAGTGCCCTTTTTATATTGCGTACATAACATTTACTGGAGACCGCCTTATAATAAGAATTGACAGAATCGATGAATGTCCAATATTTAATGCAGTTTTTAACATGTTCTTCCCCACCCGCGAATCTTTGTTTTTAAAAATATCACTAACCATTCAGCTCTTCAATTGTGCTCCAGCTTTATTCAGTTGCTTTATTCTACTAGCTAATTATTGTTTTTTAGTTTGTTTGATCACGGTGTACACATCTTTTATTTTAACCCCCCTTTTCAATTTTTTATCGTTTTTTAAATTTTTTAAAAAGAGTAACCTTATATAGCCTTTCTCTAAAAATGTGTTTAATAAAAGTCCGTTTTTAAGAAAATGATGCTAGTCTGATTTTACAGCCCATTTGCTGGAACTCTGGCTTCCGGATAGTTTATGACAACAAATTTGATCTCTTTACATAAAAATTAATATACTTTTTTTGAATTATAGATAATTGGCAAAAATTTGAGCTTCTTTGTGGTCGATTTGAAAAGAATTTTTTTATTAAAAAATTGTTCAAAAGTTACAATTAGGTTATTAAGCTGGTGTTATAAGCTATCTTACGAGGGAACTTAAGAATAAGAAACTGGTACGGGAAGAGGCGAATGTCTTCATTTCTCGATTGTTTAGTGTATTTGTCCGATTTTTCCATGCATTTGTTCAACTACACTTTGACACCTGAAAACGGTCAACTTACTGAAATATAATTTATAATTATTTAATTACTTGTATATTGCCTTCTCTTCTTTGGAAGTGCGTAGTCACTTCTTTCTCGCTAAGAATCTGTGTAAAAGTATTTATTATTATTTTTATTTTTATTATTTAGCCAAAATTTGTTTTTATAAAAGTTATTTACAATCGTTGATATTTGTTTATTCGTACTCCTACTCTTATTCAGTAAACAATAACACGCGAATTCAAGACGATGATTCTAAAAACATCTCTCATTTCGTAATTAATAGGTTAGGGGTGATTTCTAATTAAAAAATGGAGCAGAAGTTCGAAGCAGAAGTCCCGTACTACAAAATTACTATCTTTTCATTGCGCATGATTAAGTAATTGGAATGAAACGAAAGCCTGTATAAAAGTGTCGAGACGATGAATCCTCATAAAATTCACGGCCAATTATGGCGCGATGAATCTCATCCCGGAAGAAACTTTTATGTGTGTTTAGTAACTTTGATTTTGTTGAAAATAATGAGGAAATTGTTGCGTAGGAGCATGATGCATGAAATCAGTTATTTTCTATTTTCTGAATTTAAGTGGTGTGTCATTGAAATTAGAAAAACTTGAAAACAATGGAAATGTCAGGGGGTTGCAAATTATGTCTTGAAATATTCGGAAGACTCTAAAGTGTTCTATGAAATCTAAAGGTGTCAGGAGGATTTTTCAATAAGTTTTTGCAAAGAAAATTCGGTAAAAATAACATCATTTCCTTAAGAACAAGAGGAAAAAGAAAGAAAAAAACTAAAAATATGTCTATAGCTGGAGCATTATTTCCCCCCGCCCCCATAACGGAAACATGAAAAATCATGCTTATTATATGATGAATGCTCAATGTTTGCATGGTGAACGGCTACTTCGCTAGAATCTACAGCACTAATGAAGCAGCCCGTCTTCAATATAGTTAGAGTAATCACCACTAGGTGCGCCAAATTAATCTGTAAATGTGCGGAAATAACCTGTAAATTGGCCGAAGTAACCCACCTCTAAAATTTAAATCTGTAAATAATTGAAACGTGTTTGTCCCCCCCCCTCCTCTCTTCCCCCATTCAGACACATTAATATATCATTTCGTCAACTTTTTTTTTTCGACGTCTTCGAAAACGGAAGTTCCAAATTAAATGTAAAATTGTGGCTTTAATCTAATATATTGTGTGATTCTTTTGTAAAATATAAAAATGTAGTAGTCATATTGTAAAAAAGATCTTATTTTTGCCATCTGGGACTGATTTCCGGCATGTCAATTGGGGCACCCAAATTGTTCTTTATAATAAAAATTTACACATTTATTGTGTGTAGGGTTATCTTGCATTAAAAGAATTCTGTTAATTTTTGGCACAGCCATCCTTAGTGATTATAACTAGTTAAAAAATTATATATATAATTTGTTTTTTTTTATATTTATATTGTGTATTATTTTCAGTTTCTATAAGTTCAACTACATCTTTTCATGTTTATCTTAAAAAACTGTAGAACTTGACTGTTTGTTTCAGTTTTCTATAATGTGTACTTTTAAAATGTCGTCTAATAGGGTAAAAAACACTAAACGAGACCCCTCTGCTTCCATTTAAAAAATTCAGCACACGCCACTGTTTGACGGAATAGTTTTCTACAGTGTAAAACCGAAAATTTCATCCAGCACACCGAATTTTTAATTTTTCTGTTGATTGCATGTTATCTAAGATTCCGTTTCTCTTCCGTTGTGACAAATGATGTTTGTTGCATCCAGAGGCGTAGCCACGGGGGGGGTTAGGGGGGGTCATAACCCCCCCCCATGAGGAATTTTTTGTCATACAAAATGTATATTTTTCACTCCCTTATCACACACATGTATGCATATATGTGAGTTGCAGTAGTCGTAACCCTCCCCCATGAAAAATTTCTGGCTACGCCCCTGGTTGCATCAGAAAAAGGAATGCACTACATCCACTGTTTAAGCTGCTTTGATAGTGAAAGAAATATCAGAATATCTGTTCACCGTCGTTTCCTTTACTAACATAAAACGTCTGGGTATTGTGACAGAGAAGTATTAAGAAATTCTTAAGCCTAAATTATTCTTCTGAACGTTGCCTGAGCAAAATTAGTGGGAGTGCATTTGGTATCTTAAGAAAAAAACGCTCTGAACTATTTTGAATATCTGATTTTATTTGTTTATTTCATGAATTACCGAAAAAACTTACGACATGTTGGTCTTTTTTTTTTTTTTTTTTTTTTTTTGAGAAAACGTCCTTCAAATAAATGTACATTTTAGCGCTTGTTTTGTCGATATAAATTTTATAGTTTTCGTAGCAATGGCGTAGCTGCTTGGCCCCTGGCCATGGGGTTGGGAGTAGGGGGTTACAACACCCTCATGAGGACTTTTTTTTTGTCATACAAAACGTATTTTCTTCGTTCTCTAATCACACAATCACACACATATACACTGTCTAGCAATAAGTATTTGGACACCTGTGATAGAAAAGAAAAACTAACTTTATTCAAAATCAATAGTTGGTAGAGCCTCCACGAGAGGCAATTACAGCGTGAACCCTCCGAGGCATACTTTCCACAAGTCTTTGTATTACAGCTAGTGGTATTGTCTTCCATTCGGCTTGGAGTAGACATAGAAGTTCCTTCACCGATTTTGGACGGGTAGTGCACCCCTTAATTCGGCGATCCAACTCGTCCCAGAGGTTCTCGATAGGGTTCAGGTCTGGGCTCTGGGCAGGCCAATCCATTCGATGAACTCCATTGGCACCATACCATGCCTTGGATAACCTCGAAACACGACAACTGGCATTATTGTCCTGAAAGTAACTGGGGTCCAATCCGTAAAACTGCCTCAACGTAGGAAGCACATTGTCATCCAAAATAGTGCAGTAGGCATCGGCGTTGAGCTTACCATGAATGTGGACTAAGGGTCCCAGTCCATACCAGGAGAAACACCCCCAGACCATAATTCCACCTCCGCCGAACTTGACTGTTGGCACAATGCATTCTGGCAGGGGACGTTCTCCAGGCAGACGCCAGACTCAGACCCTGCCATCCGAACGGTAAAGGGTGAACTTTGATTCGTCGCTCCAAAGAACCCGTTTCCACTGATCTACGGTCCAATTTCGAAGTGCTTTGCACCACATTAACCGAGTAGCGCGGTTGGACTTTGTGATCAAAGGCTTATGGGCAGCAGCACGACCATGAAAACCAAGCAGATGTGCTTCCTTACGGATGCTATTCATTGAAACAATACTCCCGGGTGCCTGTTGAAACTCCTCGCGGATGAGGGCCATCAGTTGGGTGCGGTTCTTCCGAATTTCTCTGGACAGCACTCGTCGGTCTCTATCTCCCAGTTTCGTTGGTCTGCCGACTCTGGGCACATTCCGACAATCACCGCTCACCTTCCACTTCTTAATCACATAGGCCACTGTCGATTTTGGGTACTTCAGATCGCTAGATATATCCCTTAAGGATCGGCCACATTTGTGATACCCGATAATTAGACCTTTCTCGAACTCAGAGAGCTCCGAACTGCGCGGCATCTTGCATGCGACTAATGCCGATGCTGTTTCCTACACGATACGGGCGGAGGCCGTGACGAACCTCAGGACCGCAGATATCGTCATTTGCATTGGTGTCCAAATACTTATTGGTAGACAGTGTGTATATGAGTTGCAGTAGTCGTATGCCCCCATTTCTCGCTACGCCTGTTTCCTAGGTAATAACTTCAGTGAAAAATTATATTCATTACACTCTTTCTGACAGTATATAAAGGTTTTAGAATTACACTCACAATACTATTTATATCTTTAAATTCAACACACTTTTTCATGGGAAAAGATTTTTAAAATGCATTGCAAAATATTCTAGTCTTTTGTGTGTGTGTGTGTGTGTGTGTAACTTCACGTAAGATATGTGCGATTTCTTATACTTTTTTTTGAGGGGGGGGAGGTGTCAAAAATGTAAAAAAAAAAAAAAAATAAAAAATAAAGAAATGACTATTTTTCAAAATGCACTTGAATATGATATATGTGTGCAAAAATATTGTAAAGTATAAAATTATAAAGATTGTAAATTAGAGTTGTAAAGGGAAATAGTATAGATTTCGCTTAAGGAGAAAAGGGGGGGGGTGCTTATTCTCTGCGCATCGGACATGAATTATCCATTTTGATCTCATTCTACTTTGAGCGCAATTCGTACTCTTTCATTTTAATAGCAATTAAAATATAAATTAACTAAAAATTATTCAACAGTGTTAGCTCCGATAAACGAATAGGATTATAACCTTTTTTTTTTTTTTTTGGAAGGAGTGGAGATCTTTTACTCCTCTACAGCTTTGGCATTTGTCGCTTGAAGGAGAATAGTTCGCAGTGTGAAAAGTCAAACGTGAAGAAGGAACATTTTAAAGAATTTTAATTCATGTTCTCTGTTGAATAAGAAGTTTTAAATGTACAGTTTATTTTATTAACTATTATAGAACAAGTGTAAATCTTTTAATATTTGGCTGAAGGGTTATCTTTTTCAGATCGGGAAGAAAGAAAGAAAAAAAGTTAAGAATGCGTAAATAAAAGTAAAAGAAAAATATCAGTTAGTTTAATTTTTTTTTTTTTTCGTTCAAATTCTGTGTTTGAATGGTTGGTACATTTTGAAATTTTGTTTGGTATTTTTAATATTAATTAGGATGATAATGTGTGGTTAAGCATTAATATTGTATGCGACTTTACCACGTATCTGAAGAGAACTCAACTAGAAAATACTATATTTTAAAACGATTTTTTGTTGTCTCTTCATTGCGTGAACTTTTTTTCACTTCATCCTATTTTTAAGCAAATTCTTTTGTGTCGCCGTATCGTAAATTTACCAGATAAAAAGACCACCCCCCCCCTTAAAAAAATGTCATAATATTGTAGAACAAACCCACAGAAAATTAAAAATACTACTGTTTGCCAGAAAACTTTCTGAATTTGTGGTGATCGGGATTGGTAATTGTAAATTTTGATTTCTCAGCCTTGAATTTTCTTCTGCGGTTTTTCAAACTTCTGATACTTAAATTTTCTGCATAGAAATCTTTAGGGTCGGTGAAGGGAAATATTTTTTTTGCGTTTCAAATATTTTATTTAGTTACAAGAACAGTTTAGAGGTTGTGGTTTTTGTAGCTTTTGCTTAACTGTTTAATATTGGATTTTAGATTCAAATATGTAACTTTCATCTGCTTTTTTTTAAAAATCAGTGTTTAAAAACAAAATTTTAAATGATCCAATTTTTATTGCGAGTTAAAGATCAAATAGAAAAAAAAATCTTATTTTCTGGTATCTAAATCATGTTTTTCTCACCCCTGCTAACGATAAGGAGTTTCGCTGTTGTTAATAAAGCGGCAGGTATTCTTATCGTACATGTGTTCATTTTCTGAAGTTTCCACATTTCAATGAACTTTCATTTTCATTGTTCTATAAGAAAAAATGTTTGGTTTGCTAATGCTTTCGTATGGTTAACTTTCGTTTTATTATTGTCAAATTAAATGAACATTACATAAAAAGGAAACATTTGAATCGAAATGGGGCATGGTCAATCTTGCATGGTCAATTTGAATCCCCCCCCCACCCCCACCCCGTCTTCTGTGTTTCCTATTTAAATCATTTAAGTTTCAAAACGCTTTTTAACCAGAAATGAAATACGGGATTTAAGTACAATCCTTTATTATGAAAGGTTTAGATCAGATTATAGAATGGTGCAACAAACTCAGATTGCCTTTATTTATTAATTATTCTTCCTGCCACTATTCTTGTGTGTTCTTGTCTAACGTCGCATACACAACTAACTCAAAAATTAGATTAGATGAAAAGAATACAAAGCCATGAAAATTAAATCAGGGCCGTAACCAGAGGGTTGGCTACGAGGGCTGAGCCCTACCTAAAAGTCTCTCAGCCCCCCCCCCCCGTAAGATTTTCAAAGATTTCAGTAAACAACATTCCTTGTGATTCCTTGTAAAACAACAAGGATCCAAGTTTTCGCAACCAAGTATTGCCAATTAGTAACAGAATTTACTCTGAGTAATACGGTTAACGTGCAATAAGAGAAATTTAATGCATTTCAAATAATTGACTGACGAATACAAAAGTTTAGTGGAATCACAAAGTGGGACAAAAACACAAAACTTCCGCCATTCCTGAGTAATACGGTTAACGTGCAATACGGTTAACGGAATTTACTCTGAGTAATACGGTTAACGTGCAATAAGAGAAATTTAATGCATTTCAAATAATTGACTGACGAATACAAAAGTTTAGTGGAATCACAAAGTGGGACAAAAACACAAAACTTCCGCCATTCCTTACAGCTTGATTTGCTACTCGGGGCAGGAATTCCGAGGGGGTAAGGTAAAACCTTACCCCCTCGATACTGCCGCCACGCTTATCCCACGTTTCTTAGACTTGAATTTGGCAGTAAATTTCAATGAAAAAATTGTTAATGGAATGAATGGTAAATATTTTAAAATATGGCATTTCGTGAAATAAAAATTCTAGTTGAAGATGTAAAAATTGGAAGACACCCCCCCCCCTCTCTCCCTTCTCATTAGTTGCATCTCCTTTCAAATGCATGTGTACATTTTACTTTACTTTCTTCATAATAAGGGTGTTTTATGAAATCTTTTATTTAAGTACAACTTTTAGGTTCCTAGAATAATAAAGATTAATGTTGTTTTATCCATTAACTTGTTAAAAGGGAAGATTTTACGCTAAGTACTATTGGGTTGGCAACAAAGTAATTTCGATTTTTCGAATGTCAATATTTCACCTGACCAAAACTACTGAAGCTAATGATACTTAATTTGGCACATACGTGAGTTCATAAAGATGGATGTTAAATTAGAGAGCATTTTCCAAAATTCGTAAACTTAGGAGGAGTAGGTTGCCAAGAAGGTCTTTTCACACATCCCACGCGATCTCCAAGAAAAATAGAGATATCCATGAAATTCTTGTTGTAAAATACAACAGTCACGAATACCTAAAAATCAATTCAGGAAATTTTGAATATTGTCCTCCAAGGAGGATAGACGTAAAAATGGCGGGGGGGGGGAGGGGTGGCCATCTTTCATTCACGGAAAAAAGTGTTACCAGTTAAACCCTGGATTTAAAATGGAGAAAATATGAAACCCATGTTTAGGCACGGCTTGCCTGTAATTAAAAACTTGTTGAAAATGTATTTGTTTCAATTTTATGTAAAAGAACGTAATTAGTTTGTTGCCAACCCAATATATTAATGTTTTCACACCCATATTTTACCATTATTTCGAAAACATACAAAAATATGAAAAAGTGACATGATTATAGCTTTGCAATATTCGTGTACGTTACCTGCATTTGATGCTGCATGTTTGTTTTAGTAGACGTGTTTCTCCAGCACAGTTTTCCTTTATAAATTTAACCCACCTATACTTTTGAATTCTCATATGAGAAATTTACGTTAAATATATTCAGTTAAACTGCATTAGTTCCTTCTGTAGATTTAACAGAAATAATAAGCCATTGACAGTAATAATAATAGGATTAACAAAAAAATATAACTCTGGTTTTTTTGGTTTCCTCCCCATATGTTCACATGTACACACTTTCATGGCGTGGCCTTTTCTGCCCAGCTGCGTCTAACTGTAGTGCTTGCTTTGTCAAAATTCGAAATTCTATGCATTCTCCATAACCATGTTAAACCTAATCTTGACAATTTACCGTAATGACCGAGCTAAATCGACTTAATACATGAGTGAACAGACTCCCTAAATGCAAAGGCTGGTTTGAAGGGAGCTAGCTAGCTTAAAGTCTGCTTTGGTATGAAGGTAACAAATTACAGTCGGAATTTCCCCGACATCGAAACGTGGGGAGGCATCAGATTTATATTTGAAGAGCGGCTATAATCTGGGAGTCTGAGAACAGACAGCAAAACGCATCATTCACGCGATTTAGCTGAAAGTGCAATGTCTATTACTATGATTACTTTTCTAAATGCTTTCTGCGTTTTTTACTAAGCTTCTGCTAAGCTCTGTATCCTCTGATACATGCTGGCAACTTCCTGCGTCATTCATGCATATGACAAAAAACAAAGGTACATCTGTCTTCTTTTTTATCGATTTTTTTTTTTCGGTTAAAAGGTTTTGAGTCTTATTATTCATGTAAAACTATCACGTTTAGCACTTTCAGACGGAAGGTTGACAGAAAATGTTGTGGAGACTGCTGCTATCAACGCAGTTCAAAGCGCGAAGTCTTTGCTTAGTAGGTAAATTGATTCAAAAATACACGAAGAAGCAATCGTAATTGGGTGAAACCGGGCGAAAGAAATTGTGATGGAATTTTTACCAGTTTCTAAAATTATTACATTCATGTGTGTGTAATATATACAAAATCATGTCCTGCATAGAAAAATCAACTATAAATATATATATATATATATATATATATATATATATATATATATATATATATATATGGTCTTTCAAAATAGACTTTGATATCAAATTGTAACCTCTGTTACTGTACAAAATCTACACAATTTAGTGTAATTATGTTTCAATCAATAAATAATTTTTTTTTTTATATATTAACTCACCTTTGAGCTCCTTTGTCCAAAATAATAATAATAAATGCAAATAATTACTAAGATAATTTGTGATTTCTGTAACTTATAACGAAATCAGTTTCTCAATCTCTCCTCATAATATTTTAAGATTATGAACAATTTTATGATGTATTTGTAAAACAACAAGGACCCAAGTTTTCGCAACCAAGTATTGCCAGTTAGTAACAGAATTTACTCTGAGAATTAGGTTAACGTGCAATAAGAGAAATTTAATGCATTTCAAATAATTCATTATGACCCATCAAATAAAGTAACTTATTTATTTTTCAAACACTGCAGTTGAAAAGAGAAACTTGTGAAAGAATCTACCCCGCTTTTTGACTATTGCTGGTGTAAGAACATGGCATGGAACATTTTTTATTTGTTCAAATTTAACATAGGCAATGTCTGTATCATCTACTTTAAATGAGGTCCCCGTTTTGTCACATATTTCCAAGAACATCACTCTACTTCACCGTCACCTTCCAGATCATCCTGTGCTGCTGCAACGCAACGAAATTTCTTATATTTCTTTATTTTTTACATCGTAAGTACCTGAAATTAACTTTCAATCATAAAATAGAATAAAATTTCATAATTACTCAAGGAAAATAAAATTTATCACACATCTTAGTAATATAGTCAACATGTACATAACTATAAAATTCAACTTCTAAAGCATTTCGAAATAATAAACCAATTACTGCTATAAAGCGTAACTTATGTTACTTGTGCGTACTCTATTACAAACTAAACTAAGAGTAACAGGGGTTTCCAGGGGGGGGGGGGAGCTGTTTTCAATTATTTTACAAAAGCAAACAAAAACTATTTTAAATATAGATTTTATCCTATTTAATACACAAAATAAGAAATTTAACCTTTTAAAGCAACGAATAATTGTAAAACTGTTATTAGAGAAGTTACACAGACAAAACACACCTGAAAATCAAAATCTTTTATTTTTGAACCAGGATTTGTGAAAAACGAATTCGAAGTGGCAGACCTATGTTCTCTTTGCCTGCAATATAAACTGATAATGAAGACCGTTGGTGGATTTTCTAGTTATTTAATTTCATGGAATAAGAGTTAGTATTAGAGGTTACAATAACCAAGAGACAAAAATAAAAATTTAAAGAAGAGTTTAAAAAATAAATATTTCATTGAATCGGAGAAAATTTATAAAATCACATAAGTTGTTAATCGTATATAAAGGGCAAAAATTGAAAAGTAATAAAATATTAAAGGAAATATGGTTCAAAGTTGTGCTCATGCTCATTAGGACAGTTTGTATTTCCAGATATAAGAGATATAAAACAAACAAAACAGAAAAATAATTTTTGAATGAAAACTTCTGAAAATCTAAATTATTTTCTGTTACAGATAAAACAAAAATCATTGTTTTTTTCTCCTATATGGAGTAGAGAAAAATTTTTACGTTGTGGACGTGAAAAACACCAATTTCTTTGGTTTAACCCAGTTACGGTTTGAACCTGTTTTATCATCCTTAACTCAGGTTAGGAGCGCAGAAGACTCCTGTTAATTTGTGGCTGTTTTGTTAATCTCGTTGGTACAGATAGCGCTTTTAATATTTTTCCTTAAAATTTTTATTTCTTTGTAAGTTCAAAAATAAAATTTCAAGTGTGAACTCTTCCGTCTAAGAATGGCCTTTTCTTTTCTTTTTTTGAACTAATCTAGGAAACTAATTTGGTGTCGGGAAAAAGAACAGATTTGCTCTTTGTTATTGCTTTTTCTTTTTCAAGCTTTATCCGTTATCAGACTGACTCCTAGAAACCTCTTTATTTGCATGTCATTGCTTTTCTTGGGGACCAAACAGTGATTTGACCATAGTGATACATTTCTGTATTACTTAAAAGCATTATACATGTGGAATAACAAGAATATATATATATATATAAGCAGTATTTAAAAGAAAAGATATATTTAATTTTTCATTCTTTATAAGCTTTCCAGTGATATTTTTTTTTTTAATGTTGCTTATATTCAATCAGTTTATGATGTATGAGAAGTGTGATCAAGGGCGGATCCAGAAACTTCTTTCGCAGGGGGCGCAAATCGTGAATACTCATTTTATCTAGTGTAAAGCGCACTTAATTTTGGTAAAAGCCCTATTTGTCTAATGTAAATATATTCTCTTCGGAGGGGGCGCGCGCCCCCTGCACCCTCCCCCTGGATCCGCCTGTGAGTGTGACTGTGTAAGAGAGAACAAGAATTCAATGAGCATGTAAAAAGAAAAATTTTGCTTTTTTTTTGGGGGGGGGGGCGTGTGTATGTGTGTGTTACGACGTCCATAATGTTTGTGAACTAAATTTTGGAGATAGTGCTACTTATTTTGGCTTTTAAATTCAGAAAAATTATGCTATTTTGACAACTATTTTTTATGTTTGTGAGGCTCCAAATGCTGCTACTTCTTCCTCCTGACAATAGTTTACTCCCTTCTTATACGTAGTTAATTTGTTCACGAAAGAAAAATATTTTAGTATTCTATTTCGTCAATCAAAACTGTCTTCAAGGAAAAATCCCCCAAGATTAATTTACCATGAATCGTACATGCCTACTGCTAAAAGTTTCAGATTGGGAAGAGAAACAGTTATTGTGTTTTTTAGAACACACTCACACACACACGCGTGCGCGCGAGAGAGAGATATTAAACTTCCTTTATTTTATTAAAGTTTTAATCCATATAACGCTGTGTTTGATTCTGTTGTACCACTATTAACATGAATTTTATTGAATATGAGCTGATTTCACCGATGAGTTAAAATAACTCATATAAGTAACGTTTTTATTTCTCGTGAGTTTATTTAACTTATTCTTGAGACTCACCGTTAAATAAGGAAAGTATAAATAAACATTATTAATTTTTGTATCGTTTTTCTGGGGGAAACATCAGTGCCTCATTCTCTCAAAAAGTCCTCCGTCTAAGGCATCTCCGCTAAACAGGTACCCCTTATATGTAGCTAAGCCTTCACTAACCAATCAAACAACCACTACCTCAGTCTCTTAAATGGTGTGGAAAACTGAGACAAAGTATTTCTCAGGCAATAAAATGATTAATTAAATTGAATTAATTCTTAAATATTTAGAATTTATTAATTATTTAAGTTGTTTTTTATTAAAATAATTGTGTGTTGGATTATTATAGTGAAAAGTCGGAATAGATTGTGAGGTCTAAAGGCCTCTGGGCAGGGGCGTAGCCAAGGGGGGGGCATACCCCCTCATGAGGAATTTTTTGCCATACAAAATGTATATTTCTTCACTCTCTTATTACACACATGTATGCAAATATGTGAGTTGTAGTAGTCGTAACCCCCCCCCCATGAAAAATTTCTGGCTACGCCACTGGCTCTGGAATATCATATCCTCGGGGTTCCAACTACTTTCTGCACCACTGCTAGAAGTTACAGAGAATTTGATAGATATTTCAATGATATTCAGGATATACGAATAAGAAATGTACAATAGAGAGGGAGCACGGCTCTTTGCATTACTGATTCATGCCTAATGTTAAGATATATTCAGAAATTAAACCTTCATGTGTACAGGACTATTTTTCATAAATTGTTGTTCTATTGAAGAAATTATTTGTTGTTAA
This sequence comes from Cheiracanthium punctorium, assembly GCA_038373885.1. NCBI lineage: Eukaryota > Metazoa > Arthropoda > Arachnida > Araneae > Cheiracanthiidae > Cheiracanthium > Cheiracanthium punctorium. The sequence goes on along the minus strand of JAWZYV010000674.1, from coordinate 77,333 downwards.
ATCATAAATCTGAATTTTTTATCCTAGTATAGAATTATTAACGGGATTTTTATTTTGAAAACTACAAGAACTTTGAAAACAGGGATGGGAAGTACTTTTTACGATTTTAAAACATATTCCCGTAAAGTGAATATTTATAACAACATTCGTGTAAAGTGTATTTTTCTAAAATTTGGAATTAACGAATTAAGAGAGCAAGCATATGAAAAAAACTTCACACGAATTTCTTGCACCATCTATTTATTGACCGTATATGAAAATTAACCCTTTTCTATTTTCCCTATAAACAGAGAAATAAGTTTAGTTTTATTCCAGCAATTTTGTAATTGCGCCAGGTTACGCGATTAAAGTTACTGGGAACTATTTGTGTACTGGATTATCAAACACAGTTCGTGAACTCTGTCTTACGCCACAGTTAAGATCAAGGACGGTCATCTGTAATATTTTTAGTCCAAGTTTCATTAAATATAGTGTATAATATTTGTCTAGTACAAATTCTAAATGCAGATTAAGCTAGTTTTCGTAATACTAGAAGCCACCCTTCTCTAATAATCTATTTCTATTTAATTGCTTACAAAACCTTACTTTTAGATAAGATATAAACTGAATGTACTACATGGAATTAAAATATAAATATCCATTTCTTGCTAATAACAGGATTATAAGCATGTGAAAAGAAGGAAAAAAAAACTTCTCTCGTCTTTTGTTATTCGTATTTCACGTCCAATTACATTATTGCTTATATTTAGAAAGTGACTTTCGGTTGTGGCGCCATCTGTCTTTTAGAACTTCAAACAATGTTCTTAAAACATTGCTAAGGTTTTCTTTTTTTCAGTTAGCATGATGAAAGATAAAAGTTTTATTTATCACCCTGTGTTTTATTTTTCGACACGTCTTTTGAGTTACCATACTTTATGCCGAAAATTATTATTTTTTTTTCTTTTCATGTACATTTCTACACTGACGAATTTCATTTTACAAAACATGCGAGAATGCTTAAATTTTGAGTACGAAAAAATATTTAACTAAGAATTTTTCTTCTTTTGGTAATAGCATTTTGATTGAAGGTATGCATAAGAACAGGGATTTGCCCTAATTAAGGAAACAGCATTGAAAAAAGTGTTGCCATTGAAGAGGGAAATTAATCTATTACTGATTTATCTATGTATTTTTCACTATTGGTTGTTTTAAGAAAAAATTGAATATAAAATACAATGAATCAATAAATACAAATATGATTTTCAAGTTATCAAAGGAACATCAAGAGGAAATTGGATATGAATTTATTCAGACAATTAAATTATATTGTCAAAGCGAAATAGAGCATTGCATAAACAATTACTTAATTTTAAATGCAGATTTTGAGTGCATGGCATTCCCCATCACCTTATTTATACTCGTAGTTGCTGCACAGTTTTTACTATAACATGTCTTTTATGCCATGTTTGTGACTGTGTTGTCATATTTACGAGAAGTCTAGAGGTGGCCGCGGGTCGAGGACGCGGCAGAACGAGTAGAGATCTTGCCGCGAATCGAGGCTTGCCGCCACTTGAACCCGCTCAGCGAGCAAAATCACGTCGGTAACTGTCCATGCTCAAAGGCGCCTCACTGTGTGCCGCGTATTCAGCTGAAACTGTTGCATGTGTGCTCGATGCGCGGCAAAATGGATAAAGATAAATGAATGGCTAAGGAGAAACTGAGAGAACAGTGGCTCGGGTGAGGCCTGCTGCCTCGGTGCTCTATTATGCATCTCCAGTGGAGAAGTATGGACTTTCCGCGGCACGCTCAGGATGAGGCAGCTCGCCACGAGGCTGTGTAAGTGGATAGTCAGCTTTAGATGCGAAGATAATGTCGTTTGCAGATATTATTTACATGATAAGGAAAGAAATACAAGCAATCCCATTTGTACGTTTCCTCCTCCTGACTCTCCTTCCTTTTTCTTTGTAATACCATAGTCTGCGGAGAATGGGGATTGGGGGATGAAACACATGAAAATATAGGTACTTAATTATATTTTATCTCGAAGTTTGCGGTTCCCTCAAAACCAACGGGTCCCACATACGGAGATACATTTGAATATTATGGCCCCAGAAAAGTGTCAAACTTGTTTTCACTGTAATCTATATTTTAATGCTGGTTTTGCCTGCGAAAGTAACTATTTCCCCCCCTCCCCCCATCAACTTTCTCCAAAATGAAGATCACATATTACAACTTAATAAAGTCACCACATGTTATCACTCGACTTAGCTGTTTTTCGTGTTGAATAAAACATTTTTTATTAGTAAGTTTTTGAAATAGGATCTTGTCACAACGTGATCGAGTGAAGCGAAAGATAAAAAGATAATTGAGAGTTTACTGTTACTCCTTTTATTATTATTATTATTTATTAAGCTATTCAATAATTTTACTTTATTTATGTCAGTTTTATGTAATTGGTTTTTTTTTTTTTTTTAACTGATGTTACCTTCACTAAATGGTGCGAACTCAAATGGTGCAAAGCAAAAAATAATAGTACCGATGTTTGTGTTTGTCACGTTTTTATTTATTTATGAATTAGCTCTATTCCATTTTATTAATTTTACTGACGACGCACGTGCACTTAAAAATATCGAGCTAAATTAGTTCCGACGGATTTAAACGGTGCTCCTTTCTGTCCCGTTTTGAAATCCGTCGGAGCTCATTTTGACAATATTTTTAAGCGTGTAAATGAATTTCCAAATTCTACAGTATATTCAAAAGAGATAATTGTGGAACTAAAGTTGATTAAGCTAACTAAATTAACTTCCACAGGTATATCTTTAAAAGCATAGAATTATAATACATTAACTGATTATATAAGAGACAGTAAAGTGAAAATTATTACTCCTTTCAGTTATGACTTTTCCGTACGTCGATTCCCCCCCCCCCCCGGTTCTTCGAGAGTTGTGTGCCTTTTGAAATGCTGTCACTAAATTCTACTTCAGTGGTTAAAAGAACAATAATCGATATTGTCTAAGAACAAATTAGTATTTTTGTTTCCAAGTGATTTATCGTTTTTAACATTTTAATACATATTTCCTTCAGTCTGACAAACCTATCACAGAGGTGTCTAGACAGATTCTAGAAAAATGTGCACCTGTTTGTTTTCCTTTTTAACCCAGGGGCTTAAAGGCTTTCAAGTTTGTCAACGGGGCTGATAACGCAATAGCCTAAATCCAAACTAAGCAAATGAAAAATGAAAGTAAATCCCAAATAAGTTCTTTTGCAAACTCTAAATCCCTGCCTTCTCTTTGTTCCAGCAACGGCAGGTATTTTTAACCGGGAATGAAATCCGAAATTAATCACTTTTTAGAGCTATCGGCGTCTGCTGGCTTTCCGGATAAAATCCTGCTTAAAAATGATGTTGCCGTATCGTAAGGGTGTTTTAACGCACGAGTTAATGCTCCTACATCTTAAAGAAGGAGGATCCCATGGAAAAGGAGGCTTAGGTAGGACTTGAAGACAAAGATATTTTTAATTTCGTAAAGAACAACCGAGAAAGAGAGAGATTTCGATGTTGAAAAAATTTTCATTGGGCTATGAAATTAGTTTTCTCTGCATTCCACGGATGCTTCTTAACCAGTTAACATGCGCACAGTGATAAAACTGCTTCATTTCAGTCGTTTAAGAACACCATACAAGATATAATCTTTAGCTATGTGCATCGAAAGTAATCCTTAGAATATTTGCTAAATGTTTTCTGTTTTTGTTGTTATTGCCTTATAGGGAGAAATGAATGAAATTTTAAATTGTGGTCCGATAATTTATAGACATATCTTAAAGGGCTGTCAAGGATTACCCAGCAGTGTATTAGGAATAAGTTCAGGTTCATTTTTGGAGGCCAAAGCCCGCAGATTTCACCTGCCCCAGGGCCAGAGTAGAACCCCAGAGTGCAAAGTTTAACAGTATCAGAGATTTATTTATGAACAGTTATTTAAATTGGTCTATGACCTCGAGTTGTACGTCAGCTCAAATTACAGTGGCCAAGCACTGTTTAGGATTGATTTGAGCTTGTTTTATCGCCAGTATGTTAAAGTTCTTTAAGCATTAGCATGCAAATACTTTTAAGTAGTTTATTATTTTTTTCCATCTAGTTTTTGCCTCAAGGTAAAATATAACTAATAAATATTTTTTATTTAAATAAACATATTTTTGAAAACACTTTTATTGTCTTATTTATTCATTAGTGAGTTTTGAAAAGTCATTATCGACGACTTTGAAGAATGGAAAATGCATGCGGTCCTTTATGGGTTAAAATTAATCATAAAAATCAATTAAAATGACAAGATGCTTTCAGGTAATTTAACAAGTCGAATTTTTAGTGTAAATCTCGCATTCAGTACATGATAAACGTATTATATTGTTTTAATGACGTTGAGCAACATTCTCCTCGAAAAATGTTTTAACGAAGTGTTATTTTAAAAGTGAAAGTAATTGTAGTTAATTTGAGTACTCTTGGGAAAACTGGACATTTATCAGCATCAGTACTATTCTTAGTATGTGTGAGAAATTGTTTATTTTAATTTGAATAACTTTTCGACGTTCAGTTCCCTTTTATCTTCCTTTTTCTTTTAGTTCGAAGTGGGAGTAATCAGTAGCGTTTTTAGTAGTTTCATATGTCTTATAATGTTAGAGCTTGTGGCTCTGTAGGTATTACTGAATCCACTATCGCCTTGATGCTTTAGATTACGGAGGTATTTGAAGCTCATTCATTGCCCTCTAATCAGTGAATGGGCGTTTTCGGCTTGAAGAGGATGTGGGTTCCTTTAGGAGATGTGTGTTATTTGTTGTTACTTATGTTTCTCCGCAATATCTTGCTACACTTTTGATCACATGTTTCCGAAAGTTGGTTCAAAGTCAAATTTACTTGACACGTATTATTTATTGAAAAAAGTGGCTGTGGGAATCTCCTTTAAGAGAAATTGTCTTCTTATTTCTCCATTCATTGATGAATATGTGTGTACATATTTCATTTAACATTTTTGTTTTTACTGGTATTATCATCAATAATAATATTTACAAAAAGTTCTACCCCAGAAAGTTTTGATCACCCGGAAAGATAACTCTTTTATTTTTTTAAATTAACGAAATTTTGTTCATTCACAAAAGTTTGGTTGGTGCTATAATATTTTTTTAAGATAAACAAAATATTTCGCTGGTTTAGCAAAATATTAACGATTTTTTTTTTTTTTTTTTTTTTTTTTTTTTTTGCTGTTCAATCAAATTATTCACTTAAAATAGACAATACAATTTTATTGAATTCAACAAATCATTCTTTCAGTGCATCTGATCCGTAGTAAAACATTTTAATCCTTTATCTACTTAATTAAGAAATGCCAAGAATATCAATTTGAAACTGTTTTTCTCTTATTTTACTTAATGAATGATTAATACTGATTAATGTAATAGTAAATAATGATAATAATAATAAGCATTAGCTATACATCTAAAGACTGTTTCATAAGTAATTAATGAGTTTTTTAAAAGAGTATTGCACAAACATAACTGAAGAAGTCGAGTAATACTTTGATTGACACACTTTAATGAAATCTGATATTTTGATCAGAAAACCCCGACGTCTCAAACATATTTTTCTCAAATGTATATGCTCACAAATATATATTTTCTATCTGGCTCGACATGATTAGAAAGGGAGCTGAAATCTATGCATTTAAAATAATTTTACTTTAATGGGTCTTGCAGTGATTATGTAAGCTGATTGAATGAAGTATTGGGTAGTGGTTTTTCAAATAACTGGTTACAATTAATAATTTTTTTAAAGCAGTTTTCTTTTTACGGTACTTCTAAGTACAATCTGTAGATAAAGGATTAAGCAAGTTCGACTGTTCTAGATCTGGACACTGAATGTTTACGTAACTTATGTATAATTTAAAGGAATCCTGAAGTACAATACACACACACACACACACACTAAAGTAATTTTATTAGGGTAGGTGTACCAGTTACTGACACTGCACTAGTACACTTTGCTAGACAATTTATTAAAATAAGCTTTTATTTCAGAACTTTTATCAAATGGTGCTAGTACCGCAGTTTAGATATTTATTTTTAATTTTATGCAACATTTTTTCCCACCAAGTGGTGATTAAATATTAAAAATTGAGATTTTAAACTCAGTGCTAAAAAAAAAAAAAAAAAAAAAAAAAAAAAAAAATTACGATTCTCAGTAGCTGGTTAATGCTGAAATAAATGGACTATCAATTATTCTATTTGAAGCATATTTCTTTTTACAAATTAATCTAAACTGAACTGTATCAGGTAATAACATAAAAGAAGTCCGTAGAGTTCATTTTTAATAAGTAAATTTATTTATTTATTTAAGATGAGTGAGAATGAGTGAAAAAAATGGATTTCACCTGTAAGTGACACACACACTTGTAAGTTATTGGTGTTTAAATCAAGTCCATGATAATTGCATAAAATTCCTAGAAAGTGCAGTATATAGCTATTCAGAAAAAGTTATCTGCAGATAATTTTTGAAAGTATAATATTTTCCGATTGACTGACCCATGTCAGTTGTTGGTTCAGTGTACCCATTACCTGTATGCTATTCCTATTTTAAAAATTAACTTAGTGTTCAGAATTGCAACATAGTAACATATCGTAAAAGGGTTCTTTTTAAAGAATTTTTTGAAAGATAGGCATGGACTTAAAATAAAAAATTCTGGGCCGCTACAACAAATTTTCAAATGCGATAGAAGCGTATTTGTACTATGTCCGAAATCAGACACGGTGTTAAGCATAAAAAAAGTAAGGACATGTATAACGTTTTTTAAGGAAATGACAAAGAATTATGAAAACAAATGAGTAAGTTTTTTACTCATTTCAAGAGTGTCAGTTACTGGTGCCAATTTTATTTTTTTTTTTTTTTTTTTTTTTGTCTTAGTTACTGGCTTGGCCACTATGACAACATAAAAAATGTTTTGAAAATAGAAAAATTCAATATAGCTGAATAAATTATACCCTATGTAAGTGCATTTTCGTAATTTAAGTTTTGTAAGCAGAGTTTATTTCTGCATAGTTTTAGTAAATAGCAATTACTAGTTAATTTTTATATTGCTCTTAAAGTGTCAGTTACTGTTGTTGTACAAATTAAAATGAAAGTGCAGGGATTTGAAAGGAGTTTGAGAAAGTACAGTTTATTAGTATGCGATTAATGACTTAGACTACAGGTTCTTAAACTGTGGTCTGCGGATCCCTGGGCCTCCCTCCCCCCCTCCCCCGTAGAGATTATCCGGGACCCCCGAAATTATGAAAAATGGTTGCAAGCAGTTCTAGGCGATAAAAAGCCGAGAAGCACGGAGCAATAAAAAAATAACTGTAAAGCAGCAAATAAAACATGGAGTTATTACTATGTGATTATTCTATAACATTTGTTGTTTTTATGGGGTTTTTATATCATTTTGCTTAAAAATTACAAAATATTTGCATTATTATTTATATTTTTGTAGGACGTCCACTAATTTCTCATATGTTCCTGTATTTCCATTGACTAAGTGACAACACTGTGCGCTTAACATTTTTACCAATTTTTATTACTACGGTGTTATTACGAGATTATTGAGACAGAAATTGTTTCAAGAACAAGGTAAAATGCCCCAGGGCTGGAATGGGGTCCGCAAAAATTCAAGAGGGGTTACCTTGGTCCGCGTATGTTTGAGAACCTTTGACTTTGATAAACTGTGATTTTTTTTATGGGATTAGCCCTAAAAAGAACTGTTGGTAAAATGAAGGGCAAACTCATCTTTAACTGGAAATTCGGCAAAGTTTCCTATCTGTGTACATTAAACCAAGGGAATAGAAAACTGGACCAGTAGTTAATTAGCTTTGAGAGAGGGAGAAATACAAAAACTTAAAAATAATTATTTTTAATGTTTAGAATTATGCATATTTAATAATTTCTGTAAAAATTTAGATACCCGTTAAAATACTTCTTTTTATAACGACATAAATTTAAAATTTCCATAAACATTTTACGTTTGTAAAATTTTTCTTGGAAACTACAAATCGGAAACTACATGAGAAAATAATTTAATTTTTTGTTACATTTCTTCATTTAAGCATTTAAATCAAACATATGCATATGAACATTGTAAGACATTAGTTCAAACACGATACAGACTTTTGTTTGTAAACGAGTCATTTAAGTATAACTCCAGCAATGCTTTAAATTTGCCAATGTTCAAATTATGATTCCAATTCTAATTAATTCATTTCGCACGCTTGCTTACCCCATCGACTTCTGCTTTAAATTAGGTCAATTCACGGGATTTGGATAATATGAGTTAATATAATAACGGAATTATGTAGCCGAGAGAACCACTAGACGAAACGCGCGTTGTTATATACATTTCATTAAATATTCGGTGTTGAGATTAGTGGTAAAACATCAATATTAATAATTCAAAGTTTAGGCACATACTGTCAGTTTTGAAAAAGTGCAGATTATTTGTTGCGTATTGAGAATGGAGTATTAACGTTAATGGAATATTAATCCTTTAAACAGTATTTCTGGTAAATGTTATCAATGTATTTTATTTATCTGGAAATCGATTTTTAGAAATGGCTTATGTATTGTGTTTTATTTCTGAAAATAAATTATTCGTTTAATGCATGATATGACTGTTAATTGCTTAAATAATAACTTTAAATAATACGTTTCTAAAATTGTAGCCTGGAATCTTGTAAATGTAATTATTAAATCTTTATAATTTATTTCATGATTATGTATGTATTCGTATTTTGTGTGTGCATGTGTGTGTGAGTGAGAGAGGGTGGTGGTGGCTGCTGGGGAAATATTACATAAATTAAAAAAAAGATCTTTTATCCCTATTTCAAAACGTTTTTCTCTTTTTATTGTAAAATTGGGTATTTTGGTTCGGGTGTGTACTTTATTTTAAAATTGGTTCTTTAAGATTCAAAACATACCGTCTACCGAAGCTTCATCAGTTGAGTTGTAATTTGATTAGATGTCCTGTAGCACTTACAAATTTTGTGATGGTGTACCTAAATATCTTTTGGATAATTTTTGTGTATAGTGTTTCTGATAGTACGGGGGCGGGCCAGGAAAGTTTTCTTTATTGCCCCCCCTTTTTTTCTGGTGAGGGTAAGTAATGTTTGATATCTAGTATGTTCACAGTATTATGGTTGGACCTATCTCTCTTATCGCCCCTTCCCCTCCCTTACTCTCACACACCTATAACTGAATCCCTATTTTCCGAAATTTTCAAATATTTACTTTCTTATACACTATATTTTCTTATGCAATTTCGCTTTGCGTTTTATATTAAAAAAAACAAAACAAAACTTTTTATTTTGAATGTTTTAATTTTTTTAATATATAAAAATAAAATATAAGGCTGTTCATTTGCAAGTCTCGATGTGTACGTTCTAAAGAAAAAAACAAATGATACTCTCCTGGTGAGTTGTTATCCGTTGTTCTCTTGATTATTATTAGTTGGATTATAAAAAAAGCTCTGTTTCTACTACTTGAAATATCTGCAGTGAGTGTAAAAAAAGGACTAAGACGCTGGGGATTAACGTTTCGCAGAAGTGGAGGAAAAGGGGCAGAATAAGAAATCTCCTTTGCTTTTCCCTTCCATCGGATTAAGGATTGGCAGAGTAGGATTAGGGCGGGCAGACCGGATATTGGCCCTACCCCCTACTCTGACAACTTAGTCCTTTATTTATTTATTTTAAACTATGGAAGAAAATGTGGACGAGCCTAAGGTCAGCCCTGCGCAGAAAAAATAAAACAGATATATATAAACGGACTTTCTGGAACGCTTCTGTTATTTTGAGAATTGAAAAATTGATCCTTGGAAACAATGGGGCGTTCTCTGGAAGGTACACAGACGCCGACTATAATTAAAAAAGTCATTTTTCATTTCAAAGGCTGTTGGAATGAAAAGTTTAAAACTTGTTTGATGCTAGGAATACGTATGTTATCCTTGTGGCTGAAGTAATCATTTTTGGGTGTTGTGGAATGAGACGGAAGAGAGGAGAGGGTTGAGGGGTAGTGTATGGTTCGCACGAGGTGTGTGCTCGTGTACAAGGGTAATTCTTTTTTTTTTGTAGATGCGTGCGTTTGTGTGGTCTATCTACTTTTGATAGTTGTGAACGATAGATTAGGTATAGTAAATAAATTTATAAGTGTGATACGTTATTTATTTAGAACTCTGTTTATTATTAATAAAAATTGAAGTAGTGCGTTCATTAGTTTGATTTACGATTCCCATGTACTTTTATAATAAATATTCTTTTAATAGTACATTTATTGTAGGGAAAATATTAATTTTTCATCAGTCAAGAGGGGTTTTAAAACCCGCAGTTTTTAAGAATAGTATTTTAGTCTATTGTTTATCCAGTTTATTTAGTTTCAATTGGATAACCAGTCTCGCTCCCCCCCCCCTCACACACACACTCAAATAAAATAATCAGTGGCGTAGCGAGGGGGTGGGGTTTGGGTGTCAGAACCCCCCCTAAAATTTAGCAGAGTTCTATTATTGACGTGAAGAATGCGATCCATAATGTAGATTATCCATTACATCAGTGCCTAAACCCCTCCTAAAATTTTATTCTGGCTACGCTACTGAAAATAATGATAGATTATTTATCACAGTTTTTTATATAGGATAAATTACGGTCTCTTCTTTTGCAGCTGCATGTGAAAAGGTTCAAACAAAAACAAAGTGAACGTTTCTTTCACTTTTAAATCACTTAAATTTAATTTCTCTGTTTTCGTACTGAAATTTCTTTACATTTCCTTGAGTATAAGAAAAAGCAATCATTTATTATAAAGGTTTTTATCTGTGTAATTCATTTTTGAATTATTTTTTCTGTAGTTTTTTTTAACTATTTATGAAATTCATTCTTTCTTTTTATACTTTGCTGTTTTTATTTGACTTTTTACGCCGATATCCTTTACTTCATTTAGTTGATACTGCTGACGGATTAACGACATTAAATGTGCATGTTTCTTCGAATTTTAATGCAGATATATTTCCACTTCTTCACTCCGGGCGAGGAGTGGGGAATGGTTCTGTTGATTCGCTTAAGTTCTCTCCAATAATGCATTAAGAGATTAAGTTTAAAGCGTAATACATAAAGTAAAATTTATTTTATTTATAAATTACTGTAGATATTACTAAACTAAGTACTTAACCGTGGTTCTTGGGAATTCCATCTTTGTTTGACGAATTGAACATTTTTGTCGGGTTCTTGTCACCTGGAATGATCAATACCGCCATTTCCAAGAATAAGAATATATCTTTAAAAACCTGCTAACGTTGAAACCGCTGATTTTCTCTCTCTCCTCTCCCCTTACTATTGGACCCTATAGATTACTATTGGAACATTAGAAGCCTGGAAGCAGAATACTGTTTAAAGAGGGTGGGATAATATTTCTTCCATTTTTTTCTCTTTTTGTCCCATTTGGACAAAATGTTCAAATACACTTCAAACCTTTAAAAAATTGAATTCAAGTGTTATCTGTTCATTGAATTTGACTTGAAAGACGAATGCGGGAAAACTACACTTTTGGTTCACAGAAGTAATCTCATACTATGCGATTTTGAAATTGTGGAAGGTAATACACTAAACTTGAATTCTTGATGTATTTTCTACAGTACCGAAAAAGGGGGGGGGGCAATAATAGTGTTAACCGTTAAATTGTGCGGGGAAAAAAAAAAAAAAACTATTGCGTGTTTTCATGGAAATGCGAGTGTGGATAATGGTCATGCTATTAGTTCAGAATGTTAGGTTTTGTGGCGTATACATGGCAACCAGCTGTCAAGAAAAACTGAAAGACCTGGAATAATAAGGCAATTTCACTTTAACGGAATAATTCAGGGAAGCTTACAAATTTTGGCCATAAAGCCAAAATCTTGAAATGAAACGTTATAAATTAATTTTACGTTTGCCATATGTCGGGGGGGGGGGCGGATGACTGTACGAAACTGCGCAAACGGACGGACATGGTAGTTGTTTATATATGTATATATATATATTATAAACAACTATGAGAAGGGGGGCGGGAAAAGGAGAACTTAATTCAACCTAAACAGAATGTGCAGTACAGCAAAATGCTACTCTAAAGCATTCTTTTATTTTTTTTTTTTAACTAGGACCTTTACAAGAAAAAATTCTCTCTCCGCCACTCCTTTTGTGCATCTGTATCCAGACATAGTTAGAGCATTTTTTAAACCTTGAATACGTCAAAAAACCTCTCAGCTTTACAAAATAATAGCATTTTCAAACATACTATAGGTTTTTTTTTTTCTTTCCCCTGTCACTATAATAATAATGTTTTAAATGCACGTTTACGTTGTTAAGTACCTATTTTAGAAATGCTTATTTTGAATGCATATTTTTTTTACGATGTATGTAATCTATATGGTGTAATGAAGAGTCTGTAACGCAAAACTTCCTTATAAATAATAATAAACGCGTTTAGATTATCGAATGGTGCCCATAATTCAGCGATTTCGTCCATTGACTGGTCGAGGACGCAGTTTTCATCTTAGAATAAGAGTTCATGAATTTCCTTCTGAATGGTATGAATGAATAGATTTTTTTTAAATGCTTATTCGGAGTTTCCTGGAATCAGAAATCTGACATGAAAATATTATCTTCAAAAATGATAAATTGAGGGTCTTTGAACTAATGTAATCTCTGAAAGTCAATCTTTTATTCAAGTTTCTTAAAAACATGCATTTTATTTTACTATACTGTCATCATTCTTTCTCTTTTTAAAAAAATGTTGCAACCTTCAACTTATACGGAAAATTTCTAGATCTATAGAATTTAGTCTTCGGGTTTAAGATTTTTTAGGTCATTCAAACTGATTGATCCTTGAAATGATTTTTCTCCATGATTCATTTGTATTTTAGTCCGAGATTAGAAATATCAAATGCTAAAATATAGGGGGAAATGCATGCGTAAAACGCGAGTTTTTAATGATCTTGCTGCGATTACGAAAAACGCATGATTTTAAGAATTTTTGAAAGTAAAACAAATACATTCAATATTTTAACGTGAATTATAAAGATGTTCACATGACTGTAGTTGCATTCAGTTTTCTGCATAAAAGATGTAAGCTTTCAGCTGGATTATAATAATAAGTATGCTTTGAGCCAGTCAGGTGAAATACTTTAATTTATATTTTGAGTCTTTCAAAGGAAATCTATTTTTCAAGTTCCATTTCAGTCTTTTACTACGTATACAAAGTACGATCATTCGAGAGTGTTTTTACCACTATAAATGATACATTTTCTGTGGCAACGAATGTATACCATAGAGAAGGAATAGGTGCAGAGAATCCTACTGTATTTTCCGAAGAAAACTGAAGATAAGATAGCAATATCACAGGGAAAGAAAATGAACGTATTTGGGTGTTTTATCGCCTTTATGTTTCGCAAAATCAAGAATCTTACTACATGCTAAAAAGCAAAACGAGAGACAAAGGAAATAATGAAAAAAAAATTGTGCAGCACTATTTCCATAAGTCTCGTGACTTACATTCACGAAGTTACAATTGCGCCCTCCACCCATTCCTCCTCTATGGTACTTACAAGTAATATCTATGAGTGTCTTTCTACGGAGGAATAGATTAATTAAAAAAGGCACTCGCTCGTTAATAATTGGAAGACGTTGAGATGTTGATGTCATTTTCTTTTAATTTCAGGTCGATCTATCCCGGTGCATTGTATAGTTGAACAGGTGACTCCCCAGGGCCAGTCTGTCGATGTCTCGCAGGTCGCAACGTCTGGAGGCGTGGGCATCACGCTTGGGGCGGTCGACGTGGACAACTATGCCATCATCCCCAGCAATGCACTCTTTTCAGAATTGGTGCGCACTGCCCTCGGTAAACTCGGGTACTCTTCCTCCGAGGCACTCGCAGCAAAAGGTAACATTTTCATTGTTAGTTTTTAGATATGCATTGTTGTTTCTTATGCATTTGATGTAAAACAAATGCAAAAGGAAGAGTGAATTTTTTTAAAAGCTGGGAAACGCAAAAATCAGGTTCTTTATTACTAATAAGGATGGACGCGAGACGCGAGAAATCTCGCACTGCCTCGCGAGACGAGACAGGCAATTTTTTTGCGAGACGAAACGCGAGATGATAAGGGAAGTATTTTGCGAGGCGAGACATAGTCTAATCTCGCGCAAGATTTCTCGCGAGAATTTCTCGCCTCGCATAAATTTACGATACGAATTACTTTTCAATCAGAATTCCGATTTCAGAATAAATAAAAACCAATGGAAGAAAACTGTTAGAGACCTTTTTTTAAAGATTATTCTTTTAATTAACCTCCCCCCTCCCCCAACTGATCACTGATGTCAACATAGATATTCCGTTTCATAGTTCCGATAATTTATTTTTTGTGTGTGTGTGTGTGTAAATATTTAGATAGTTTAAAAATGACGTTCGAATTGCAAGTGAGTTTTGATGTCTAATTCATATTGAGGCATACAGAATTATGAATAAATTATTCAAGTATGCTATCATTACTTTTTCATGGAAAAAATTTCAAACTTATTCAGAATGTCTGGCTATAATTATCACATTTTTAAAAATAGTTGATGCAAGTATGATTACTTTGATATTTTATGCTCTAATTGTGTACTTAATAATTGTGATTTTTTGTTTACTCATCCATTTTGGTGAAATGTAGCCAATATTATAAATATGTATGTAATTAAATCTTATTGATATTTCATATTTTTTTCTCAAATTAATATTTATAAATAAAATGGTTCATCAGTTATAAAAAATGCTTCTTTCACCATAAGCCAAGTTATGCGAACGTAAATGAATGATCTACTGGAGCGTTTTCGCTAATACAACGCTGGGTTTCAGCGGAGCATCCTCGTTGAAAAACAACAACGGTCACATGTTTTCTCTGTTGTCTCGTCTTTTTGATGGTGTCCCTTTTAAATATGAAACCCATATCTCATACACTAAAACGAGAGGGGGGGGGGATAAGCAGGCTTCACTATAATTATCCCATCCGCAATTGAAACTTTTGTGAATTCACTATTCCGCACATTGGGGCCGCTTAATTAGATTAAAATTTTATTTGCGCAGCATGCGCTGAGCTCTGCATCATTTCTAACACAATTCAAAGCTTTATATAATTTAAAAAGCAAATGATACTCCCATCAACCATACATATTACAGTTTACGCAGTTCCGGAAATAAATAAACACAAATATTTTTTCGGTGTCATATATCATATTACATATACGGATTAAATCTGCATTTTTATCACTTCAAATGCACATATGAATTAATATGGTAACTAATATATGTACTAATATGGTAATATGTAACTAATTGTTATTATTAATATTAATTTTCAATAAAATAGTATTAATGTTACTATAAATATGGCAACAAAATCGCAGTCCTTCATTTAGCGAGACTGGCAATTTCTCTGCGAGACGAGACAAAGGTTTACTACTGCGAGACGAGACGAGCCAGCTTTGTTTCTCGTCTCGCGTTTCTCGCGTCCATCTCTAATTACTAACGAAGTAATCGCAGATGCATTTAAAAAAGTGACCAGAAAAAAATAAATGTAAATAAATAACAAGATTAGGTACAGACGACACTTGAAAAGGTATTCGTTATATTTGAACAACAATAAACTGAATTTTTCTACATGATGTAATCATATCAAACAGTGAATCACGGCATTAATTTTAAACAATTTCTGCATCGAAGTTATTTCAATTTAAAACTTTTAACAGCCTCGGTTCTCAACATGAAAGTTGCTGTAATCATATTGCATATAGTGGGTGTAGATAGTTTACTTTTCAATTATGAGGATTGCTGATAGTTAGAAGTCAGAGACTTATGTTTACTCTTTCTCTCTTATCCCCCCTGTTTATAAATATGCTGTACAAGACTGTCTTGAATAGTAAGGTTTACGATTATCATGCGAACTGTCAAGTTTTCTAGTTAAAAATTTTAGAGTTGTGTTCCATGTAATAAAAATCGTACTTTGCATTTTATTTATACTGTAAAATAAATAACTTTGTTGGATATACACGTTACAATAGGTGTACGTACATTTCAAGTAAGAATATGTCTTTATCTTTCCTTCGTCTGCTGTTAAGCTTTCGACAACCCAAACCTAAGTAGGAAAGCAAGAAATGAAGGTAAATAGAAGAGGCACCAGGAAAACTAATATATTGCTATTTCGGAAAAGAAAAAAAAAATGGCAGAAAAAGGGCTCGAAAAAGTTAGAAAGTTTTTTTTTGCGGGGGGGGGGGGTTAAAACTGGAAAAAGGGTAAATGGTAAAAGTACAAAACAAAAGGAAAATAAAAAATATACTAATTTATTAAAAAATACAATAAAGCTTAATTGTACGTCCAATATTAAATTGTGTTTTTTAATAAATATAACTGTCTTCTCATTTTAGCTTTAATGAATTATAGTTTACATATTACTGCCTACGAAATATCAGTAATTTAGGCAATGTTTCAAAAATTTGGATTTAGTGCTCGTATTATAGATATGCTCCTACATTTTATAACTAATTTTTTGTATGAAATTTTACTGAACAGCATTAGTGCGCAGGTGCCTTTCCGCCAAGCATGGAAAATAACGCGATTCGTTTTACAAAAAAAATTTAGACATTAGTACGAAGTCTATTTTAAAGGCGCTTTGGTAAAGATACGACTTCATTATAATGTAAAATTTATTAGGCCTGCTATATTAAATTGTGATATTGGGAACACCAATTTAGGGTTGATTTCTCGGTGTTTTGTTGATTTGACTTGTCGGTGCTATGATTTAATCAAATGTGATACAGTTTTCTTGTGTGTACTAGATGTTAAAATATGCTATGAGAATGATTAAATGCTGATAATTGCATTTGCAAAACAGCAAGTTAGCGAAATATTTGAGGTAAACGACATTTTCTCCAGGTTTCTGCCCCCAGTAACGGGTGTAGGGGAGGAAGGGATTTGATTTTCAAGCAGTTCATTATGTTTTCTTTCTTCTTTTTTTTTTTTTAATGAAGTTTGTTTCTTCTTTTTTCTTTTGAGAATCGAATCAGGCTTTTCTATTTCAGAAACTCCTTAAGTCACAATTTTTCAGGCATCAATAAAAACTGTGCGATGCAAAATAGATAAATTTTTTAAGGATTGTTCATTATAGAAATTAGACTTCGAAGTATATAATGCTTTTATTTTATAACTTTGACGAAAAGTGTTTCAGAAGTGGTGAAATAATTTCTCTTTGAATTAGAAAAAAATTTCTTTTTATCATGGAGGTTAAATTTTTAATAATAAAAATAAATAAATAAAACAAAAATGTATGATTATTAAATTTTCGAAGAAAATTGGTTTTTTTCTTTATGTGCAGAAATTAGGATGTTCCCTGAATGAAAATTTCCCTAAATCATCCAGTACGATTGTATAGGTAATTTTTGTGTCCAGAATTCTGGAAGAGGGGTCTGAAAGGGTTAACGAGCTGCATTTAACTGTGTTCGGAGAGTTACGTGGATTGCAGCGGAAGTTAAGAAACAAACCCGTTCAGTTTATTTTAAATGTCGTGGAAGCATCCTTTCCTTAAAAAAAAAAAAAAAAAAAAAAAAAAAAGAAAAAAAGAAAGAAAAAAAAAAACAGGATTTAAGCGTCTTTTAAAAAAAAAAAAAACCGAACCACGGCGAGAAATATATGCAGCCTGCTTTTCTTACAATATTTTTTTCTTTGCACTCTTTATAAGAGAGCCTATCTTCATGGCTGTGGTGTTACTGAGGTGTGGAAGAGCAGAGGGAAAAATCCTGCCAAAGTGCGTCTAAATGTCTTCACAATCTACCTTTAATCGGATTGAGGAGGTAAAGGGAAATGAGTTGAAAGCGAGATGTCGCCAAATAAGTTGCTGGACTCGAAGATGAGAAAATCATCTCTCCCTCTAAACGTGAATGGGGGTGCTTAGCATTGAATGGATAGATCTGCCCCCCCTTCCCCCCCTTACAATCTTCAGGGTCTGTGATCTGCCGTACTAGTGGGTGAAATGATAGCGGGATAGAGTTTTAAAGTGATAGGCTATTTATCTGTCTGTATACTTTCGTTTTTTCTTCTTTATTGTGTTTTCTTTGAAAAAAATAAAGCTTCTACAATACCCTTGTTAACAAAAGAAGGCCGTTGCTGGTATATTCATTTTATACAAATTGGATAACTGTGATTTCAAATTTATTTTTTTTTTCTTATCTGCTTAGAAGTACAATAATGTTAATGATTGTATAATTTATTTTCAAACAGTTCCTTGACATTCATGATTTAAAATTATTTATGATAACTCTAATATACGGGATGGTTGTAGCTAAATTTTTTCTCTAAACAGCTTTCTGCAACTAAAACGCATGAACAGATTGCCACCAACTTTGACATATGGGCTGTACAGGAAATGATCTCAAAAGTTTCCAAAATATCTACTAGGTGGCGCTTTCCCAGGAAAACTTGTTAATTCAGTTCAAAAAGCGACCACAACTTGTTAATAAATTTTTAAAAGCTATTGAATAAATGCTGAAAATGTTTGTACATTTCAAGTTAGCCATTTCATTCGTTAAATTTGCTGTATTTTCTCGCAATGACGTATATTTGCACCGCAAACGCCTTTCAGTATTGGCCGAACGGCTTTTGCCTCCTACTCAAACTAAAAGGTTGCTTATTCACGTATGATGGTGAGTTCAAATCTGTCAAAATTTTATCAGTGGGGATGTACACAGTATCAATGATTATTTGTGGATGTAGAGGATATACTCGCACATCCCCAGTTCATCACCAAAACGGCCTCTGTGAAGTCATTTCTCATTCGTGCTTGTGTCCCATTTACAAATATTCTAGCTCAATGATAATCAACGATGCACAACTGAAAAGTATAAGCTTTTTTATCGGTACTCGGAGAAAATTCTTTCGTTTACAATTTACAAAAATGAAAGTGTGAAGTGTAAACATATGGAGCTACGGTTTGGTTGTTGCATGTTCTGTCGCACTCTGTTTATTTATTGTAATATTAAATACAATATTGATTGTATTTAATGTTACAATAATATTAAATGCAACCAATGTTGTATTTAATATTATTGTAACTGATATCTATTTTAAATTGGTTAATATTGATTAACCATTAAAATCAGTATTAATTTAAAAATGGCTATTGATTCATATTGATTTTAAAATATCTTAGGCTTGGCTTTTGTCACTGTGAGCTGTAGAGTAATCGATAAATGAGTCAATTGCTGTTGAGTATTTGTAAAATCATGTGGGCACATTCCATTCTGTCAAAGAATAGCAAGACGTTTTAATAGTTTCTGGCGAAAGCATTGCTATATGATATGTTACTTTCTCTTGTCCTTAAGTATAATAAATAAAGTTCTGTTGTCTTAATATTAAAGTTTGATTCAAAGACTTTCCTTAGGATACTTATGTAATTTTTATTTTTAAACTGGCCATCTCTGTAAAAACGTTTGTAAATTTTTTTAAAATAAAATATTCAATATTCCATTTTCGAAAACTTTTCTTATGAATTAAAAGCACATCCTTGAAAGTAAAGTTTATCTTCCTCATTTTTTTTGTTGTGTTTATAAAACCATTTTTTAATAACTAAATAGGCTTTAATAGTTTCTGTTGAGTGAATCAAGGAATGTTTTCTTAAGCTAAATTATGGTAGTCGTATCTGTAACATTTTTCGATTTTGTCGTACCGCATTTTTATCTCGTCCGGTTGAAATTTCCGAAGTTAATTCTCTTCATTTCTGATGCTTGTGCAACTGTTTGCGATGTGGATGTTTGGATCGTCTTAGATGTTTCGGTTCCATTTGAGGACGGTGTTCTGATTTCTCCGAATCTGATTAGGAATCCCCCTGAGCTGCAAAAAGGAGATCGATGTCTTTATAATTAAGCTCCGGACCGACTGGCTGTTTTGGAAGCGGATGAAAGAGGGGGCTTCCTGTAAATCGCAGGGCGGTCCTCTCTCCTCTCCGTGCGTGCGCCATTTGACTAAAGGTATTGTCGCGCCTGAGCACAGGTGGTTGAGCGGATTAAGGCGCCGGGGCCAGAAAGAGTTGGCGCACGGATCCTGGAAAAGTACGAGCTAAAATCTAATCTCTCCACTGCCTCTCTCTCGCCGAATCAGAAAGATGGGAGGTTGATGTGCTTAGGGCGCCAGATGCCCAAAGCAGCTTTCCCGGCAGGTCCATGTTTTATTTAAGGCTGGATTAAGACGTGCGTTTCTAGGGCGGCCCGGGCTTAGGCAAAGCAGCGAGACCGGCAATCCGGCCTGACACGCGTCAAGGTGTAAGAGGATTAGACAGACTGACAGCAGTTGCAGCTCTTCCCGCCTTCCGCATGCAGATGAGAAAGAGCGGACCGACTTTCTTTTTCTTCCTCCTCCCACTCCTCCTCCTCATTTGTTCGGGACTTCTAATAACCATGTAGATCCCCCCCCCCTTTTTTTTTCCTGCTCTTTATTTTGGAGCCGTGTAATGAAGAAGCCACGGGACGGTCTCTGTGCAATTTGCGGCGCGATTCCCGGGCATTTTTGCCGCCGCGAAATGCCGATTCTCTAATCCTTCTGAATTATCTGAGGTTTAAAGCGAAACTTTTGTCGTCTTACACACCGGCTTGCGAACTCTTGGCTTGAAAGCTGATTAAGAACTCTTGCTGTGTTCTGTTTTCCAGGCCCATCTATTCGAGTGCATTTTCATTTTTCTAGCTCGTTGCACTCGGCATTTCTTTGAGAGAGCGCGCGAAACGTCGAGTGGGAGAAACCTAAGTTTTCTTCCCTCCCCGCTGCCGTTTTGTTTCTCATTAAAGGCGGGGGTATACGGAGCGCATTGTTATGGTAATTGGTCTTGCCGATCCTTCGTGCGCAATTTTTTCTCACCTCCAAAGTGTGCTTGCTGGCTGGCCACACGGGCCTGAAGATTATGAATGCGATTTTTCCAGATTGACTCGGGTAACGATTGTTTTCCTCCGTCTCTCATTAAATAATTTCCACGCTATACCCAAAAATATCGCGATGCCTGTCGAGAGATTACCTCTTCTTGCCCAGGACTGATCGTTTGTTTTTCTTCCTTGTTTATTTTCTTGCTGGAGAGGGAAAAGTACTCATAAAGGGAATAAGTATCGCCAGGAAGGAAAATTGAATAAAAAGGCTTCCTTTTTTGAAGACGGTGAATTTGGATAGGATGGAAGTCCCGAACAGATAGATTACAATTGAGCTAAGCTAAACTGCTTGAAAAAGATCTTTCAATTCATGTATGTGTTGAATTTTATAATGATTCTACGAAAGACGGAGGGGGAGACATTTTTAATGTAGGATTATAATTTAGGATTCAAAAATTATTGCTTTAAAGAATGTGTTTCTGAATCAAATATTTTCTATTATGGTAGTTATTTATACTATGTAATCAAATCAGTGTGGTCGAAAATTTTGAAATTTTCTAAAAATAGTAAACATTTCATCAAACTTTAAAAAAAATTATTTTCTGACGATATATAAAAAATTACTATATGTATGTGTCAAGTATGTAATTTTTCTTTTATCTAAATTTTATCGAATCTCTCTCTTTTTTAAAAGTAAATATTCAGAAAAAGTTGTAGAGTACGTGATTAAATGTTTCAGACAATAAATAAAAAATATAATTATTATGATCATGTACTCAATTTTGTCGTGGAAAAATCTTTAATCTAAATATGACTGTTTTTTAAGCAAAAGTTTTAAGGGTAAAAAATAAAAATTTTAATGCACGCACATACACATGGGCGCAATCACGGAGTGGGCTATACTATCTAAATCTCCTCCTAAAGCTGAATGAAATTAAAAAATGTCTTAAAAATAGGGAATTGTCTCGTAATCAGTGAATTAAATATTTTTTTATAATTGTCTTAGTGAAGATCATTTGAATTCTAATGAACTGAATTACTGGGTTGTTCCGTTTCTGCTTATTTCCTAGTTTATGTGAAAGGTTAACTTAAAATGATATAAATGTCGGGTAATTCACAAAAATTAATCTACTCGATTCCATTTATTCTGAGCTGGATTGATGGGGAGTATCAGGTAAAAATCGGAGAGTTTAAAAATGATAATTTGTTGGCCAACATGCATTTCTCATGTAGTTCAGTCTCATTTGATTTTGGGTTTACGGCCGATTATCTGCACGAGGGATCTAGGCTGAAAGGGGGGGGGACTGTCCGTGGGGTTCTTATGATTTCTTCTAAGGGGTTCTAACCCGTATTTACGCGAAGTTTCGAAGGAAACCACGGAAAACTCCGAAAGGCTAGGTCGACAGACGCGGCCTGGGTTTGAACCAGGTTCAATCACACAAGTTTCGGAGAAAATCACGGAAAACTCTGAACGGCTAGGTCGACGGATGGAACCTTGATTGAACCAGGCAGTTTCTGTCTCCCAGTTGAGAGCGCTATGCGTTCGGCTACTGTTCGGGCAAATTTGTAATTCAAAATGTGTATTCGTATAATCACATTCGTATAATAACATCGCAAAATAGTAATATCAAAATGTATGTCATTTGTGTATATGATTACGTAGGGATATGTTCTGCCCGGAGTTCGGACATATTTTTTTATTTATTTATTTTTTTTTTTTTTCCCATTTGAACTTCGCAAACTCTTGAAAAGCTCCTACCCCCCCCCCCCTTTCAGCTAGTATGAACAATTGATCACTTGTTTGAACGTTTTCAAACAGATTATTTTCTGCCCAAATTTTTTTATTAATCCGCTAAACTGCATCTGTTTAGATTTTTTTTTTTTTAAATCTATATAGCGTTGATTCCGAATATTGAGAAAATCGCATATATAGATATTAGTGGTAACTTACATCTAATCATTTTCTCTAATTTCTTGATATTATTAAAATAAATTTCCATACCGGCGTTGAAGAATTGTAAACGATGATTTGGGAAGGAAGAAGCTGAGTTTTTATGGCGGGGCAAAGTTTTTAGGGTTTAAGTGAAGAACGAAGTGTTGACTGTGTATTTCTTGCAGTAAATGTGGAAGTGGATGCTAGCCTTGCCAAGTCAATCCGTTGAACATCCTTAGATTAAGTATGTACATTACTAAAACAAGATGAAACAGCATTATTATGTGCAACCCATAGTTTTATAATTTTGCAGGTACGAATGATTGATTTAAGTTAATATTTTTCGGTGGAATTCAACATTTTGTGTTCGTAGATTTAAAGTTCTACTGCTTTTTTAACTAAGTCCTCCAAATTAGTGGTGGTAGATGCCGCGAAAGGTATTTCCAAAAAAGAATAAACAAGCATGGGCATTTCAGACATTTTATATCATAGGCTGATATATGAATTAATATATATATATATATATATATATAATGCGCGAGGGGTGAAAATTGTTCTTCCAAATATTTTTGTAGGGATCGGTTTATCCGCAGTCATCGAAGTATACCTTTAAGTTCACTACTTATAATTTTTCTATTGTTGATTATAATGGTTATATATTTCTCCAAGAATAATATTAAAAATGATAATAACTTTTATGTATATTTGTTTTTGTTTATTTACAGGTGCCATTCAGCTTAAAAACTGGAAACCGCTCACATTTGATCAAATCACAGAATCGCCTGAAGCTACAGTGGGTGATATTCTAGGAGAACTGTCTACTGTGGCTACTTTGAGAATACGTTTATACAGGTACGGCGCTCTTCACTTATTGATTTTAATGTAAAATATTTAAGATACTTCATGTTTGTAAACTTTAAATTGAACTGAAAAAAGTAAGAATGTCGTTTGCTGAACAAAGTCCTAGTACTTGGACATTAAATTAAAAAGTGTTTGCTATGAATGTATGATTCAGGTTCTTCCGTTGGCGCAGAAGTTTAGTTTTTCAGCACCACATCTCCAGAACGTTCTTCAGTTTATTACATTGGCGGAGGCGGTAGATAGCTTCCTTACCATATCTAATCTTCTTTAAAACAAAATTATGTCTGCTTTTACATGCCGTTTGTAGAATTTCGGCATATCTGGTGTCCGAAAGCTCTCTTGGAGTGGCGAAAATGAAATATCGCCGTTAGTCTAAGAAAATAATCCCGTCAAAAGTTTGATTTTGCTTTTCTAGTCATCTTTGTATTCTCTTGCTGAATGAAAGCGGGAAAGAATGTGCTTATAGAATACAGTGGACTCTCACTACAGCGCGATCTATCTTATGCGAATTGATATTACTCCTAACCGACTACGCGATATTTTTCGACAGCCGTAAGAAGCGCCACCATTCATTTATTTATTCATTAATTTATGCTGGAAATGGTAATATATAGTTACGGGCAGGCGCGTAGCCAGGAAAATTTTTCGGGGGGGATATGAACTTATATGTGTATAAATAGACGGAATTTCATCACTAATCCAAAAATTTCGGGGGGGGATATATCCCGATATTCCCCCCCCCTGGCTACGCCCCTGGTTACGGGATAGTTTAAAACAAGTTAGAGGGGCGTTTATAAATATCTAAAATATTCGTGTTTCGAAAAGTAGTATACGCGAAATTTTCACTTAACGGGAGGGATGCTTTCCAAGAATCTCCGCGTAAGTCAGGAATCCGCTATAGTAGATTTTTCAACACAAACTTTCTTGCCATAACTGCACATCAAATTTGGCATCATGAAATAGTTTGTGAAAGTATTGCCGAGAAAAGGTGCTTTCAAGTACCCGGCAAGGTACTTTCCACGGGAGAAGAAGCTCTGGCTTGCACGAAGCGAATGTTTAAAGAAGTGGTTTTTGTTAGTCCAGACATTCGAAAACTCATAAAACACAAGATCTTTGGGACCAGAATGAATGGAATTGAATGAACAAATTGAACATCATCTAAAGAAGTTGTAAAGAAAATTCTTGGCAATAAAAAAAAAAAAAAAAAATCCTTACTTCAAGAACATCATAGAAAGCCTGCTGGAGAAATTAAAAGCTTTGAAGTTGCAGCTTGAAGCTTGATTTCTTGGAACTGTTCCTTAGAAAATCTAGAAAGCTATGAATGAGGAAGAAGAGACGTTCTATCAGGACATGAAATGGAATGGGGGTATCAAGTACGGATGGAACGTAAACATGATAGTTGACTACCACTAGATATTGCATATAGGGAGCTGCCAAAGTGAGTTCAAGAGGAAAACTTCAACAAAGAACTTCAAGGGGAAAATGAAGAGACATTATAAATATTTTATTCTTGACTAGAAGTCAAAGCCCGCTGTGGAAGCAATCACAACGGGTGTTAGAAAAAGCATTGGACGAAAACAGGTCTACACTCAATAGAGTTCATCTTCGTCCACCTAAAATAAATAAGTTCATATTCAATTTGTATTATATACCTAAATCGAATTTCATGCTCTTTCGGAAACGCGTGGAAACTTTTGGCATTTGGAAGATTTCGTTTTGTGTGCACAGCCATTGTTGTGTTGTATCCTTGCAGACGATTCATTTGTGAAAAAATATGTATTCTGGAAAAACTATTTTAAAGGAATTGGAATCACACTTTTCTTTTAAAGTCTCGTTGGCAGTGATGAATAGGACGTCATATCGATTGCAACAGCTCATTTTGTCACGTAAATGATTCACTTTTTTTACTCTCGGAAATTTGCTAGGAAATTTTTACTCTCGGAAATAACAAAAAATCGCTTAAAAATGAGGGAACCGGTGGATTTTCATATTTGTGAAGTAGCACAGATTGTTTTCTATATTTTTATACATAATTATGAAAAATTTCCAGCGGATCGCATAAACGGTGTAGATGTTATTACGTTTTTTCTGCTTTTTAATGTTTTTGAACTTTTTAATCTTGGAGTAGTGGTGGTAAAATATTTATATTGAAGGGATTGCCCGGAATGGTTACAGAGTGAGTCAGAGATCAACGTAACTATATTGTAGGGTTGTAGCTATAGCTTACCTAACAAATTAATACGATATGAAATATCCACAGTTGGGGCTAACAAGTACGGAATATGACTAACCACATTTTGTAAGCAGTAATTTCTTTCTTTCTTTTTTTAAAATAACAACTAATTCACACATATAGTTCAAAAATTTCGCTTCTTTCTAACCTTAAAAACACTGTTTGCAAAAAAGGGGTTAGTTATATTCTGTACATGTTTGGCAGCTATGAATACGGGCTATATCATTACGTGCGTAGTAAATAGTATTGTCTTCTTCTCGATCTTTTGTGTTTTTTTTTTCTGAATCTTCTTCCTCACTCTCCAAAGAAACCTTACGTGATAAAGGATAAAGCTACGCTTTTCTGAAGTTAGCATTTCGGAAAGCATTACAAACATTTAAAACGTACAGGAAAAAGGAAAAAAAACTATATATTATATCGGTGACCTATGTAATTATTCTCTTCTTGTTTAACAGTCTACTTGATGTTAGTTTTCTACTTTCAGTTTGATTCGATACATGAATATCGTATTCCAGTAAGACCTCTGAGAAGGCATTTATCCTTATACTTCTCCGCAGAAGTCAAAAAGCCATCTTAACAGATTTATATTTGAAGCACCTTCCTTTCAAGATAAAATAAAACATTCATAAGAATAATGAATTTTCGCTGAATGAATAACTTCTTTTGCAAGTATTAACTGTAATAGTTCCCTGACAGGCTCTTCTTTATTAAGATAATAAAACACTAACTAAAAAAATCAAAGTAACACGTGCAAGTCAGTAACCTTAAAAGTGTTAGCTGAGAAAACAATTGTGCGAAAATGCAGGTGAAATGTTTAAACAGATCCTGAAATATGGAGATAAGATTTAGTTCTTAAGTAAATGTAGATAAGACTACTGGCACTTGAATAGATTAAAATAAGTACGAGGGTAATATTGAGGGCAATCGTAAAAAAATATTGAATGCCTCTTATTACTAAGAGCTTGATAATGCTGGCAATGCCAGCAGCATTCAGATATTTGCATTAAAACGTAAATGAAATTTGCATGAAAAATTCTGTTGTATCATCAAAAAATCTTGTTACATTATACTGTACAAAGCTTACTTTTTGAGGATTTAAAGACATTAAAAAGCGGCTATAACAGCTTGAATTGTATGAAAAGTTTCGCATCTTTCGTTAAGTACAGTCGTTCTTATGACTTTCCTGCGTTATGCATGCACGTGCCGTGAAACAACATTGCCGGTAAAAACAGTTGAAAATTCACAGTGGTGTCGCGATACCATGTTACTTGCATTAAAGTTATTATATTTTATGTTTAAGTATCGTTTTCATCGAAAATCGTTTGTATTGCACAAGAATACTTAATTTTTTTTCTATTTGTACCCTTTCTGAATCATTCAAGGAAATTTTGTTGTAGGATTTTCATGCGTACACGAATGCTGTAAACAATAAACAGTTTCGATGATTATTCTTTCAATGAATTTTTTAAAGTGTTTTTAATTATCTTTTTAAGTATTAAAAAAATGTCACAAAAATTTTTACTGTTATAATTTTTTTTTAACATCTTCCTGTAGTTCAGTTGTAAATGAGTGTTTATTTCAAATTGGTAATGTCTTCTATATGTGAAACTACCTCTTGCATATAACACTTTGCGAAAAATGCTTCTTTTGCATCTTTCTATTATGTCCCCCCCCTCACACACACACACACACCAAATCTATTATTGTGCTTTACTGCGGTCAGTGAAGTCTTCAAGTTGCTATCTCTGAAAACATTAATCTTTTTATCAATCGATAAAATAATAGACACTTTTTACTAATTTAGCTTAATAATATAGCTATATTAAATGTAGCATTTTGCAAATCACGTTTGGTTGTGGGGTAATTAGATCGTACTTTTTGTCATTCATATGATTTTAGAATAGTAAAAGAGAATAAGGGTGGATATTCCAAGCGTATTACCATGTGTAGCTCTCTCTATGTTCTTCATAGTACCTTTCCACAGTATCCTTGAATTAATATTAATACCTTGACTAACGGAAAAAGAATACAGAGAATATGATTAGGAATTTATTTTTGTATTCAGATACGAATACTTCATTTAAAATAAACAATTATAAAACTCTGAACAAGACACTTTTAAAAATAAATTAGGAACTTGTACTAACGTTTCTCAGTTGGCTCAACAGGTCCATCAACAGTGATCTATACACACTGCACACGTTTCTTGCTTTTTCTTTTTACGTGTGGGTTTCTGATGATGAAGAGTAGAACTTTTGTGACACTTGAAACGTGCGTACATCTTTTTTTTTTTTTAAAGCAATCGCTTATTTGTTTGTTTTAGTTCAAAGTTGTTTTTATTAATTTCTTTATTTTGTACATTCTTGGCTTTACCTTTAAAACACCAAATACACTAATTTTGTGCATGGCATTGAAAATGGGATAACTCATAATTTATGCAAGAGCTTTATTCGTATAGAATTTTTTTTTTAAAGCAAGTGCTTAGAAAACATGAATATTCAAATATTTTTAAAAATGTTATTCATATAAAAGTGTTACTCCTTTTTTGGGGGAGGAAGGGGGAACCTCTTACTATCTTTAGCATGTATTATTTTGTATTGTTTTTTGGTTACGTATTTGCGTAAACAGTGTAATCTTATTTTAGAGGTAAAAATTTCTCTGAAAGCCTTGGGAATAACTCTTTCTATAAAGATTTTTCTTTGAATTTTGTAGTTTATTTTATTTTTAACACCTAGATAAACTAAAACAATGTGGTCCTTGTAATATTATATGCACGTAATCGGTGGTTTTGTATAAGTGTCGGAACTTGCATTAAGTAATTTTTTGTTATTGGTTGAATGCAGTCGATATAAACATTCAAAGTTCAGTACTTTGAGTTCAGTGAATGCAATACTGTCATTCTTTCGGAAATATATCTTTAAACAAACTGAGTGGGGTGAATCGTATTTAAGCATTTGTCACGTGAGAAATTTTTTTGAAATATTAATCTCACACTGAGTGCAACTGGGATACAATGTTAAAAAGCTTGGCTTTGGGTTTGTAATTGCTACTTTTTGCGATCTGATAATAATTGATATTGTTTTTCACAAGTACAAGAATCGTAGCTTTCTTCGCTCAAGGATCTTTAATGATTATTTTGCCTAATCGTAGCTTTCTTCACGCAAAGGTCTCAGATGATTATCTTTGCTAGTAATTATATTTACCAGTGTTTTTGATTATTTTAACGTAATATACGTGATATGTGCGTCGGAGAATTTTTATTTTACCTGCATTTAAGACGAAAGGATGTAAAACAGTATTTCACTTTTAATTAGCCCTATTTTTCGTCAACATGTTTATACATTTAAAAAAAAAACATTAAATAAATACATAGAAAAAAAAATGGTGATATCTTGAGCCCTGAGCACAAATTTTAATAGTTCCCCATCTCTTTAAATATATTTCCAAAAAAAGCATCTATATAAAATTAATTTCTTGCAAACAACTAATTATTCAGCAAGAGCACCGTAGTCTTTTTAAGCCACGCCGGCACAAAACCCTTTGCACTGTCAAAAAATACTGACGGTCCCTGAGCGCTTATCACCGAAGTGAGAAAAAATGCTCGAAATTGAAATGCTGTGAATTTTTTGTGTGTGCTGTGTTGCGAAGATGCGTGTCTTGCCGATCGGTAGCATTCGTTTTTTAATTGAAATCAAACTTTTTCTACCATCGTCCCTTTTTTATACATATGATTTAAAGTTTTTTTTTTTTTTTCGCTTCCCTCTTGATCGACGTTCGTACTTCATTAAGAGCCAAACCGAAGGTCGACTAAGAGCGAATCGGGGGGTACACCTCCCCCACTTTCTTCATTTTTGTTTATATTTTTGTCTCCGCGTCTCCTTTTGCTTTCTCTCCGATTCCCAGGTTGGCTGTTTTTCTCCACCGGTGAGAAAACTGTATCCTCGACCCTCTTTTTTTTTTTTTTTTTTTTTTTTTTTCCCACCACTGGCTTTTCCACCTAAAAAGGCTTTTTACGTTAATCATGACTTATATTATTTTTCAGTTTCCAATAGCAAAAGTTAGTGGTAGCTATTAGGCAGGGATTTTTTTTTCCCCCGAGCTCGTCCGTGGAAGACCTGGAATCTATGCCGCTTTAAAGTCAATTTAATTGGGGGAAATGTATTTAATAAAGAATTCTCTTTTTGTACGGAGTAGGGGAGGGGGAGTAAAATAAAGCACCGCGGCGTGTTCGCTCTCAGAGGCGAACACAAAATCTTGTGCGTTTTTCTAATAACTTCTGCTACTTGGCTTAGGGAAAAATATGGCTCGATACTGTGTATTATCTTTCTCAAATTAATTAGAGATTAAGCGTTGCCTGCCTCATACTTATTTTTTTTTTCTTTCCTTGACGAGAATATTTTTTTCGTCTTTTCTCTTCAAGTTTTTCAATTTAAATGCTCGTGAAAAAAGTCTTCGATATAATTGTGATTTTACTGACAATACTACTTTCTTGTAATTGCTAATGAGAAGGAAAAGAATAATGATCAGCTGCGTTAAGAACGTGGCAGTGTTTAAAAGTGACTGCCTTGTGCTTCACTCAGGTGGAGCAAGATTTTTTTTTTTCTAATTTTTTTTTTTCTGCATTTCTCTTACCCTCGGTTCCTTCTTATCTTTTCCCTGCTTGCATTTTTTAATAGTGGACTACATGTTATGAACTAAACAGTGGTATATTTGTCTTTTATTGTTATTATTTTTACTTTTTTTTAGGCAACTTGCGTTATGGGTGTATGTTTTCGTATTTTTTTTTCCTTGGAAAAAATTTCTTTTTGGACTTTTAAAATGTCAGAGAGTCTTTCTTAATTATATTGTTTTAGAATTAAGAGTTTCGACTTTTAATTGCTGTAAATAAAGAACGAAGTTTTTATTGAACCTGTCTGAGCACATGGTATGGCTAGTTTCGAAAAAACTTGTAAATCGTATACTTCATTTTTTTTTTTTTTTTTCATTTTTACCTGAGGGGAAGGGAATTGTAGATTGTTATGCAATCTCTCAGGAAAGCCACGTCATTTTTTTTTTAAAAGATCTTTCATGGTGAAATGCGCATAACTAAACATTTTCGTAACTTTATATCTATGTAGTACTGAGCAGCTAAATAAATGATGGTGCATTTTTAGGTTTCTTTTTAGATTGTAAATTTTAAGTGTGCTGTAATAATTTAAATATATTTTTCAAGTTCAGGAGTGTGACGTCTCTGGTATTATATGACAGAAACGAAAATTATTCTTTCCTTGCATGTTTTCTTATTTATTTTTGAATTTCTTTTATTCATCCTATTTTATTCGACCAACGCTAGAAAAATATTTGTAGCATTTTAAATTCTGAGTAACCGCAGGCTTGCGTTCGTTTGTGTTCTTTGTTCTTTTTAATCCTCCATGTGTTAGACAAGTTTGTTACAAAAATGCAAACTATAGTTTAATTTTCATTCGTATGTTGCATAATACGAAATATAATTTTCGTTTCTGTCTCACTGTTGTAATTTTACTGTATTAAAACTTTTATAGCAGTCAAGTGCAGTGCTTTATGATCCCAATCATTGAGAATATTTCGTGCTGTAAAGGCAAGTTTCTTTTGAAGAGTATAGAGTTGTTAAACTTTTATTTATTTGGGTCTTTCTAGTTCTTAGTTTTATAAGCTTTCACTAAGAACTCGAAGTGATGCGTAAGTATATTTTTTTATACTTTCGTCTCAAACATTCGGATAGAAATATGAAATTTTCTATTGAAGCATTCGTTGTTTAGTCATCATTATCTCAATGTTATTGCTAACGTGTCAATGGTTCATAGGGTAGCGATCTTTCTCTAAGTAAAGTTGTTAGGGCAGCGAATTCGAATTGGAGTAGCATATCTTCAGTTTTTGTTATTTTATATTGAGATTATGAGTTTATTGGAGTTAATTTAGAAGAAAAATCATAGGAAAAGAGTTTTAGCAATATGCGAAGAATGCTCTTATAAGATACTTTGTATTTTTGCAGTCATCTGTTTTTGAAATTTCAATTTAAGAAAAATCTTTAAATGCGTTATAAAAGTGGTAAAGAAATAGCCAGGAAAGTTCATTTAAGAATTGATTGTTTTCAATTCCTTTAAAAGTTTGTCCAGAACCTCAAAATAATAACATTATTTATATCTACATTTTAATAGGGCTAGCGTCTTATTTATTGGATGTTGAAAGGAAAATGTGTTTTCAAGGAACTATTACAGAAATGATGTTTTTTTTAATGATCCGACTTTAAATAGCTCTTTTTATATACATAACCTGATAATGGCATACTGTAAAAAACAATCTATGCAAATTTTTTGGTGTGTTAGTTCACTATTAATGCAGAATCCCCGAAATATACAAATTGTTTAAATATCTTTAAAGATTCTTCGTTAACTTTTTTTTTTTTCGCATTTAAGATGAAATACCCAATATTTGGACACTTAACCTATGACTCAAGAAAATAATTAAGTTCGATTATCGTGATGATTTGGATCTGAGCACAGTACTTGGCGAGTTTTCATCGTTTATTTATTTATTTAAATTACTTATTATCAAATTAATCCCAAAACACTTATCTCTAAATGTACTAATTTTGTTTCGATTGCTACTTCAATTCAAGTGATCTTTCGTTTTGTTCATGCAGTCGGCCCAAGCTGCACGGTGCTAATGATGTTAAAGAAAAATTGTTGCAAGTTCTCTTGGCTCAATCACAGAATTTGTTGGTCAGTTCCGGTTGCCCCATCGACCAGGTGAGTGTGAGTGTCCTCTTTTTTTTGTACTCACTTCTCTCTTTGATATGGTGTTGAGTAAATGTTATGAAAGGTGAGTTAAAACATTTATGTTTCTCTGATGGTCAGTATGGAGAGCGGAGGAATACCAGTGATTCGGAGTGCTTCTAAAGAAACATGTTCATACTGTAATAAACCCATTGAACTAACTTGTACGATGTGCAGGCGATAGATTAATTTAAAATGCCATACAATGTGAAGTATAAATATGTATTAAAGTATTTTCAGAATTCTTTTTTGCTTCGTTTTGTGCGTGCGAAAAATATACGATATTCATTTATTAGGAAAAGCATTTTTTACACCATGTTCCGATAATCCAGTTATATAGATTTTAATTACACTATATGATTTGAGCCTAAATGAAAATGTTCTTTAGAGCATGATGAATCTGGATGAAACTTATATTAAAGTAAGTATGCATTACATATTTTTTCTTAAAGACGCATTTATGTGCTTGAAAGTATTGAAATATTACTTCTGTATGAAAATAATTAAAATTTATTTTATGTTTGTGTATAACTTTTCTTGAGTACGAAAAGATTTTTTATGATTAACTGAGAACAAAAGGAAATACCAAGTTCTTCGAGAGTGTAAAAAGAAAACTCACCTGCATTTGAAGCGTGTGAAGATCTAGAACAGGGTAAAACTTACTTAAATTACAGTCAATATTGTTGTTTTGAACAGACTTTTGATGTTAATTTTATGTTTGAACTTAGCCGTATAACGCTTAATGAATTGTATTTTTAAAAATAATTTTGGAATAATATCATCTTTACATTCTTCATTTGCTTTTTATTTATTTTCTATTAAAAAATATTTAATTTTCTGGTTTTATGTATTTTTTATGATCCAACCATTTTAGGCTAAAATTACAGATTTTAAACATTTCTGTATAATGAATCCCTCTGTGTCTCAGAAACGTAAACTGTTTAAACATTTTCACAGTTGTAATAAGTATGAAAACATAGATTCTTGCTACATGTGTATTACTTTCTGCATCAGACAACGTGTAAGAGCACCAGTATGAAAATTAAGACAACAGACCGGTTTCGGCATGTATGACATGCCGTTGTCAGTGCTAGAATGAGAATGGAATAGAAATGTTTGCTCTGTTTATAGGGGGGAAAAGGGGGGGCGGAATTAAAGATAGCGTTTACGTGGGCCAATAGAAAGCAGGTATCCTCAGCTTTTGCTGTTGTCTTTTGCTGATTGTTTTTTCAGAATTGGTTTTAACTAGCAAGATATAATTTTCTTTTAGGCTGCGATCAGGACTGACTTTAGTCACTGGCTTTTTCTGGTAAAAAATGTAATGGAATTTCTTTGCGTTGTACATATAATTTCTAATTACAATAGCGTTTCCCTAATTAATTCAGAAATGTAAAATCATGGTTTTTTTTCGTCTTTTTCGTAGTTTAACTTTTTAGCCTTCATAAACTTTTCACATTTATTTATTTGATTATTTATTATTATTTTTTTGTGTGTGTGTGGTGGTGGTGATGGGGGGGGGGGCGGACAAAAAACTATCATGCTTTTAGTTATAAATAAATATACCTAATAAGAAATATAAAAGGAAAAAAAATCAGTTTGTAAAAATTATTCTTTAAGATTCCTTTACAGTAATGCTATAAAGGAATCTCAAATTGATGTTGTAAGAAACTGACAAGTTTATTGAAATTAATAATGTTTGTTTCTTTCATGATCATTAAAAATCACAAAATTAAATGTAAAATAACCAGACGGTTTTAAAAAGTAAGTAAGAAACAACTTAATGCTAAATTTAAAAGGGGAAATACTCGGAACAATTTATTAAAAAAAATTACTATTTATCTTTCTATGACATTAGTCCTATATTGAGAGATAAATTAAAGATTTTGCAAATGCACATAGTTATACATCTGGAGCATAATGAGGTACATATTATCTTCATAAAATTTTACTTAAATTTCAATCAATTAGTTTAAATATTTCTCATTTTTCTTACTCAAGAAGATATCTGACCTAATATTTTCTCAATTTGATGGTACACGTATATTTTGAATCTTTGCGGAATCTGGAAGGGAAATTAATTTTTTTACTAAATAGTCATTTTAATATAATTATTTGAGGATATTGTTTATGTAGCAATTATTAAGCAGAAAATTTAAATGATGCGAGCCTCCAAATATTTCTTTTTCATTTTTTCCCAGTCATTAATAAACATCATTAAAATTTTCCGTTCAAGTGCAGCTTTAAAAAAGATATTTTTTCTGGAATCAATGAGCAATGATCATTGGGAGTTTCGAAAAATTACTCTCAAGAATGGAAAAAATCGTTTTTGAGACAAATAGTTTTTAATCTGCTTTAAGAAAAATATCTCTGGTTTAAACCTTACCGTGCATATCAACGTGCACTTCGTAGTTAGCACTGATGCTAGGTTTAAAACTTCAGAACTGCAGTTTTGTAGCGTTAGTAGATTTAAAAAAAAAAAAAAAAAAACACTTTCTGATTCTCGACTACAATCAACAAAGTTCTCCCCCTGCCTTGCACTTTATTTTATGCAACGGAAATTTTTGTTTTCACTTCTGAATGCTCTAAAGTCTATAATGTAAAAGCTTTGAATTTATTGAAACAGTTTTTTTTCTTCTTTTTCTGATTAAAAAATACTTGGAACGGAATTTGAAACCTCTTAGATAAGCCTGTATTCGATACACAAGGCACAAAAAATTCACCTACTTAGGCCTTACATGAGAGAGATGTTTCTTCTACTATGTCCGTGACTGGGAAGCATTGGTCCCACTTTCTCACCACCGAAAAAATTGAACGCTTTTGGCACTTAAAGAAATTATGTATTTCATCGATAAATTATTAGTCTATAATGACAAACAGATAGTCCGCTATCGATATCTGGCAGTATTTCTCTTGGAGAACAATCTCGCTTTATTTTACACCTACAGTGATTCTATTACTTAATATTTAAAGTACATTTAATTAATTTTTTTTTAAAAAATCCCTAAGTTTGACATCTGTTTGAAAATCTTGTGCCAAATTTATTCTTAGTTGTCTATTTTGAACCATTTTAACGAAACCTGCATAAAAGCATTGTGGAAGGGAACATTTTTATTTTACCCAAATCCTAAATTTTAGCACAGTTGCATGCCAGGTTGTAATATTATAAATTAGTTCATGTTCTTAAGTAAGATTTTTTAGTGTAACATTTAGCTTGCATAAAAAATGAAGTATATTTTGGGAAAACATAAAAAATATTTTGAATTTTATTACTGTATCACTGCTTTTCACCAGCGAAAATGAATACTTTTATGAACATGACACTTTCGTATTTTTATGGATTTGAGAAACTGAAAATTTAATGCATTATTGGAACTAATAGTTTAGAGAGATACATTGTATACTTGTACGAATTGTATCCGACAATATATTAATTTTGAATAATATCCGTTCGTTAAAAAGTCAGAATATTTATAAATTAATTATAAATTCTCAATAAAAATTAAGAATATTTTTATTGAGAACTAAGAAAAAATGAAATCTACCCATTTAAAAAATACTTCGTAAACGTGAAAAACAAAATTATAATTTGTAGAATACAGAAAAAATTACAATATTTCTTGTTTTTTTTTCATCTGTTCCATTCGAAATTAATTCCTTGCTAATTTTCACATTTGATCACACTCATTTAAAAATTAGCGTTATTATGTGATTTTCCTCGATAAAAAATAGTAACACTAAAAAGATTATTTTTTCTCCTCATCAACGAATGCAACAAATCTCCATTGAAGCATCACATAAAATAAAAGCGCAAATGAGGTGCGGGAAAGACTAATAAAGAGTTATCAACGATTTTAATGAATGTTTGATAAAATAATATAGTAATTAAGCCGTGTTTCTTAAAATTATCCCGTCGCCTTTAATTTCTCGAAAAATTGCGCCAGGAATCTCGTACCGGAGCCCTGATATTCAGGCCGAGGATGGGGGATTTTTAAATGCTGTTTTTAAGCAAATCTCTTTTGTATTTCCTGGCTGGGAATGAAATAATCCGTTTGGATATATGCTTCCGATTGTTGCTTCATTATTTCTTTAATCCTCTGGCTTAGCGAACCACGATTTTTCCGCGCTTGACTACTGCATTGAATTTTGTGCTTCCTGCAGTTACTGGGGATTTATATAGACATTTTTTTAAAACTCTCTTTTAAATGGGTAAAAGAAAAACTGGACTTAACTTTTTTTTGGTAGCTGAACGAAACGATTTAAGAAACTAGTGTAGGAAATAGTTCTTTTTTTCTACCTTTTTGGTAATGCATATATTAGTAATGCCTTTAAGCTTTGAATTTAGAAGTAAAATATGAAGTAATTATCCTCCTTATAGGGTCTGTATATGTGTATATTACTTTACTGCTCTTTTTTATCCCTTCAAAAATATTTTTTAAATAAGTTTAATGGAGATTAAAATAATTAATTAAGTAATTTAATATTGTAAAATATAGCCAAACAGAAAATAATGAAACGTTTAACTATTTTTTTTTCTTTCTTGGAGAGAACATTTTTTTTTTTACTGTTAGATTTTTTTGGTAGCCTTTCGTATCATTTACGACTATGGAAATTAATACTGTAAGGCTCCATCTTTGAAAAGAAAATTGAATTTAAAAAAGATAAGAAACTTATTGTTTAACAAGATTCTAAGTACTTGAAATTGTAAGAAAAACGTTAATTTCACAGAACATACTTATTTTTCTTAAAAGTTCTAACAGTTTCTCACTTTTTAAGGTTTTAAAAGATTGAATATGACGAATGAATGATTTCAGTTTTTCACTAAGGCTACGGCATATCATACATATATTCATCTTAAAACCGCATTCTTATTACAGGCTAATTCTGTAGTATAAAATATATATGACATTTAAATTTTTTCGAAGTAAAACATTAAGAATGAATGTAACTTGATAAAATTTTTACATCACCTTCAAAAAATGAAAAATTTTGCAAACAATGCGTTTTATGTATGTAAATATCCTATTGGTACCGTAAAATAAAATATTGAGATTAATCTTTATCGTTTTATTAGAATTGATAAATAAATTACTGAGAAAAGTGTAAAATACGATGTTTGATTAAACATTAAACAAAGTAATTGATAAACAATTTTTGAAGTTAATGTAAACTAACTCTGCACGCACACGCAAGAATCGTTTCAGTATATAGTAGATGGTCCAAAAGCTGCGATGTTCTGCGGAATAAGAGATATCAACTTCTAAATTTAATCTTAACTAATTTAATGGAACTAAACCCTAATAAGTTCTTCCTACAGTTTAATCTTAGTAGCTGTCTATTTAGCAGCAATTTTAGTACTCATTAATATGCCAACAATTTTCAGTGATATTCGAATTAGGACTATTCCCAAACGAGGCCGAAACTTTAATTTACAGGTTTTGTCTGATAGACCTGCGTTTTAAAAAGGAGAAATTATTTTTGTAACATGCATTGTTTTTTGGAAATGAAAAATAATAAATGAGATAACTAATTAATCGTACTTAACGATTTCACTGTGGAAGAGGGTTGTGATGAAAGATGCGAAAAGTACAAAGTCGTGATAACAAATGCAATATCCAACACCTTTAAAATGATCCGAAATAACTGGCTTTAAAGATATTCAGAAAAGGGGTTAGATGACTGATATTTATTACTGGAACGCTGCATGTATCAATTTATACCCGCAGATCTTGGAAGAGGGCTTTAAGCTAGTTATTCGGGATCATTTGAAAGTCTTTGGAATTGCATTTTTTAACAGGACTGTGCACCCTGTCATACAGTGAAATTGTCCAGTATAGTCTGATTTATTCATGCAAGAATTTGTTGCCTCATTCATGGGTTTCATTTCCAGAATATAATACTCATCGACCTCGTCGCAGCTTTTCGGCGATCTGCTAAACACTGAAGCTATTCTTGTACGTGCATACACATCTAAGTGCATGTCGTATGATTGCAGTTTTGTAGAGTTTAGATTAAATACAAAATTAGTGTATCTATTTGTTTTACATTATGTTAAATATTGTATTTTTCACTCTTTCCCACTTTTCTGTGTAATTAGTATATTAATTCTATTAAAACTTTATTTAGATTAATAGTAATACTTAATTTAATCACACATCTTATTTGCGCAGTTTTCCATTTTTCACAGGGGATGCAATTTCTTTACACGCCACTTTATGTTTGAGATAATGGTTTAAAACATTAATGTATTAAAGGTTTCCTGTAATGTATGGCTGCCCAATTTTTCCGGATACGTATTCATATTCTTTATTTAAAAGAGCAAAATATTCTTGAGAAAGGGCCAACGATTTCTTACTGCAAGTATTTAATCTGGAACTTCGAATTTACTCGGAAAATATTTTTCAAATGATTCTTATACGGTGAAACCTCCGACAGTTGGACACTTGCGGTTCCCTCGAATAGTGTCCAACTTTCAGAGATGTCTGACTTACATTGCTATATTTCAATACTATACCCACGTTTCGTTCTCCAGAAAAGTGTTCAACTTAGGTGTTCCCAACTCCAGGAGGTGTTCAAGTTACGGAGGTGTCCAACTTGGGAGGTTTCACTGTACGTTACGGGATATTATTCCATAAGATAATATCACTTGTCTTTTTGGATCAATTTCTGTCAGCTATTTGTTGCCTGGTCTTTCACCAATCTACAAAACTTGCGATTTGGTATTTCTTTGGTTCAATAGCAATATTCCTGTAGCTATGTGATTCTGTCGCCTGTTTGCTGGGTTAAAAAAAAAAAAAAAAAAAAAAAAAAAAAATTCCTAGCTTTGTTATAAACCGAATTACAACGCTGAGTATGCATTGCAATAAAAATGTCAGTATGAGTCTGGTTCCAGCTAAGTATAATCAATATACCTGTACCTAACTATAATCAATGTACTAAGTATAATCAATATTTGTTAGCCCCTCCCCCCCAAAAAAAATATAAATAAATAAATAAAAACATTGTAGATATTTTCTTTTTTAAAGTAACGATAACTGCAAATTTGGAACGTTGTTCTTTACATAACAATATCATTTTAAATCGACTTCCTTTATGTTCGCTCTTAAAAGCTACCTAAATTACATTAATACATATATACGAAATACTATGAAATTTTTTTTTCTTTTTTCATGGCGAAAGTTACATTGAAGTAACTGAACAGAATTTCCGTTGATTCCAAGGGTTTGAGTGTAAATATTCATAAGCGTAAAATTTTCGAAATTACTGAGGAGGGGGGTGAAGGTTCACGCAGAACGTATATGGTGTATATATCCACAGCTATACTACGATGTAGATTATTGAAGGGACTTAAATTTTTAGAGGGCACTGGTCCCATACAACTTGCACGCGTATGACAACTTCTAAATACTTCCTAAAGTCTATCCTTGCCATTATACTAATTTTAAATTTTCTCTTTGAGAGTGGCTGTAAATGCTCTTCATTGAAGTTTAGAGTTTCTCCATCGGTTCTGCCTGAGCATTATACCAGTGAAAAGTAGCACATAGAGCTTTTTGTTATATCACGGAAAAATTTAATCATTGCAATCGGTCATAAATTCTCGTGAATGACTCACTGTATTAAGAAAATTTTTACGAAGTCGGTAGTGCTAAACATTTTAAGACAACCTGACAGTCACACCTGAAGAGTCATTTCTTATTGTCGATTGCATTTGGTCATTTTTAAACTTCAAAGCAGTGTAAATGTACTAAATAAAATAATAAATCAGCAGGATTTACACAAAACAACTTCATTCCTTCTGAAATAAAAATCTTAGACCTTGAGTCTTATTTTATTGTTAGTTTTTCATTCCAGCAACAGTGATTTCACAGCTTATTATTAATTTATGTTTAATCCAGCTTATTAAATGAATTTTTTTCCATTAAATGTTTAGAAAATTCATGTTAGAATTAATTTGAATTGTATTGCGTTGTCTTAATATTTAATTACGGATATCGTGAAATATTCATAGCTAGGACTCAGTTTTATTTCGCCCTGAAAGTTCATGTTTTCAGGGTTCGACTCTATTGCTCTGCGATAAATTTTACAGAAAACAGCTACATGAAAGATGAAGTTGTTTCATTTGTATATTTATTTCATTTGAGTAATGATGATTTAATTGTAGGAAATTTATGCGAAAACTTCCCCCCCCCCCCTAATGCGTTCATAATACTAGGAGATCACATATTGCTTAACTCCGTAAATGAAAGATTCTTCGGATAACTTTAAAAGGGAGGAGTAAGAAAATTTTTAATATGAAACTGGCATCGTTTTATTTATTCACAATGGAGTCGATGCATTACCTTCTTTTTCTACTCGGCTGCTGATTTTTCTTTCCTTATTAAAATCCCCGAATGAAGTCAATATTCATATTGAGAGTTTTTACTTTTAAGATAAAAAAAGACAACAACAAAAAAAAGGTAGAACGCGTGGATTTTGATCTACTTTCTGAAGACGCCCCGAAGATGCGAGAAGAGTCTTGCTGTTGATTAGGGGAAAAAAGAAAAGAAGAAAAAAAAAACTGATTGAAACATCTGCAAGTCAATTTCAAAGTTGCAAAAAGCGGGTATTTATTTTGTTGAGCTGGCATCTGTAAGTTTTGGGTATTATTCTTGGAGTATTGGTTGGGATGGAGTGTTTTTGTCGGCCAGGTAACGGGGGATCAACAATCCTCTTAATGATTTCCTTCGTGGCATTAGTTGCACGCCTGCCTGATTCGTCGGGGGGGAGGAGCAGCAGTTCACCCCTTCTTTTCGCCAAAGTTTTTCTCTAATCTATTGAAATTCCTCCCCCGAGAGTGGTGTGTGTATTTTTTCGGTGTGCCCAGCGTTCTGAGAAATGAGCTCAGTGTTCAGGCCGTGTGAAATCTGTGCCGCGTGTGTGTGTGTTCTTGGTCGATGCAGTTGTGGGGGTGGGTGGGCGATAAGCCACGGTCCGGGATCTGATTGTTGATGTTGGGATTAGAGGGGAGTGCCGGCGGTGCATCATGAGCGAGGATTAAGTCCTTCCCCCACCCCTTCCTCCTCCTCGAGAGAGAAAAAGACTTCTTTTCGCCTTGCCATGCATGAGTGGGCCCGATGCACCTATTGGCAAGTGTGCACTAATCACAAAGAATTAGACTGTTGTGCGGGAGTGATTGCTTGCTGTGATTTGTCAGCAACTTGCTCCGCCGCTGACTAAGCCTTTCAAAGCGCGTCTTACCGACTTTTTGCTCCGCTTTCCTTTGCTGCCTGGCAAAGGGGAGAGAGAGACGATGGGGAAAAAAAAAGTGTGTACTTAAGTTCTTTCACATAAATTACTGTCATAACGCATAAAGCCGTTGTCGCGAAGAAAGTCCAGAATTGTTTGGAACACGAGAAACTTTTCTTCTTGCCTGTAATGTTCTCGCCTAGTAATTGTTTGTAACGCAACTCTGCACTCGTCGTAGAGATGCGCCTCTTGTCTTTTCCCGCTCTAGATTTATAGAAAGTGTCACGAAGCATACTTCTCTCGAAGATAAAATATTTTACACTCGTTGCGCTTCGACGAACGCAACTCGTCCAAAGCCTATTGACTCCCCCTCAGCACGAGCGGCTTTTTATTTATTTTTTTCTCCTCCTGTCTCCTCGG
This sequence comes from Cheiracanthium punctorium, assembly GCA_038373885.1. Lineage (NCBI taxonomy): Eukaryota > Metazoa > Arthropoda > Arachnida > Araneae > Cheiracanthiidae > Cheiracanthium > Cheiracanthium punctorium. The sequence goes on along the minus strand of JAWZYV010000674.1, from coordinate 34,930 downwards.
GACGTTAAGCCCCTAGTTATTTCAAGGGGGAAGGAAGTGGGGCTTTTTTCCTTTCACTCGCTGCATCCAGAATTCCAATTTTTAACTGTATGAACCCAATAAAAACTTAATTTCTACAATATTACGCTACTCTGAACAGGCGTAATTAGATCTTTGCAAAAAGACGCACCTCTGCTGCCATTTCGTTCGGATTCTCTCTAGTGTTTTTTCTTACTGCTGATTTAAAATTTCCTCCTCATCTGTTTGAAGAAATTCCTCCATTCGTTACTTCTTTTTTTTCCAAAACATCTTCTCTTGCATGCCGTAGGAACCCATGGTATTAATTTGTTTGGATCGTTATGAGCGATTACGTAAGCGGGCCGTCCCAATGTTGAATCTTAAATTCTCAAAACTTTTTAACAATGGGAAAAGTCGCTTCTTCATCCTAAATACAGGTTTTTGCTGTAAAGAAGTTTGAAGAAATTATAATCGCATCTATAAAGAAAATATATAAAAAACGCTTAACAATCTTTTCGATGAAGCAGTTTAGTTTTCTGATTTATTGTGAATGACTCTCACTATTACTGTCTGAATTTTGCTTCTTATAACTATATGTGATTTATTAATTTATTTTTTCGTGATCTTTTCTCTTTAGACTAAATGAAAATTTCAGTTAATTTGACTTAAAAATTAGTAAGAGAATTTCGCTATTCCCCGAATTATATAATACTGAGGATTCCGACTTGGAAAGAACTACAGGTTTTGCATGGCGATCGTTAAGTCTAATTGTCTGTGTTTCTGCTCCAGCTATGAATCCTCCCCCATTCAAATAGCTCAAGTAATCACAAAGTTTGATTACTTGAGCTCTCTAGTTATTGATTTATTTATTTTTATAAATGCAAAATATTTTTCCCAATTTAATTATTTATTTTAAGTTTTTGAAAAGTAAAAATGTACATACATAATTTCATTAAGATATAAAATTAAAATTATTAATGTCTTAACTTCATTAAGAATTCTTTAATTGGACATAAACAAATCCTGTCTCATTGACCATCTTTCTACAGATTGCCCCTTCGAAGAACGCTATTATTGCCATTCCTTTCGTATTTTTCCTTTTACTTATGGCAGCACAGACTGTGAAATTCACTAATACGGAACATAACTCACGAATGGCTAAATCCTATTGCCATATAGTCAACAAGTCGCATCGATATGATATTCTCTAGCTTTTAATACTGCTTTTACTCTAGATGTTCTGAGAAACAAATATTTTATCAGTATTTCCATTCACAAGAGAAAGATAAATGAAAAATTAGTGTGATTCGTGCATTTAAAAAGGGCCCGAACTTTAGACGTATATTGCAAATTTTGTGTTTTGTGTAACACTGGGCGCGGAATTAACTGAGCATTTTTTTTTAAGAGTGCCTAATGAATCAGTCTTTTAGTGCTCACATACCTAATAGCAGAGATCTGCCTGTGAAATAGTGATGCGACCTTACAGCAAAATAAAATTATACTTGAAAAGTTTTTGAAGTTTGAAAATTATTTTAAAATATAAAAATGAATACAATAGTAAATTTTTGTTGTACTATTGGGTATTTGGATTTTTTTTTTTTTTTTTTTTTTTTTTAAGTTTTCCGACAAAAATAGAATGTAGTTATTAGGAGAGTGAAAGAATTATCTGTTATTGACCCACCTAGATTTCCCAGTGGATAAACGAGAAAGTTCCAATGGGGGGGGGAGGGGGGGGGAATCAGGTACGCTGTTATCTTCAACTGTTTATTAATGAAGAAAATTGCTATTTCTACAGAGCGGAAAAGCTGCCCATGTTTACTGGCTTGTCTAGCTACCATTTATGAATTGTGATTTAAGCAATATTGTGTATTTACTCGTACATCATATTTTGAAGGAATACAATCATTTCTGGAAGATACAAAATTGTATTTGACATGAAATTGATACCCTCATTCCTGTCTTGAAGGAAATATTGGTTCATGCTAGGCTGGAGTTGCACCTCCTCAGTCACGTAAAAGTCTTCTACTTGTTAGAACATTTTTTTAAAGAAGGACTCGCTGATCTTGTTTTCGAAAGCAAAGTTTCTTCAGACCAGAATGCTTGAAAATTTTCTAGTTGGGGACCATTTTTATGGCTTTAAATAAAAAACTAAATGTAGTCTAAGCATTTACTAAAAGTTTGTTTGTGTCCATTCCGAATTAATAAATGTAGGGTGTTCATTTAAGCCATGGGGGGGGGGGGTATATATGCGAATGATAGTTATTGAACACGCTTAAACCAAACGAGCGAAATTCGATCAGTCGGAGCGATTTTTGGTCCAGTTTTCAAAAGTGAGCTTCTCTTTTAGGAGCGTTTTTCGATCACAAGAGTGGAGCGAAATATAACAATAAGCGAGGAGGAGGATTCTCCGAAAAAAGAGGAAGCGAGGACGGGAATTCTCAAAAAAAAAAAAGACTACTTAAAGAACACTTTCGCGGAAATGCCGGTAGTTTTCCATGGAAACGGATCGCTCCTCAATTTATCGTTTTTTTTTGCTCTTTGGGTTTAAGCGTAAAAACTATATGGAAATGATATTCACATTTAAAATTACATTTTCACACATATTTTGATAATGTGAAGAAAACATCTCTTAAAAGATGAATTTATCATGGCATTTGTTCGTGTGAGGTCAACCATGATCTGTTTGGAGCATATATTAGTATGAGTACACACGTGGACAAAAATAAATTCTTAGACAGCCGGGAAGACTGCACTAGTTTAGCGCTTAGAATAGAAACTTTAGCGCTAGTGTTAAACCTCAAATTTCACGTGGGGTGACCTTTATATTATCTCTTGCTCACGAGTTAATTCGCAGAGTATACGTTTCGTAAATATGGCTTTTCGTATATTCTCCGCATTTTTATTTTATTTTATTTTTTCTTTTCTTTTATTTTTCTTTTATTTTATTTTTGTCTTCGGAAATGATACAATGAAAATTAGTTTATAAGCCGTAAGACAATAACTTCATTTTCAGAGAATTTGATCTGTCTCTAAATCAAATATCGTCTACCAAAAAAAAAAAAAATGTATTGATGCAAGCATTTTATTTGATTAAAATATGTTTCCTGGAACCAGGGGCGTAGCCAAGGGGGTGGGGGTTAGGGGATCATAACCCCCCCCCCCGAATGAGGATTTTTTTGCCTACAAAATGCATATTTTTCACTCCCTTATCACACACATATATGCATATATGTGAGTTTCAGTAGTCGTAACCCACCCACCCCCCCATGAAAAATTTCTGGCTACGCCCCTGCCTGGAACTATTTAGATTATCTGTTTTCCCTTATGTTCAATGGCATAGTTGGCTTGAATTGCTAGATTAGCAGAAGTGCAATCAGAAGGAAACCGATGTACTCTTGTAACGGTTTCAATTAAGCAATAAGTGATTATTGGCAAACATCATTTGTATTTTGTAATGTATTAATATTGTTGTAGTCTGTAAGTACATGTATTACTTGTCCATGAACTAGAAACTGAAGTAGAATCATAAAACTGCGTATTGGGAAAACAATTTTTTTTTTTTCTCAGTCCTGACTTAATAAGCTGACTTAATCCTGACCAACTGTTCCATTAAAAGACAATGAAATGTTTCTTTTTATATAATTAATTTAGTCAATAGTTTATTAGTCTGTTTTAAGGAAAACTGAAGGAGTGTAATTATTATTTTCATACTGAAAAAGGTATCAAACCGGACTTATTTTGTTAACTTTTGAAAGCATCCTAATCAGTTTGGAAATCGAAGAACGGGACTTCCAAATCATACTTGCAAGGTTTCAATAATGTTCTCATTGCGCTGCTGTGGTGTCATTTTCTTAACCGAGAAAAAGTCACTCATACTTCTCTTCAAGCATAATGGAGGGATGCATTTAAAATGTTGGTTACCTTCTTTTCCAGTCTTATGCTCTTACTCAAGCATATACTAACTTGTAGTTTTATCTCAAATGCACCCATAAAATATTATAAATTTGTAGAACATGTTTATTTGAAAATATTTTCGGAGCTCTTATACACCTCTAAAAATTATATTTAAAGTGGAGTGAACAAAGCAGTTTAACAACTAATATTTTTAATGCATGGTGGTTTTTTGTTGCTTTTTTAAGAGAGTTAAGATCGTGCAATGAAACTCTCCAGTTTTAGATTCTGCGTTAATGAGTTTTGATCCTTTAGCTTTTGTATAGTCCTAATTTTAATTTTTGAAATAAGTTTAGTCTAGATCAGTGAAACTAACGCCATTTGAAGGATCAGATTTCTTAGACTTTTATGTAATACAAATGATTGCAAATCTTTTTGCACAGTATCAGCTGGAGCTAGTGCCTGTGTATTGTGTATTAAGACAAAGCTACTCGAGGGCTATCTGCCTAAGGAGGGGTGCCGTGGACGGAGGACTTTTTAAAGAGCTCTAGCATGAATTCGCTTCACGTATGGAGAAAACCGCCCCAAACTCCAAACCGTTAGATCGATGGCCGCACGATAGGCCCGAACCTAGGACCTTCACACTTCAGCCATCTACCATATTCAAAGTCTTAATCCAGTCTGTCATGATAGGTAACCAGCGGGAGCTAAGTACTGAGTGAATAAGTTTAAGAAATTTAACATAATCAACTCGTTTAATTCGTATATCTCTTTACAGATAACTTTTTGATTATTTATTTTATATAAAATTCGTAGACAGTATCTCATTGAATGCAAAAAGATACCAATGCAGAAAACAGCTAGCGCTTTTAAATGCATATATTCGTCTTAATCCGTTGTGTTTACCCTTTTTTTCCCCTGTCTTTTGATGGGCCCCGCATTAAAAACTAAAGTAAAAGGTTTCACTGATTTAAAATGGATCGAATATTTTCTCGTGTGCATTTGTAATATTCTTATTAGTTTAAATAACTGCTTAATTATATAATAACATTAAGCTAATTGTCGAAGAGTCAGGACGTGTGCCGCTCATTTGATCGATCTGTCGACAAGATGCCCGTTTGAGTTACTCAGTTACTTAGTCGAAGAATGTCAGATTCTAGGAGATGTGTTCCCCTATCTTTGAACCTTCAATCGATGTTTATTTGTTTCTTTCCTCGTATAAGAGAGAAATCTTTTCGAGGAGATTTATTCCTTTCTGCCGTGAAAAATTCGCTACATGATTTCTTTAATCTTTTGTAAGATTGAATGCTTTAGTCTCTCATTCTTGTTTGTGTGTATTACTCCATGTTATTCATCGCAAAATGCCAGTTTGGGTGGCTTTGGTTTTGTGTTATCCCCAACTTTTTTTTTTCGTGGAAAGGGAAAGTATTTTGAAGACAAATTTTGTGCTTTCCGTTGTTTTAGCTGCGTGTAGAATAGGAAAGTTGTGTATGTTTAAATGCTATTACAGGTAAACTCTTATTAAGTTAAATAACTGATTTGAATTTATCGCACTTCGTCCAAAATTACGTCATCAGGTCGAGGCAAAATTTGATCTGGCTTAGTTTTCTTTTTTTCTGATAGAGAAATTTTCTTGATCCGCAGGCGTTGCTGTAGAAGTGGAAATTTCATGGGATGATAATAATGACGTGTGCTTTGTAATTTTTAAAAATTTAGTCTTAGCATCGAAGTTATGGTGTATATTTCAAAATTAGTCTTTTATTTACAATCCTTTTCTATCCGATGACTTTCCAAGCTTCTATAGAATTTTATCGAACATCACATTGACTCTTGTTCGTGAGAACCAAACTGGATCAGTAATTTTAAACTTTCGCTCTAAGAACTAAAAGTTAAATTTAACTTTTTTTTTTTGGTTTCAGATTGCAATATTCCTTGTATTCAAGTGTTTAAAATTTTGAATAATGAATGTTTTTTAACGTACATATTATTTTCTATGTTATTCGAAACAGCATTATTAAGCATGCCAGAACTTCGCGATGAGTGTTAACTTGCTCAAGTTAACTTTTGTAACTGTAGTTATTGTATTTGTCTAAATTAGCTTATACACAAAATCTCAGGCTTTTATTAACTAACTTTTTAATAACTAACGATACCATATAAATATTTCAAAATAAAAATGACTGCACTCTTGGTCATTTTGGCATCTTGTTTTGGTCAGTCTGAGGCTTGTCCGGTGCACCTTTTCTTAGCATTTTTTTAAAGCCCAGCCAATCAGCTATGAAACCTTTCCTCAGTCGACTCGTTCGACTAAGGAAATGAACCTAGGCCTTCGTAATTATGCGTACAGAAATGACCTTTTAAAAATCGGTATTTGGGCGGTAAGAGCTCTTTGTTTTCAAGTTGTTGCTTTGAACGCATTTGTGAAGTCGTAATTTTAATTTGCGCGAGTTTCGTTTAATCAGTGAGAAGGTGGCTATTAATGATGCGCATTCTGAGATTTGTTGTTGAGGCCACCATTAAAGATGAACAAAGAGTTGAGCAATTAGGTAGGCCGCGGATCGATGCGTATCTTAATCGAAGCGCACGGGGTTTTTCGTGGTGGGAGTTATTTGTTATGCGGCCTCTGTTGCTAAGCGTTTAAAAATGTTTCGTAAGCCGCGCTCCTTCGCTGGCGAAAAGGCGGTCTCGCTTCTTTGGCGGCATTTCCCCGGCCACACTAATTACATGAGCCGCACGCCTTCTAATATCATTACTGGTCTCTGGCAGACACAGGGAATTAATTCCATAAACATGGTCCCCCATCTTTTTGTGCCCGAGTCTCTCACTTACCGCCCTAATGTAATCTTCATTATCAGGGATTAGTGCACGCGCGCCATCTTTTCCCTTTCATCCTTGCGGTACGGCGGTTCCGTTTCATCTTGGAGGCTCGCCTCCCGCCAAAACGCGCTCCACAAATTTAAAGCAGTTCGCCCGCGTAATCCCAGTTCGATATCGCCCGTTCCGCGTCCCAGATGGGATGGGATAATGGGATGTGCGAGAGCGGGACGTCGGCAAAAATGCGACCTCCTTCCCGCCCCCTCCCCCCGCCTTTGCCTCTTTCCCTCGGCAGCGTTTATCCAGTTTTCGGCGCTCGCGTCTTTCCTAACGAGATGTCCTCCTCCTCTTCTTGATGACGCTGCTTCGAGGACACACCAGAGCAACAGGTAATCGCGTTCGCCACCTTGCCCGCTTCACTGGATTAGGCGGGCACAGGATTACCCGACGATGCCGTAATTAATAGGGGAGCTCAAAAAGCGGCGCGTCTTCATCAGGCAAGCTGTTTGTTTGCTTAAAATGCGGTTAACACAGACCACGGGGGGATCGCCTAGCCTAATTCTGGCGCACGAGAATGTGATTAAAAGTATTTGTTCTGCCGCGATACATATTAATGTGGTTACCCCGCTCAATCCTCTTTGCAGGACGGACCCAAAAAAGGCCCCAAATTAAAATTGGTTTACGCATTTCTGACGGACCTGCACATCTCTGGCCTATTAGGGAAACAGGTGTGTGCCTATTACAAAAGAAACTTAATGCTTCTTATTTTTCCGATAAGACGCTGTGTTTCGTTTTTAATAAAACTCCGGTGAGACTTTTCTTTCGCTTTCTGTTCTTTGTATCGCCTCGCTCGATTACACCTTAAGGGACTCCGCTAAAACCCGATTTGCCCGCCTTAATGCTGCTTCAAACTATTGATTTCGGTTTAAAATTTATTAATAGCGCGTGAAAGTTTTTTCCTTTTGATTTCAATGAGTACCGAGGCTAATAAAAAAAAATCGATCTATCGAATACTGAAAATAGTAATTAAATATGTATGAGATGTTGCATTTTCAGTTTTGTTTCCCTGGATCATTTGTTTGCTTGTTTTGCTCAATGCTTTTAATTGGATTTGCTTGATGCATCTCATGTCCACTTGAAATATTCATTTTCATTCGATGCGCTGAATGATAATCTACTCTGCAACTAAATGTATTTAGCAGCATAGGCGCAATAATCTTTCAACACCGATACATCGGTGTGAGCAGCATTAAAGTCAAGATGTTTTCCATCTTTTTTAGCATTAAATTACCGATTTATGTCTTTTGTGAATAGTGACAAAACTTTAATTCGTGCCCTCGTAATTTGATTTCCTTTCAGCGCGTATCCTGCAAAGATATTCTGTTTTTTAAAGAAACAAAATAAATCTATTGACTGTCAGTTAATAAATGAAAAAATAATCCCCAAGTTAGCAATAAATTGTTTCTGCCTAACTATTTACATACGCTTGGTTGTGTGCCAGTAGAAGGTTAACTTTACCCATACTCGTTTAAAATTATTAGCATCCTTCCTAGAGATTTTCACCGTTAGATCACAATCTGAATATTAACACTTCTGAGAAACTGCTGAAGACCTCAGAGAGGTTTTTCGGAACTACCGATTAACTGTACTTGCACTGCGTGTACACTGGTCTGTAGTTGTAGGTCGGAGCTCGAATTTGCAACTTTCCGGTTACTGTATACTGACACCTTAACCACAGGGTTATCATGGAGTAAAATGTAACTCTACATGCAGTTCATTATTATAACCTTTATGTGATTTTTCCACTTGAACAATTAGGTTGCTCGTAAAGTGCCTGCAGATTTCTAGATAACTAAATAAATTACTTTCATCATTTCCTTCTTGTCTCATTTTCCAAAATTAATGATAGATTTTAATAAGTGGAAATACGAGTATTACTTTCCTGAAACTATGAACTAAACAAAACCATATAGAATGGTTTCGAAAAAAGTATGTTCATTCATACCATAACTTTCATTCATACCGTAACTTAATGAACATTATATCAGGAATATTATTGAAATTACCAGGTTTAATTCTAACTCTAGTTTCACCATGGAAATTTTTCCTCTTCCGAGGGGCAAGTTTCATGAAATGAAACTTGCGACTGGAAGAGGAAAGATTTTCCTCTTTGCGTCCTCTTGTGAATCTCCGAATTAGAGAAAGAGGAAGTTTCAGAATTAGAGGAACAAACTTCTAAGAGGGGTAGGCTACACCAAGATGATTCAGAATCAGATAACAATGTGGGGTTGGAAACGTCGTCTTCATGTACATGCTAATAATCACTTTGGAAGAAGTGTTGAAGTGTGCGTCAAATTTTTTAACCAATTTCATAAACAGTGGCCTCACCTCCAACAATATCATCAATGTAATGAAAACAAAACTTCTGAATTATCTATTTTTATCAAGTAGAATCTGTGAAATGTGCATTAGATTTTGATAAACAGTTGGTTGGAAAGTTCTTTATTATTTGAACTCTTCTTCTAAAGTGATTATGAACAGGTGCAAGAAGACGACGTTTCCGACCCCACATTTCTATGATTCTGAACAGTCTTGGTGTAACCTACCCCTCCTAGAAGTTTGTTCCTCTAATTTTGAAAAACAGCCTGCAAGTACAGTGTGGTTATAATTAAATATCCCCTGTATAAACAGCATTCTGTAGCTGAAATAGGTGAACAGGTTGCCAACAATTTCTACATATGGACTACACGAGATTCGCTCAAGGAAGTTTTAAGTCCGTTCAAAAAAAGTTCAGTTCAAAAAAATATCCACTAGTGGGCGTTTTGCATGAAAAAACAACAACTTCAACAATGGAAAAGACTAACTCGAAATAGGGATGGACGCGAGACGAAAAATAGGCGTCTCGCAAAACAGCCGAAAAGCTTTGTCTCGTCTCGCAAAATCCCTATATCATAATGTTAAAAATGTTTGTCTCGTCTCGCAAAAAAAGCTGTAAATCTCTGTCTCGTCTCGCAAAAGTGGTCTCGCTCGAACGTGTTAGTTATATATAAGTTTCTAACTCGAAATGTAGAAACATTTTCAACATTTATTCAGTAGTTTTCGAATATTTATTAACTAATTTCGCTCCTTTCTTAAACTGAAATCGCTGGCATTCCACGCAAAGCGCCATCTAGTGGACTTTTCTGAACTAAACTTTTAAAAAAAACTTCCATGATCATATCTCATTCTAATTCCATATGTGTTAGTTATATATAAGTTAGAGGCAATCTGTTCCACCGTTTCATCGGAAGAATGCCGTTGTTAGCAGAAGTTTAATTATAGCCAGCCTGTATATTAAGGTACACATCTTTTATTGTGAATTCAACAACCTTCTCGCCCTTGCGAAAGTATAAAAAATTGTACACTTCTCATTCTTCATGTTTCCTTTGGCATTAAACAAACACGACCTCACCAATGTTAACACTAAATGCACATAAATCTTGGCATATATTCTGAATGAGGGAATTTTTGCTATGACATTACAGAAAATATACAATGGCTTGCAGTAGGCTACACCTTTTGACAGTTCTTACCCTATAATTTTCTGATGTATTGATAATTTAGTTTTTGAAAAGTAAAAATGTACATACATAATTTCATTAAGATATAAAATTAAAATTATTAATGTCTTAACATATTGATAATTGGTAATTAGTTTTTTGGTAATTGGTAACTCTTGCAAGACACGTTAAAACTATTTTGATATTTATTTTATGAAAGTTTTGTCTGTTCGTGCGAAGATAACTCTCTCAAAACGCGAAGAAATGATTTGAAATTAAGGGATTGTAAAAACATGGACTTCTGGATATCTAGCAACGAAGTTGAGCATTTTTAAATTAAAGAATATAATTTTCCATTTAAGGAAAATAAAATGCTCGTTGGAGGAAGAGTATTGTATTAATTGTTTTTATCTTCCTCTGTATCTGAAAATATTTCACTTTGATGAGTATTTCACGAGAGATATATAAAAATGTTCAATGTATTAAAAGTGTATGAATAAAAACAGAAATTATTTCAAGTATATAATTTTTAATCGTCATTAGAATATGAGAAAGGAAGGAAGGAATATTATAATAGTTTAAAGTTAGGTACTTCCCATAGACCTGGTAGTCGTTAGTAGCCCCTCAGAACTTACTAATAGAGCAAGAGCCAGCGACCGCCAGACCTTCGTCATAGTATAAAAGCTGAAACTTTCTCTGCGCATACCCCCCAACAAAGGTAGGTACAATCGGCCACTGTAAAGTTTGGATGATCGTGGCTTTGGCAGGTAACAGGTGGCAAAGGTGTATAAAATTGCCGAAAATTTCGTCATATCATAAAGCTTAATTTTTTTATATGTTCTTTTTCGCAGTACTAGAAATCACTTTATCCCTTGCCAGACACTTTTCCATCGTGGCAAACCCCCGCCAGACAATCTCAAAGTCTTGAAAAACGTAATTCTATTACGAGCGCGCTGCAAGACGCGCGTAAGAAAGTTCAGAAGTAGCAGTATAAAATGTGCTTGGCTCTTTGTGACAGCTTGACGTACTTCGTCGCGGGAGTTTACGAATACAACAGTTTTCTATGACTTTGAGAGTGTCTGGCGGGGGTTTGCCATGATGGAAAAGTGTCTGGCAAGGGATAAAGTGATTTCTAGTACTGCGAAGAAGAACATATAAAAAAATTAAGCTTTATGAAATGACGAAATTTTCGGCAATTTTATACACCTTTGCACCTGTTACCTGACAAAGCCACGATCATCCAAACTTTATAGTGGCCGATTGTTCCTACCTCTGTTGGGGGGTATACGCAGAGAAAGTTTCAGCTTTTATACTATGACGAAGGTCTGGCGGTCGCTGGCTCTTAGACTATAACGACTGCTAGGAGAACTTCAATAGCCTTGCATTTAGCGTGTTGGTACACCATGTGCTTGTATATGGTATTCTCAAATGATAGGTCGCAGATCGAATTTGCAGTCATCTGTTTACTAGTCCTCGCGTTAACCACTTACGTACTTCTTAAGCAATTGTCCGCCCCGCTAAAAATTTACATTGAACACCCTAAGCGTGTTTTCTTGCCGGTGAATTCATTAATCTCTCCTCTAAATGCATTGTTTGAAAGCAAATTAACTGGAAACTGATATTGTGCAATTTGAAAGTGTTTACAACAGGTCTTCACATACTCCCCAATGCTACAAATTTAACATTTATGTTATGTCGAAAAAAAGCGACTCTATCCACAAGCGAATAATTTCGTCCTGCAGGCTGCTGAGGTTGTTTGCAATCTATGGTTAGCACAAAATTCTTATTATTCTTAATTAAATGGTATTCTGTATATTTAATACATTACTGATATAATTACTGGTAGAAATGCAAATTAATCACTTCTTTATACTATTTTTTCCATATATGAAGTAATTCTAATTTTTCTTATTGCAGAGTGTTCTCGCGGCTCTAACTAAAGGTCGCCTTGAATGTGATATTCCCGATGAAACACGAAAAAAATTTGACCAATGGTATCTTCAGCAAGTGTTTCAACATTGCCGCCAAGTTGCGTTGCTACAACAGCAACAGCAGCAGCAGCAACAACAACAGCAACAGCAGCAGCAGCAACATCTTCATCACCATCACCCTCATCATTCTGCTATGGTTCAGCCTGGTGAATCTCTCAATGTGTCGGGCAGTCCGCCGCACACTCCTCAAGATTTAGTAGCTAGAGTTGCCCTCGCTGGACCTCAATCTCAGGGTCGTACTCGCATTCGGACTTCTTTCGATCCGGAACTCGAACTGCCAAAACTGCATAGATGGTTTGCTGAGAACCAGCATCCGTCTCGTTTGCAGATCCAGCAGTACGTGAGAGAGTTGAACTCTTTAGAGTCTCGTCGAGGCAGGAAACCTCTAGACGTGAATAATGTTGTTTACTGGTTTAAAAATGCCCGAGCGGCACATAAAAGAGCTGAACAAAAATGTTGCTCTGAGAGCAACGGTGTTCGCAGCCCTTGTCCAGAGACGGGGGGCGAAAGTAGGTCGCTGGTGTCCGAATCTGTCGCATGTCGGCCGCAGAATGAGAACGAACGCTTCAGTGGGGGCGAAAGTCATTCTGAATCCCAGGCGAATAGCTCCGATGATTCGGATAATGTTCATACTTTGGACCTTTCCGTTCGACGTTGCCATACGTATGATCTTATGAATGAAACAGAACAAAATGAACCTCAGGTTGAACTTCGTATCAAGGAAGAGCCGAGAGACTCTAGTAGTGAGCATTCCATCGAGTCCAGTGACAGTGGTGATGAGGAGGTCGATGTGATGGAAGATATGAGCGTGATAACAGACGAACCAGCAAATCGGGGAGAATACGGGGAAATAATTCAACAAAATGGCGGTGTTTCAGGAAATGATAGTCTCGTGTCTCCAGAAGGCGATCTTGACCGTCAAGTAAGCAACTACCCTGGCCGTGTGTTAGGGAGGTTAGAAGAACGTCGAAAGCGGAACCGGACATTTATTGATCCCGTTTCGGAAGTTCCGCGGTTAGAGCAGTGGTTTTCGGCCAATACTCATCCTTCCCACAGCCAGATTGTGCGTTTTACACAAGAGCTCAACAGCATGCAATACAGGCAAAAGTTTCCTAAACTGGAGCCCAAAAACATCCAGTTTTGGTTTAAAAACCGTAGGGCCAAATGCAAACGGCTGAATCTTGCCGCAAATCTGCAAAATATTAGCTGTACAGAGAAAATGATACTGCCAGCCAACTAATTTCACTCGCACGACTCACTTTAATTCTGGTGCTCTCATGACGATGTAACCTCTTTCATAAGAACGTGGTCGCCGGTAGTCATTATCAGAATTAGTGAGGTGACCACCCCGTATTTGCCAAAAAACTGAGACTCAAGTGACTGTTTACGGGGAAAATCAAATGATACATTGGCAAGGACATAAGGATCCATCAATCCCATATTTTTATGCCCCGCCCACAAAACGTGATTCGAGAGCTTTCTCTTTGGTTCTGTATAATATTTAACTAGTTTTTCAACTTCTTATGACTATAGATTTCAAAATGTGAATATTTTAGACTAAGATTGTGTGCTTAGCACCCGTGAGAATGAGAATTGTTTTTACATTAACATGTGAAGCTTTAAAATGCAGGAGCGGATTGGGTTCTCAAACTGTCGGGATCGACGTTTTGGAGCATTTCAAATAAACACAATAAATTACCTCAGAGACATAGAGAGTTTGTACATTTGGATCCTGTATAGGTTTAACATAATGTTTTCCGTTTTTCACTCCCCCACTTCGCTCCTGCTAATCATTCTAGGCAAAATGTCAGCTAACTTTTGAGTTCAAAACGTATGTGTGTGGAGTCAGACCCGTCTATAATGAATTTGTTAAGACATAAAATATGTAATAATTTTATACGGAAAATGTAACATAAGGAAATTAAGAAAGGGGTTATTTGAAATAAATGGTTTGATTTTGTTATAAACGGGATTGACTCTGTGTGTGTAGAGTGCGCCTCGAAACTTTTAATATTTACTAAAAGAAAGACTATAGTGTTGAAATCTAAATAATTTTGGATATATTAATTTATTACTTCATTAAATTTAGTTAAATTTGTTATTGTTTTCCCAAGCGATTGGTTTTAGTCTATTTGACGTTATGATTAAAGTGTAATTTTATTTTCCATGTTATTTTCACCAATTTAGACGACTAATTGAATATTTTACTTTTATTTAAATGACAGAATGGCAAATGTAGAGAAACTGCGATAGAAGACATTAATGTTGTATTAAAATTGCTTCAAGAAGCAAAATAAGATGCAATTTTTCTTCAAGTAATTGAATATGTTATAAAAATGCTTAATTAAATTAAGTATGACTAAATTGAATTTGCAGAGAATTCATTTCGGAGGAAATCTTTGTGCTTTTTCGGAAGGGAATGAAATTTATAAAAAAAATAGCCGTTTGTTGTAACTTAGTACATATTTCTAAATGCTGCAGTGAAGAAATTGTAGAACGATTTCGACCAAAATATTCTGTCTACTCCGCGAAGAAAACAATCTGAAATTTCATTATTCACGTCCTGTTTTTCTCTTCTAGCGATGCTCTTTATGGTGAATCATTTAGAGTTAGAGATGGTCGCTCGACGGCAAATAGGGCTGTTCTGCCTCGCAATACAGCTGCAAAGCTTTGTCTCGTCTCGCAAAATCTGTATATTCTAGCATAGCAACAGCAAATCTCTGTCTTGTCTCGTCTTTCATCCAACCCTATTTAGAATAGTAACCGCTTTATTAACATGCTTCAATTAGATATTTTTCTTTCACGATTGGAAGTAGTACATGTTCTAAAATTGTACTTCCAAATGTTCGTGTTTTTTTTTTCCTCCCCCCCCCCCCCTTCATTCTTTTAACTAGTACATGGCTCTTTCCTAGAACAGGGACAATGCTTTGGTAATTCGTTTGAAAATTGAAATGATTTCAAAAATAAAAACACTTTTTTAAACCGCTGTCTTCTTACCATCACTGTTAGAATACGTTCTAAAACATTTAACTCCCCAGTAAGTGTGTATTAATTCTAGGGGAAAATGTCAATTTATCCCTCCCACTTGAATTCTCTGCGAATTATAAAAACGTTCAGAGGGTGATATTCTTGTTTAAGCATATCTGGATGCTTTTTATCTCCAGTTTGCTTTCGTTTTCTATCAATTGTATATATATGATCTGTTAAATAATCTTGTTTTCACATTTATTTCCAACTGTTAGCTTCATCAGGTGTATGAAGTGTATATTGTTCTGAGTTTGCCGCTGCTTATTCTAATGTTACTACAATCAGTTGACGTTTTCTGTTCGCTGAGTTACATCACTGTTGTTGTTTGTTGTGCTAATTTAGAGGAGATGAATAGTTTTACTTAAAATTATCAGGAAATCCGCAGTGTTTGCTATGTATAAATAGATTTATTTTGTTGAGTTTGTTAAATTTTGTTTATTAATCTGTTTTAGATCTCTTGTTTGCAGAGGTATCATCAAAAGTCCATAAAGATTTTTGACACATTTTTAGTATGCATGTGCAAAATTTTGCGGCTTATCTCTAGTCTTCTGATCAATTCATCGGTATTGATGGAAACTTTAAAAAATATCATTTACGAATCAGCTATCGTAAGGTTAAGGTGACAAAATTTGATTTGATGAGATTTAGTTTTTATTGAAATGAATATTTTTAGAATCGACCATACATGTAAAAAACATAAAGCGAAAAATCTGAACGCTGGCGATATTTTAAGTTTTAACCGTCGCAGAAAAATAAGATGTTCACAGAAGTGACATTTGCGACTTGATTTCTCTTTCATTTTGTTAATTTTGTCGTTATTTTATTTCGGTTTTTTTTTTTCATTATTTTATTTAATAATGGATTTCTAGTACAGATAATAATTTTTAAAAAGGATTATTCCGATTTCTTTCTTTACCCTAAATGTAAAATTTCATTATTCCACGATGAAAACTGAGCGAGTCAGGTTAGGCTGTCAATTTTTACTTTTGTCATTATAATATTTAATGTGGTAATACTTTGTCTACACTCTTGGAAGAAATAAATAATGACTCACAATGAACCGAAAAAAACGATCTGAAACGTTATATTAAAGAAAAAACAAAAATTGGTGGCAAATCCGAAACATTCTTTAAAAAGTTGATTGTAGGACTAGTGAACAAAAGAAGGAGAAAAGAAAAATAGAATGGAATACGCTTTTTCTGTATTGAGTACAGATACAGGGAACAAAATATAAACTGGACGAATAAAGAAATAAACACACACTTGCTGTTTTGTATACATACATATATATATATATATATATATAAATGTTATGAAATTTAGAAACAAAACTACTTTGAAGGGGACAAAACAGCGTATTTATGAGAACGTCTGATGGGGGAAATTAAAAGAAGCTGTTTTTTCTAGCTGCATTTCATCTTTCAACAGGAATCTTTTTTATTCACCGTAGTGGCAAGTCAACTTAAGTAAGTTGCAAGGGAATTACGATTTTCTTCGTTAGTAGTTTCAGACTTTTTGAAGAAATAAAGATTTCAAAGCTTGTATTCTGCTTAAACTGTAAAGGATGAATGCTGCTTTTTAGTTTCCAATTCTCGAATTAGCAATATACTGAGCTTTTGTTAGCTAATTTCGACCTTAGTAGAAATATGTACTATTAAATTTCCATGAATTTTAGAAACTGATTAGTTGTGTGGTTGTGTGTGATTAAGGCAAACCTGCGCGAGGGGTATCTGCCTAAGATGAGGGATGCCTTAGTAGGAGGACTTTCTAAGGGGTTCTAACGCGTATTCACGTTACATCTGGAGAAAAGAAAAAAAACTGATTAGAAATTTATTATTATTCTCATGTTATTTATGCATATAGCTTCTTAAGACAAAGTTCATTTTACGTAATAATAACAATAATAATTATAAAATTGAATCACGGTTACAATAAAAAATATCGCTTGCGTTCTAGTTTCATCCTGCTATTTCCCCCATGAGCTACATTTTACTAAAATCATTACTTTAACTATTTAATCTATACATATAATTTTAAATAGTTCTTGCTAATGCTTGTTGTTATAAGAATAAAAGGATCTAGAGAAAGCGGTAGAGCAGGTTCAAATTTAAAGCATCCGTTAAAACTGGTGTAATATTTACTGTTATGTTTAAATTTTACTTCTCCGTTTTAGGTCCATACATTTTATAAGGACTTCATGAAAACTTTTATTTAGCGAATAATTGTGCATATGTTTTGATTGGGAAAGGTTTGGTATTATATTTTCTTAGAAATCTGAATTTGATGCTGCATCTGCAAAATAAGTAACAAATTGTTTGCAAAGCCAATTGCAAATAAACAATATGATTTTATTTCTAAATTGTGTCTTAATAAAGTTTTCAATCTTGTAGTACGATAAGTTTAAATTTTTCTGTTGGGTTACATAGTTGAAGTGTTTTCATGTCCCTTCCCCTTTAAATTCTGGGCCTGATCGTTCTCTGTATGGAAATTTCCGTGCTTCTTTGCTTGATTTATTATCCAGAAATATGCTTTCCTTAAACAGTAATTTTTTACAACAAACAAGAATTTTAGCATCTTGAAGAAGTGAGTTCAAACTGATAGTAACGGCTCGTTCCTCTACTGATATGTCTTAAGCGCTTTATTTTTGTGAAACAAAATTGAATATTTTCAAAATATACTGAAAAACACAGCATTTAGTTTCTTTTCTGTATAGATATAAGAATTTTTCATGTAAAATTTGGATTTATGTTAAGCTTACTGCCCGTCGTTGACCACTGAACTGTTAAATATTGTTCTATATTAGTAAAGATGTTAAGATTGGCAGATACTGTGGTAAAATCAAGATAAAGGAAACAAAGTATTCTTTTTAATATTGACTATCATTTATATTTAAACAGCATAATAAAGTAGTACGTGAACAAACACGTATCTTAATGTAATGTCATCTACTTGTAAAGTACGGCAGAAAAATATAAACGAACTTTAAACTAAGTTAAATTAATCTAGCTCTTCCAAAACAATATACTTTATTGCTGACAGATACTTTTATAATGAGCGTAAGCCAGAATGTTCTCGTTTTCAAAGCGTATATTTAATTACTAACTGAGCCATGTTTAATAATTCGTAATTTTTAGGACTGTTATCCAAAATTTTTGCAAGCAGTTTTCCGTAGGTTGAGGAAAACTGTACATATATTTTCTAGTCATACTAAGCATAATCAATGCAGTTTCTTGCTCATTTAGTTAACCATAAAGAGGATGAAATACCCAGAATTTAAAGTAAATAATTTAACCCTTGTGTTTTTCACCCAAATGCACTTTAAAAATTGATTATCAGCGTCAGTGTTTTTAAAGGAGTATTATAGTTTAAAGAATATATTTACTTTGATTACTAATCAAAAGATACATTTTATGTATTACATTTTTTTTTTTTTACACACGGTGTGGACCTTTCTACGCTTATGTTAAGCTTATGTTTAGTTTTTCTTGCTGTTTAGTTACTGCATTTTACAAATTTATCTTGTAATCTTTGTTTGCTGTTTGTTTAGCGCTTAGGATAAATGTTCTTGCCAGTGTCCAGTGCTTAGACATACATCAGAATACAGAAGAGAATGAGAAAAAAATCTGCACTTGATAACAGTGCTGAAGAACATACAATCTGTCATACATTAGTTGTACACTATTTTTAAAGAAGTCTATTACAATCAAAGCAAAGATATTCAAGGCTAGAAAACAATTTTTATACTACATGAGTAGGTCAGAAAAAATACTACGAAAAATTAGATAAAAATCTTAAGTGGTAAATGAATTGAACTATGGAGGCCTTAATGGTCAGGGCTACAATTTAGTAGTAAATATCATCCATACTGAATTGAAAAAGAAAATAGGAAGTTGCACTTGTCTACCTCATGCTACTGTGCTCGGTAATATCTTATTTTCTTTACAAAATAGCTATAAATGTGCAAAAAGTGTACATGTAGAAATTAGAGGAAACCTAAATTAAACCAACAAGAAATCTGCTTTGTTAGACTTCATTTTATCTGAATACATTATCGCTTTCTGTTAACTAAAGAAAAAAGTCATACGGAGTTAATCAAGTAATTATATTATAAATCATCAGGTAATTTTGAAAGTTAAAATTGTGCTGTTAGTACTGCTTTGACATTAGAATTTCACATTCTTTAATTCTAAATATTTTTATTTGTTATAAAGTGCCATTACTACTATTGCATTCTGTATGACGTTCATCTTTCTTTATGTTAAATTTGCTTTAAGAGTTGCTTTATCATCTTACATTTGCCCTTTCTACGCACAGAATAGTGTTTGCTGTTGAAGAACACGAATACACAATTTTCTAGTCATAACCGAAGAAATTTATCTCATTTCTGTATTTTATTGGTTGTAAATTCATTGAGCTTTCTCTGTAATACGTAAATCACAGGAAATATTTGTTATAAACCAGCATGTAACAGTGTAAATTATATAAATAATTTTGTTCAGCTTTCATTTTTTCTTGATAATTTTTTAGCGTGTTTTACTGTATTGCTTTTTATTTAGATACTTCATAGACATATTCATAACTTTAAAAATTACATTCATATCATTTGTGTGGTCGAATAAATTTTTATACTTATTGAAAA
The DNA here is from genome assembly GCA_038373885.1 of Cheiracanthium punctorium. NCBI lineage: Eukaryota > Metazoa > Arthropoda > Arachnida > Araneae > Cheiracanthiidae > Cheiracanthium > Cheiracanthium punctorium. Next base: position 15,032 of record JAWZYV010000674.1, on the reverse strand, counting down.
ATTAAGGTTTTATCTTCGGTACATGAGCCAAATCTGTTCATAGACACTTTAACGAAAATTTTTAGGTTCTCCGATTCTTTTTAATGTCACAGTAGCTAGTAAGCATGATATGGACCCTCATATTTTTAATCCATCCCTTTTTAAATAAAAAATTGTCCCGCTTTATCCCGTAATCATAGACATACTAAAAACTTAAAACATTTCACGAGGCCAGGCACTTACTAGTATAGCGTAAAAGTTTCATATTTGTGTTTTCTTTCTTTAAGTTGTTATTTTAATAAACATTTCCACACTTAGAATTCCTTAAAATTGCCCATCTAATTCTGTTTGGCTGTTATTTTTACAAAATTGAAGTTTGAAATTAATTGGCAATTCATTATAACTGTAATCGTTTAGTTTTCAACTAAGTATTCTGTCCACTAAAAGCTACTATTTAATGCAGAAATTTTGACGGGTTAACCTTAAAAATTGCAAATATGAAACAAATGATGCACCCAGCGAAATTCTAAATATTTGGGGTTTGCTGACAAGTAATTTCAAAATCATAGTTAGAAAATAACGGTCTTTTTATTTTATATGAATATATTTTTTGGTATAAACTTTGGCACAGTACTGCTAGTTTTTATTAGACTATGTAAATCAGTTTTTTTTTTTTTTTATGTGATTAGTCAGTAGTTACACGATATTTAACATGATCACTAACCACAGTTATTTTAAAAATTAATGTCCTCGTTATGCATGCATAGGTCGCTTCTTGTCCATTAGTCTTATTTTTTATTATTTTTACGTAGCTAACAATGTTATTAATGAACCTATTACATTCCCGTATCTAAAGTCCCGTGAACTATCAAAAATAAAAACATCTGGTACAAAGGGAAAACTTTTAGAATTTCTGAGTACAATTTAGAATTGTTATTTTTTAATTGATTATTGTTTTATTTTTTACGTAAAGTTTTGACAGATAACTTAGGATCCAGTCATTGAACTTTCAAATTACGTCAATGACTGGACTTCAACGTTAAAGAACCTTCTTTCCTTTCCACTTGTGTCTGAAAATTATCAGCACCTAAAAGTTTGCTGGAGATTTTATAGTGTTCATTATAAAATCTAAACAGTATACCAGCATTTGCTTAATTTAAGAAAGTATATTTTATACTATTAATACACATGTATTCTTATTTTATGCAATAATTATTTAACTCTCAAAATAGCTCCCCCTACCCTTCAATTACTATGGATTAGTATTCATAAAAACAATAATTTTGCAACGAACTAAAAAAGTGTAATTTTTGTAGAACAAATTTTCAATCTAGCACCATGAAAGTGAATAGTTCTCAGAACTATTATCAATATTTTTAAACTCTAAATCAATGTGTATATCAGCGAAATGCGTAAGTTTGTGAAAGTACACACAAAAGCTGACCTGAAGAAAACAGTATATAAAATATTTTCGTTGGTTTTAATGCCTTAAATACTATGTCTTCGTGCTTGACTTTTCAATGTTAATACAATCAATTTAAAAGAGCTGTAAAAGCTCTATCTACGTAAGCAGAATATTAAATAATTAAGAAAAAAAATATGTTCGTACTCTCTATTTGATCAGACATCTAAATAGAGTAAATTATGCCGCTAAGAAATATAACTATTTAAATTTTAATTATCATATCTGAAAGTTAAATTTTCTCAAAATAATTTAGTTTGATATTTGGATACATTTTCACGATTAATTATTTATATAACTTTCGCAAGACTCTTTGTTGTTTTGAAAATAAATAAAATAGAGAATATAGAGTCAAAAAAACTTTCGTATTTTATTTTTACTTAAAAAAAACATTTTTTGCCGATAATTTAATGGCGGAATGGTCAATATTGTTAAAAGCCTATGATCAAAGATAAGTCTATAGCATAGAATATTTATGCTAACATGTTTAATCAGGTTGAATTCGCGGCACGAAAGCAGATTCAAACAATCATGGGATCCAGTTGTTAACTTTCGAAAATAATTTTTTCAAAGATGATTACAGGGGGGAAATTTAACTTAAAACTGTATCAATGTTGACAGCGCAGTAACAAGGTTTCTGAAATATCAACTGTCAAGGCAATAACCCTCTCATCTTCTGAAGTTATTAATGATACAATCCATAGTAGTTATTTCGTCTACAAGTATGTATATAATTCATTCTTCCAGTAAAAACGTATTGCAGCGATTTTCCCCTGCAACTATAGCAATGTTGATTTTGACTCTTACGTTAGAACACTGGAATCACTGGAATAAATCAAAAGCATTTTCCAATTAGTGCCCGCTGGTTAAAACTAAAACTATTTTTTGTTAGGGACGTAATCGGAGGGGTGGGCAGGGACCATAAAGGGCCTTACTCCTTCTGAAATTTGTGCAATTGTCAACAAAATTTTTAAAATTAAGCTTCTTTTCAAGAAATTCTACTTTCTCCCGTTTAAATTCGGCGTAAAAATATTGTTTAGCTGATAACTGCCATTAAATCTACTGAATGTCTTAACTAATCAAATCTAATAATATTATGATCGATGCAGTTATTTTTACCTTTTTTTAAAAGTTTTGCTTGTAAACGTTTATTAGTTCTTCGAGGCAACTAGGGTTATTGCAGTTCAATAAAAAAGTGCTTTTTCATAGGATAATTATTTCTGGCAGTTTTCTGTTTCACTGACTAAAATAACAGGAATGATCAATTTCAGTGGCGTTTGACGTCAACTTAAATAAAGTTAAATAAGAATGAACAGTATTAGTTGCAGCGCTATTGTACGACTGTAACTTTGAGAATCATAAATAATTATACACAAAAAGTCATTCAAAAATGGATAACCTGAATTTTTCCTGCAATGAAAAATTTTCGGAGAATGTTGACAAACATCTTTCGCTGAATATATGCAGAATTTAATTATAAGTATTAAACAGAAAAAAACGACCAAAAATATCAGCACGCCTCCTCGTAGTGCAGTTTTTTTATTTTGGTGGCGCCATCTTTATTTACAATTTAAAGTTAGAAACTCATAAATAATTTTCGTTTACATGTTAAAATGAAAACACTGTCAATACTCACTAAGCCTAAACTTAGCTCTAAATATCGGTATCGATTTATTTTTCTAATTTCTTTTCCATCAAAGTTAAGCGATATACACAAGTTTTTGTGTAAATAATCGCTATAGGATTTCATAAATGTATTTTTTAAACATGATTAAAAGCTATGAATATGTCTTCTCACTTTTCTTTTTGTAACTTTGAAAGCCTCCGAGCTTATATCACTACCTCTTTCAATATATGTGTGATAATTGTTCACACAGTTTGAGCCTAACTACTATGACATTTGATAAAACAAATACAAATAAATAATACCATGTATATGTAACCTTTTAGAAAAATCTAGGAGTTTCTTACATTTATCTCGAACAACGTCTAAGTCCTTGTAAAATAATATGAACGAACAAAGGAAATCTGGATTTCTGAAACATTGTTCATCAGTGGAATTCCTAACCGGTCTTTATTGAATGAGACAGTCACTCCTGTAAATGTTGTTTAGATAAAAGGGCATATTTGTAAACTGGACTTAACACTTGTATTACACACCACCCTTTTAGGCATAATTCTATGAAAAAATGTGCTGTTTATTTTTTAACTGATTCATTTTTTCGATTCCATCAATATATGTACACCCTTTCATTCAGTCTTCTGTACAACCGATCTGTTTGTCTTCGCTGTATGTTAGTGCACAAAGAATTAAATTATTCCCGTTAATGTGTTACTCTGGTTCACAGAATCATTTGTACTTCGTTTGTGTTGATGAAGGAAATAAGATTCTATCTTTCCGGTGTTTTCTGTTCCAAGGGAAGATATCGATTTCAGACTTTGGTGTTCATTAACCAAAGTCGGTGTCTGAAATCGTTAGAGGCACATGTCCCTTCGTCTATGAAGTTTAATTTGATTTTTTTAAATCTATTAAGAAAAACCTAGATTGTGATTGAAATCAGTTCTTGTAAAAATAGAAAAAATAAAGTATTAGTTGTTCTCGTGATTTGTGTATTTGTGTCTATGTATCACTTTTTAACGTTAGTTTTAAACATAACAATTAAATCCATTTTAAGACATTATGCAGATCAAATAGCGCTCGATTGTAGTAACAGTAAGGATGAACTAGTGTTCATTTAATGAAAACTTGTTATATATTTTTAATTCATTGAATAATGTATGGCACTTTTTAATAACATAAATTATAGTTGAGATTTTTAAATTTCTCTTAGCTTTCCGAGTTCGGTCAATTCTTCAAAATATACCACTGCGAAAAGAAAAAATAATATTTAATTATTCCAATTACTTTTAATGGATCTCGAAAACACAAAATTCATTTGATATTACGTTATAGTTAAACAAGTGTTTCAAAAAGACCGTAGGCGAACAATTTTCTTAAAAGCAATGTAATAATGTTACGTTATCTATTTTGAGTACTGTTAAAATAATAACTATCAATTCTTTGCGATACATCATTGAAATTAATTTTAAAACCTAACTTAATAACAAGCATCGACTAAGATATTTAATTATGTAAAAAGAAGTGCCAAGAGCACACTTAGTTTCTAAACTGTTTGGATTATCAAATAAATAAATAATTTATTGATTAATGTAGATTTTCGTATAATAAAACTTAAATAGTAACATCCACATCGAAAGCATTGGTTAGTTGACTGATATGAAGAAAATAGTTACGGAAAAGGAAATCCTAAAATGGAAATTTTTAAAAAAGGGAGAGAGACTGGACAGATAGAATTATCTTACGTAAAAATGACGAAATGATTTAACTCAAAAACATTTAATTTAAAATGCGCAGTTTTAATACATAAAATGCACATATTGTAAAATATCCATGACAAATTTTCTCAACTATAAGGCATTTTATTCGCTAAATATTTGGATCCTATTTGCACACCTGATTTAAGAATATATTAAGTTTTCAAAATATCTTAATTTTATTCACACGAAATTTGATTAGTGCTGTGTGCTTTTAATATTTTGAAGTTATATTTGAAAAAAAAATTTTGTTTAAGAGACAAGAATATGAGACATATAAATAGATAAATTGAAATTTTTGAGCAGTGGCCATTTATCTCTAAAAGAGGAAAACAAAAATTGTTAGCACAAATGAATGACCAGATCTTAACTATTTATATTTTCGAAACTTTACAAGCATTGCAGTAAGGGATAGACAAAACCAAAGAAAAATATAACAAGGTTTTTCTTTCTCTTTCTTTTGTTTCCAGCTACAAATGCCCAGTGTGTCTCTTTTGTTACAGGACAAACATCTAAACTGTAATCATGTTAGTTCCACACATTTTGTAGTACCACATTGCCAATGGTACCTAATGCTTCACAAATACGGTTTATATGAACCATCAATGCCATAAACACTGCAAGGGTGGACGCATTATTGCAGCATTAAGAACCAGTGATGTGTGATACTACAAAGTTTGTGGTACGAGCTTAGTTACAGATTAGTTATTTGTCGTATAATATTTTCGAAAATATAAATATTTTAATTGCAGTCATTCATTCGTGCTAACAATGTATTTAAAATTTTTTATTTGACTATTACTGTAATTTATACCAAAAATGTAAAAACAGAAAGATTTAAAAATTTACTTAGATATCTATTAATAGATTAATGCATTCAGTTTTCGGAAACTAAAAGCATTTCTAAATGGCTTCATTAAAAATTGTTTCATCATATCTTGGTAAAGTTTTGCGAATGAAAACAATGAAGTATAAGTCTTGTTTTAAGAAAATGATCAAATCAATAAATAAACAAACAAAAATTATTTTTTTTACGGAAGAACAATTATTAAAATTATATTTTTGAGACATTCATTAGCCGCATTTTTCGAAGCTCCATTATATTTTGTTACGCATTGTAAACAATTCATATCAAATAATTACACTTTACATGAAACTAGATATAGTGTAGATTGAAAAGTTTTTAGACGTAAGAAAATATTGTGAATGTAAACGAGTCTAGTAAAGATATCGACATAACTAAAGTAAACTCGATGTAAACAAGCTCAAGTATGAAATGAAAAGGTAATTCTTAAATGCAAATTTATAAATATATATGAACTAATATAACTTGCAAAATTATTGCATTCCTTACACATTTAGGAAATATATTTGACTTTGATCCGAACAGAAGTTAACTGATTAGACATTTTACAAATGGCCGCATTTACCAAATATTAAACCAGTGAGTTAACTAAGCAGAGTGCGTTACTTCAAAGGTTAGCGGAAAAAATGGCATTGACCATGCCAATTCAAAGATCAACTTTACATGTGACTAATACAGTTTCCGAGTTCACTCGAAGTCGAACCGGCCATTCAGGTTACCTGACTCGAAGAGTGTTGTGTTGTGGGATTACGGCCAATTAGCTACACGAAAGCTCTAGGCAGAAGGGTGGGGTGGCCTCTGTGGGGGTCTTCTTAAGTTATAACCTAACCCGTATTTACACTAACTTGACTCGCAGAGTCATAGTGTTTGGTGAATACCGCTATTAATGTCAAAAAGAGACAGTGAAATAAATTATTGCTTATTTAAATTATTTTGAGCTAAAAATTTATTCTAGATCTGAAATTTTTCTCTAGAACTCATACGCATCCGTAATTTAAATTTAGTCTTTACAAGTAATATCTTAAAAGGCTTAACAAAAAATTATTTTCTATATAGATATATGTATATTAATTTGTGTTTGAATTCGATGAAAGGCTGCTGATGTAGATGTTAGCGTGCACAAAAACAAAATTTGTTGACTTCAATTATCCTCGGCTGCTACAAACGTTTTTTCCCCCTCTCATATTCAAAAAAGTATATTATAAATATATTTTAAAATCTATCTATACAAAGAACCTAATAAATAATTATATTTTACATTTACTCGTAATTGCGAAATCAAACTTTCCAAAAAACGTTTAATACCTTTTTAAAAATCGCGTTACATTGCTAGAGAATAAATTTTCCATTTTTTGAAAAAGTAAAATGATATCAAATAAACTCTGTATACATATCGACAAAAAAAAAAAAGCCTAGTCCTTAGCTAATGCTAAAGGATATTGGAAAATTGCACATGTTGAAATCTACCTTTAACAAGTACTAAATATTCTGTAGAATACTGTAACAGATAGTATTTACCCCTTCATGCTAGAAATTCACATTGTAATTATATGAAGTAATGTTAAGGAAGTATCTGAAAAACCATGTCAATTTAAATCCAGCATAGTAGTACAAAATTGTGTGAAATCCTACGAGCTCAGACACTTTTGGAGTTCTCGTAAAGTTTGTAACTTTTGGAGTTTTGGTGAGTTCAGATGTAAAGTGACTGTAAATCCTTGAAAGGTTTTTAGCAAGACATCTCACTCCCAATCTTACATCCCTCGTAAAGTTATTGGTTCGAATAAAAAAAAAAAGAACTCCTAGAAAAAATTGCTTAACCTGATGGTGAAAACTGCTTCATGCTTCGAATAAATGAATCACAGACGCAAAGAACATCCCATTATTAACATGCACTATATGCTAATAATAGGACTAATATACAGTGCCAGAAAAAAAGTTCCCGTTGATTTGGTAATACTAATGCTGACAATTATAATCTGCTAAAAAAAAAAAAAAGTGCTTCCATGAAAATGTTAATTATGATCATGCAATTAATTCAGAATGATCGAATGATCGCAGATTTTTCGGACATACAGGGTTGCCACCGGTCAAGGAAAACATGAAAAACTTGGAATAATCAGGTTATTTTAATAGAAACAGTTAGGGAAAATCGCAAATTTTGGCCAAAAACAGGGAGAATCTTGAAACGCGATCTGGAAAATTATTGGGAGTCTGCATTTATAAATAAATTTTCATTTGGCGTATATCTGGAATGCTTTAAATATGACTTAATATGACTTTAATAATGCTTTAAATATGTACACATGTGCACAATGATACTACGCTATTTGGCTGAATTAAAAGATTGGGATTTTGAGTAGAGTCGCAGTATTATAATCATTTTATGGAAATTCACTATAAAAGTTCTAGAAAAAATATGAATAAAAGAAAAGCAAAATTTACTGTTCCTGTCATTTTGCAATTTAGATTTTGTAATTTGTTCTCTTCCCTAGATTTAATCCATTCAGTGAAATTTGTAAAGCAAAAGTGGCTAGTTTTTCCGTTATCCGTGGATTTCAAAGATGCATTTAATTACTATCAAATGAAACATTACATATTTCTCGGTGATGAATGAGTGAGTCACTATATATATCTATATCAATATATATATATATACATATATATGAGAGTTATATGCATGGGCGCTGGAAGAATATTTCCCAGGGGGGGGGCAAAGTCTACTCAAGGGGACAAAGACTACTTCAACGTATGGTTACCTTGTTGGAAAGAGCAAAAAAGCAAGGGAAAACGCTGCATACGAAAATACAGGGGGGGCATTGCCCCCCTGCCTATGCTGCCGGCGCCCATGATTATATAGAAGCCGTTAATTTCTGAAAATCGGAGTGGATTTTTATCGTAAAACCTTTTATTAATTTGGAGTTAATTTCACAATTTTCATCCAATAGGGAGCAGCACCAAATAAGTACAGATAGAGTACAATTTTACTTTTCAAATGATTCCAATAGAGGGCACTACTAAACTTGCTTGAAGAAAACATAAAGGTAAATTTATTACAAGATGTGTCTCTTAAATGTAAAAGCAATAAGACTATTCATATAAAAATATCGAAACATCAGAGTTATTATTAAATATTTTGAAAGCATTTCAGCTAAAATATCGCAATTCATAATTAAATGGAGGAGGAAGAGAGACTACTGTACTTTATCAAAAGTATTGTCAAATGACGAATATATATATTACAATTTTCTGACAAATGTCAGATTTAAGTTTTTGAATTTCCCAATAAATTTAATAAAACATGATGCCTGTTAATTGTTGTAGAACATGTGAATGAATTTCAAATCAGCTTGTACAAAATGATCTTTTAACTCATGAACACATGAAAATTGTGTTACAGAGACCAGTGGCGCCGACTACGTCTACGTGGGTACTCCAGGGCTCAAGCACCCACTGAAAAATTTTTGTGGGTCCTCCGCACCCACAGAAAGTTTAGTGGCAAGTCTATTTTGAAGTTCGAAGATAGGGCTAAAAAGAGACATTTATGCTGGTGCTTCGAAACAAGAGCTTACAAAGAATTACGTTACCGGCAATGGTGTAAGGATAACTGGAACACAGTGACGTACACAAGGAGGGATTTGTTTATTCAAGTCGAGCACTGTGGCGCAATAGCCTACCGCAGGGCCAAGACTTGTGCTGCCCGACCGACCTTCGCGACCATGGGCTTTGGGGTGCGGATGCATTTGCATATGCCTCGGCCCAGGCTCGGATACGCCCACCGGGAAGCCGGGAAATTTCACGATGGGCCGGTCAGTTTAACATATATGTGGTATGTATAATGTGCATGTTTGCTCTGAAAAGAATGTAAATGGTTCGCCGATCATATATATTTCCCGGACCAGTGTTTGACCCCTAGCAAGCGTGATCCTCATTTTATCGACCCACTCAACAGATGAAAGGCTGAGTGAACATTGCCTAGCCCGGAATTCGAACCCCGTACCTCTGGGGCGGCAGCGCGATGCGATCCGCTAACCGTTATACCGCTGGGCTTCAGTTTGTTTATTAGAAGTGTGATATTTTTTCAAGTTTCCCCTTCATCGAGGCCAAATCTACTCAGGTGCTTTTGCATGAACGCGCATACAATTACTTTAAGGCGTGTAAGCGGAGGGAGGGGGGGGGATTTCTTTCATTTTTAAGGGAGCGAACTCATGCCGCCCTTTCAAACATTTTAGTACTTAGTACTGAAATAGTAATAAGAAAAAAGCAGTATGCTATAGAAATGTTCGCTATACTGACGGCTAGAAAGAGGTCCCCTTGATCCTCCACCTGCAAGCACCCATGTCCTTTGGAATTCAAATACGGTTTAGGCCGCTTTCGTATAAACGCGGGGAAAGGTATTGAGTGATTAATTACGCATCTGGTCAGGAAAAGTGGGTGCAAAATAGGGGTCCTGTAAAAAATGCACTTCCTTTTGTCCAGGTCAGCCACTTTCACTTTGTCTAAAGACGGGGAAAAGTCTCCCCGGTTTGAAATAACAAGCAAACAGGGGTGAGCCAGGGCCTTCTCTATTCTATATACAAGTACAATTGAGAAGGCCCTGGGTGAGCGCCATTATTACCCACACACGAAACAGATGCAGGTGTACACCGGATTGAACGGTAGAACTGTGCGTGTTTTTACAGTATCAAATCCCATATAGAATTTTTCATTTAAAAAAAAGCTGTCTTCATTTTCTTCCTTTTTACTTAAATTAATTGAGAACCAAAATCATAATATATTTCAGATATTTCTAAGACGTTGATAGAAATAACCCTTTAAGAATTAATTCACAGTAAGTGTTACATTAAGTTTGCAAAAATGGGCAAAACTTGATAAAACTTATGCCAAGTTTTATATATTAATTCGTTCTTGTCAATGCCGATGTCACGCTTTCAAAAAAGTAATAATAATAATAATAGTAATAATAATAACAATAATAATAATGTTTATTTAACGACTTAGAGATGTTAAGCAATTCTAAATAATAGTTGGGCAAAATTATGTCATTTAGATATCACAACCCATATCGCCCATGTTGTATATTTCTTTTAAGGGCTCAGCTCTGTATTAATTTAGGGGAATTTTTAAAAATTATTATTACTATTATTATTAACTTTACAAAACTAGATCAAAATAAATAACTACTGGGGAAAACTTATACATAAAAATATTTGTTTTAATTCTTGTGTGGGGGTGTATATATATATGTAGGAGGCGACGTCGAAATAAGACTGGAAGCACTCCTACGGTTCTCAATCACGTTTATTGCTCGGCTAAATATAACAGAAGAACTATTTACAAAAGAAAGGAGAGATTTTGCAGAACATGAATATGTGGGGTCGGTCACAGGGATAGATTTCCTTATTATACAGGAGCCACTGGCCACCTTCTCGTGGTGGTTCTGGAGTCGAATCGCCTACGCGGGATCAGAGAGCTACGTCCGACATCGCTCCTACTCGAGCGTGGTCAAGTTCGCATCTGCTACCTTGAGCTCCTAGGCTCTGATAACCTGCGGTTTCTGTAGACGTGAGGTTGTGATGCCATCTGTTGGAGGGTTGCGCCTCTTGATTACAACAACGCTCGGCCATCGACGTGTGAGGACCTCCGAACCTGAAACTTAAAATGAAAAAGAAAGAAAATAATAATTAAAAAAAAAACAAAAAGGGATGTTGAGAAAAGAAAAAAAAAAGGTTTGTAGTAGGATGATCTCAAGTTGCAGTTCCAGTAGACCAGGGTTTCATGTGGTCAGCTGAAGTGGAAGTTACTTCTGGTCCTTCGTGAGATCCTACTTTTGCTACATCGTAGCGGTCATGTGGTTTTATTTTTATGACTTTGTACGGTCCTAAGAACTTGGGTCGTAGTTTCAGACCTCCTCCAAATTGGGGTCTTTGGATTGCTACCAAGTCGTTGACTTTATAGACAGGAGCGGTTTTGCGGCGTCGATTGTATTGCCGTCGGTTTTCTTCTTGGATTTTTAATATATTTTTCTTGGCTTCTTCACGTATATTTTCTTTCTCCTGGATTGTGTATTTCAGAAATTCTTCTTCAAGGATTTCCTTTATACGTTGGTCTTCTTTTTGTTTCATTTTCACACCTATCATCAATTCGAATGGAGTGAACTTGGTGGATCGACTAACAGTGCTGTTGATGATTCGTTGGACATCTGGGACGAACTTGTACCATTTTGTAGGATCTTCAATCGACAATTTTGAAAGAACTGGGATGAGAATTTCATGCATTCGTTCAATCTGGCCATTGCCTCTTGGCACTCCAGTTGTGATCGATATGTGCTGAATTCCTTCATCTTGACAGTAATCAGCAAAGTCCTTTGTAGGGATGGACGCGAGACGACTTTTTTGCGAGACGAGACAGAGATTTACAGCTTTTTTGCGAGACGAGACACGCATTTTTAACATTACGATATAGGGATTTTTGCGAGACGAGACAAAGCTTTTAGGCTATTTTGCGAGACGCGAGACTCCTATTTTTCGTCTCGCGTCCATCCCTAGTCCTTTGACGTGAAGGCAGATCCCTTGTCGGAAATAATTCTCGAGGGATTTCCGAAAACAGATTGTTGGGATTTGAGTTTCGTTAGAGCTTCTGCCGTAGATGTGGTCTTGACTGGATAGAACCAGTTGAATTTTGCGAAACCATCTACCACTGTAAAAATATGTTGGTAGTTCTTGTTTGTGGATGGTAGAGGACCTATAAAATCAATGTGGTATGTGCTTAGTGGAATACTGTCCTTTGGGATTGGATTCAAGAGACCTTCTGCTTTGCCTCGTTTTTTAGAGGATGCACTCCACACAGTTCGTTATGACTTGCTCTATTTTCTTTTTAACATTCGAGATATGGAAATCTCTTTTCAAAAGATCTTCAGTTTTCTGTACAGCAAAGTGTCCTTTGTTATGGATGCCTCGAATAATCTCTAACTCCATTGCTTCCGGCACAACGATAAGTTCTCTACCGTTATCTTGCAGATATAACACATTATTTTTTAGCAGGTAGTCGTCTCTGAGTCCTTTCTCGACTAAAGTTTCATCGGCATCTTGCGCTGTTGAGATCTTAGTGGTGATTTCACTTTGCGAGCGGGTGACCATGCACACAGCAGCTCTACTCTATGCATCGACGTGTCTCATTTGTTGATTTGGTCTGTGGGTGACTTCATATTCGAACTCTTCAAGTAGTAGAGCCCATCTGGCTATCTTCGGCGATAAGTCTTTCTGCTGCATTGTTTTCTGGAAAGCGTTACAGTCGGTGACTATTTTAATTTTCGTCCCTAAGAGGTAACTTCGAAATTTTTTAAGAGCTTCGACGATCGCAAGCACTTCGAGCTCATAGCTTGACAATTTTTCTTGTTGTGGTGATGTTATTTTACTCATATAATGGATTGGGTGGAGTTGCCCATCATCTGCGCGTTGAAGCAACACTGCACCAAACCCATGACTACTAGCGTCCGTGTGTAATTCTAAAGGTTTTCCTTGCTGGAAGATGTGAAGAACGGGGCTTTGGCTCAAAAGTTCTTTAAGATGATCAAAAGCCTTTTTTTGCATTGGCCCAAAAGTAAATTCTACACCATTACGAAGCATATCGCTAAGTGGTTTTGCTATTTTGGAATAACCAGGTACAAATTTTCTGAAATATCCTGTGAGACCGCGAAAGCGTTGCAGTTGCTTGACATTCTTAGGTTGAGGGAAGTTTTGAACTGCAGTCGTCTTATTTGGAGATGGTTGAATCGTACCTTCTTCAATTATGTAACCGAGGAACTCAATTTTTCGTTTTAGGAACTGACACTTTTTAAAGTTGATTTCTAATTCGTATTCTGAAGCTAACTTTAAGACTCGTTTAAGTTTTTCTAAACTTTCTGTTTCATCACGGGAAGGTATGATGAAATCATCCATGTAAACTACGATTGTATTGTCCCTTATTAATTCCCTGAATACTTGATTAATAAATCTTAAAAATACACTAGGACTTGTGCTCAGACCAAACGGAGTTTTCTGGAATTCATATAACCCTGCATGACAAATGAATGCTAAATATTTTGTGCAATTTTCCTCAACTGGTACGTGGAAAAAACCATTTTTCAAATCCAAAGTTGAAAACACTTTCGCTTCCCCTAAATGATCTAGGACTTCCTCAACTTGAGCCATAGGAAAGGAATCTTTCACAACTTTTTTATTTAGCTGTCTAAAATCGACACATAATCTGTGAGTACCATCGCGCTTTTTACATAACAGAATTGGGGATGAATATTCAGAACAAGATGGTTTAATTATTCGATTTTGTAACCACTCATCTATCTGTTTATCAACAATGTTTTGTTCTGCAAATGATAGTCTCCGAGATCGTAGCGATACTGGAATGTCATCTTTTAACACAACATTCAATTTTAAATTGGTGTCTTTAATTTTGTTCGGTTTATAATTATTAACCAATAGTGATAAATCCTTTCTAATATTTACATCATTAACATGCAATAAATCAAGATCATATTCATTAACTACATTTGCAACATTTAATAAAAAACATTCTTCTTCTACAGGTGATTCGCTTTGAAAATCATTTCCATTTTTAGGAATTTGCGTTACAATTTTTTCTTCCTGACTGACTTTCAAAAGTTGAGAATAAATATTCGGTGTTAAAATTAAAGGTACAGATAGTTGTTCTACCACAGCGACAATGATTTCTCGCGAGATGAGAAAAATAAATCGAATTCTCGTCCTAACTGGGTCGGATTGAACCATATTTTTCCTTCGCGAACACTTATGTACACTGTTAAAACTATCAGTTCAACGTTGAACCATGCATTGGTGAAAAGTAAACCGATTTACCAAAAGATGGTGCGATCACTTTTACAAAAACAAGAATTAATGGTTCAACTTGAAGTATGGTTCGAAGTTACACCATGATCCAGTATTTTCTTCACTGTTCAACGATCGAAATAAACCAACCAACCATTGAGAAATACAACACAACACAGCGACAGCATGGGTTTAGGGTTAGCGCTGGTGTCTGTTCGGTGTGTGCATTATCTCATTGGAGCCCAATAAGGTATGTATTGTATATTTCTCACTCATTTATTATTTATATGTGAATTCTTAAATGTGTTTTGACCTAATAAGAATATTAACACAAATTTACTGTATTTAGAGCTTAAATACGACTGCCGCATGCAGCTGCCTATGTGATTTCTGACAATCGATAAAGTATGTGTATTTTTTATCGTTTTAGTATTTAGATGTGAATTTTTCGCCTTATATTATTGAAGATTTATGTTTTCCACACATTTATGGAATTCATAGCCAAAAAAAA